>JAAQRM010000413.1:600000-905000 GCA_013396095.1 Fusarium sp. NRRL 52700 | reverse complement strand
TTTACCCCTTAGTTAGATAATTTATAATATACTATAAGAAACCTTACTTTTTTATTTAAGCTTTATAAGCCTACTAAAAGCTTATACCTTCTAAATTAGGAATAAAATATATCTTATTTTTCTCTGAATTTTGGTGGTTTTTGTGATAGTTTTTTTATTACTATTAAGGCTACTTCTCTTTAGGAATTATAATGCCTGTTCTTTAGGATATTTATATATATTTTAGGTCTTTCTACTTTAGGAACTCCTTTTTTTTTAGAGACTTATTAACTTTTTTATTATAAAATATATATTATTAAATTCAGAAAAATTCGCCTTATTTAATGGACCTACTTTTATCTTATAATTCTTACCTTATGCCTTATTATTTAGTAGTTATAACCTTTTATCTACCTAATTCCTTCTTGACCTTTCTATCTATTACTATAGTATATCCTAATACTTATAGTGAATTTATTGGCTATTTTATTCAAGCCTTAATAGCTAATTTTAAGAGATATTACTAGGATTATAAAATTATTATACTTTATATACTTACTTATATATCTTACTTACTCTAGTTTCTTAATATTAAGTACTTTATAGTACTAAAAAAGGCTTATAGTTAAGAAATAAAGTATCTAATTAAATACTTTATAACTTATATTTCTAAGATTAAGTTCTTTTTTGCCTTTTATATTATATTTAAAGCTATTTTTATAAAAAGTAATATCTAAAGAGGTTTTAAAGGAATTAGACTTATTTTTTTTAACCTAGAAAGTATAATCTTAAAACTTAATATATAGCTATAGACTTTAATACTTTCTAAGGAAACTACTTAACTATTAATATTATAGGCTTTAAAGACCTTAAAGATAGTAATTAAGGCCTAATCTTAATTTAATTATCTTAAAAAGTAAATTAAAAAGTATTATTTTAGCTTCCTAGAGTCTATTATTAAAGCTTTAAAGTTAGCTATTAAGATAATAAAAGTAATTATATATAAGGTTATCTTATTAAGGGCTAAGCTTTATAATCTTTAAGATATAAATAAGATATTAAGTTAATACTATAAGGTAAAAAAGACTAGACTATAGAAAGAAAGGACTATAACTATATAAAAAGTATTATAAATAATTAATTAGATAGATATTAATACTTAAATAGTAGCTAAATTATTAAGAAGTAATAGTTAAAGAAGGTTAGAGTAATTAGGTAGTTAGTATTATAATATATATAATAAGGGTAGTTATAATATAAGGACTTATTAGGTAGTTCTTAAGTTATTTAGGGAGGAATTTAGTAAGTAAAAGCTAGTATTTTTAAACTATAGCTTAAGCTTTTAAGCTATAGGTTAAAAAGGTTAAGGAAAGTAGGTTACTTGCTTATTAACCACGTTATATGTTTAATATATACTTATATATAAATGGTATTCTTGGGTTTAGCATTTCTTATCTCCTCGTCCCCCTCCTCCTCTTTATATTATGATCTTTCTTTAGCCAGCAAGCATCCACTGCCGACGAGACGATATCCAAATCTGCGGCCATAACGCGCCCTATGAAAAAGACTTTGAGGCCATGCTCAACGGTCATGAGCTTTGAATAGCACACACGAGCCGACCCATCTATTCTCTCGCTGTCGTCATATATATGAACACGAACAGGAGGAAACCCCGGTGTAGGCTCCCCTTGTAAAAGCTGTCGTGGCCGATTACCTGACTGGCATACGATGCCATGACTTTGAGGATCAACGCCTTTCTTTTTTAATCCTTGTTTTCCGTATGTTGAGATTGGCCTGATTCGTCAACACTTTTCTTTCATTTGCAAGGCTGACTCACACGCATGTGCAATGACCCGAGTCATTTGCGACAACAATGAAGCGACGAAAACTGACATATACAAGTTCACTATACTGATCACGATATGTTGTGTCCTGGTTGACACGCCGAATTCCAGGGGTAGGTTCAGGCCAGAGAATTTTGAACACCTGTAAGATATACATCAGGGATGAACGAATGCTGATACTTCAGTACATACCTCACCAGGCTGGAACATATGCGAAGGAGCAGTTCGGTAGCCTATCGATATTTTAGCTTCTGAAGGTGGGTAAATGACGTTTGCATGCTTACGAGGATCCAGCGTCTCATCATACTCTGGAGCCTCCAACGTCTTATGAGTCACGCCCGGTGGCTGTTCAATGGACTCGTTCATAAGCTGATTATCCATTAAATCCGATGCCGTTTGAACTTTGGCAGGCACTTTGTGACATGTAAGCCTCCCCTGTACAAACCCATTATCTGAATGACTTACATAACGTTGCTAAAATGCTTTGATACTCTTCAATTTTGCTGAGGCCAGTAGTTAAGGAAATAGAACTGAAATGAGTCAGCAGTAGCTTGATCACCGAAAATATGAGATTTGGCTCACCCTTCAAGTACCTGGAGTATTCCCTCAAGAATATTATGCACGATTCCAAATCCTCCCAATCCTTCAGTAACCAGCCCGGTCTGTTTCTCTTTGTCTATCAATGTGTACTCACGAACCCTATCAAGCTCTATCCTGACTGCATCAAGAAATCTCCGCACGTCCCTCAATACCTCTTTCAGACCATCCCCATCTTTTGCGGCAAAATAACCAGTAAAGTTGCATTCAAGGAGCTTTTTTGTCATTGATAAACATTTTCCAGCTTCAGTTGACGCTAGTTCCAATGCAAATTTATCAAAGCCATCTAGATTTAGGCTGATTATGGAGAGCTCGGATTTCATTGCGATGAAGCACTTTGCATAATATTGCAGCATGCCAAGCGGCTCCTCCAGATCATCAGGATGAGTCGGGCTCTTAGTGGTCTTCGATTGAGTGCCTGGTGGGTCTTCTACTTCTTCTTCCTCTTCTTCCTCTTCAAACTGTTCTGGTGGCGAGGATTCGTCAGAGTCAATGTTGAACAATCTGGATAACTGGCTCTCATCCACGTTCTTCTCCTGACTGGATATCGTCCTAGGCAAAGAGAATAGTGAAATGCGCTCGAGATGGTTTGCTAGATGATTCGTCAAGCCCTTTGGGAACGGCTGTTCCTTGAAGCATATGGGGCAAGCATCACGGTCATCAATGCGACCCAATCTCGAGACGTCTGTCAAGTCCTGGAGCTGTTCGACGGAGAGACCTCTATCATGATCTCGTGACAGATGGCCCTGAAAACTAGTAGATGATGCATACAAGGTATCAGGGTGATCGCGACATCGCCAACAGGGCCGATGTACAGCTTCTTCGTGATCCGCCCACGCTTTTCTCGACTGATAAAGATCGTTGGCAGATTTGCATCCTTCATACGTACATACGTAAGGTCTCAAGTCATGAAGGACATGTGACTTCCAGGACTTCCCTCTTCCTTCCTTTGCGGGGCAAACCACCCAACAGTAAGGGCAGGTAAAAGGGTCTCCGTGCAGCGCCTCCTCAGGAGGCTTGGGAACCTCAATTCCCTTTCCGTCGGCATCGAGAGCAGTCGAGGCCAGTGATAGTACTGTTTCTCGTTCTGTTCTATCATCTAGGGCGGGGTCATATGGTGTCGCATTGGTCTCAGAAAGCTGACTCTGTTCCTCAACTGGGGGAGGGATTTCAAGTCGTTGCGCTTGTGGTAGTCCCACGTCCTGTAGAACCGCTGATGCTGAGGACCTTTCTCTTTCAGGTGTCTGTCGCACAGGCGGAACTTGAATGGCAAGCTTTTTAGCATGCCTTTCCCAATATCTAAATTGCTTCCGACGTAAGACATTTGATGTCGCTAGTCTTTCAAGAAGAACATCAGATGATCCATCGCCAACAGATCTTCCCTGACGCATGGCTGTGAGAAGTTCAATGAGGTGCCTTGAGTCGAACTCGTAAAGCGTATCAAAGAGATCAATCCCCGTGTCACTATCCACCGCTTGGATCAACCTGGCCCGAGTAGAACTGGGGCGAAGGCTAGAGTTGCGAATTTTGTAGGATACTCGATATAGGTTGTTAAGTATGTCAGTGATGCTTGTAACCCTCATAGATAGCTCTGTCGATGGGAAAGGTTCGTTGCTTGTCTCATCGTCAGATTCTTCGCTTACATCTGATGGCATGGACTCTTCGTCGAATGGAAGGCGTTCCCCCGATACAACGGCGGTAGCTACTCTGATCTTAGCTGCCTATCTCTTAACATCTCAATTGCTGAAGCTTACACTCTTCCAATGCTACGCCAAGCTGTTGGAGAAGTTGCGAGAGGTTTTTGTGCATGAGAGCCGACTCTCTTAACCTGTAATCAAGCGACGAATAGCCCGTCTGCAAAGCGCCAAGATTTCCACACCAAATTCTGAATTTTCCAAGCTGTATTTCGATTGTCGAGGGAGGCATCTGTTGTAGAAATCGAGGTTCAGTGCCTTTCAGACTTGACAAAAGATAATGGAAGCCATTGATACATGATTGACTCAGGTTTAAAACTGTGCTAATCATCGTGATCAAGTTGCCCTATCAGTTCCGCCTAGTCACACGCAATAGGCAGATGATGAGGGTGCGCAAGCTTAGAAGGTAAATAGTGATGTTGTGAACTGGGTGTATTGTTTGTAGTTGAGACTTATGGCTGAGAGCTTGAATTAGCATAGAGCACTTAGGAAATGGTGACAGGCTCAAGACACACTCCAGTCCTGATACTGCGTAGGTTGTTACCCCGCTCTGACCAATCTCTACCTAAAATCCCTCGGTACGGGTAAGCGACACCAATTTCCATCTTGGATGCTGAGCTGGCGCGTTGAGGGCACTCATGATTGGTAGCCTCGTTTCCAGTATGCAGGCTGGTAAAAAGGCCACGACTTTGATCCAGTTACTCAAGGCGGGGTAAGAAAACTATTCCTCTTCTCCCTCTGCCTGTATTCAACTCAAACTTCACAGCTCTACAGACAGCCAGTCAAATGTCGGGGTTCGAGATCGCAGGTATTATTCTTGGGGCCATCCCTCTGCTCATCTCAGCGATAGAGCACTATAGCGACAGCCTCGACCGCGCAACTGCTTTCTTCAAATGGAAAGATGGTCTGAACTCGGCTTTGCGAGAGTTTTGGTATCAGCACTCATCGTTCGAGTTGACTTTAAGGAACATCCTCAAAGATGTGGCTAGTCCGACCGAAATTGAAGAGATGATTGGAGATCCTCATCATGAACTCTGGAAGTCACAAGACCTGGCCCAAGCTTTGCAGGACATGCTCAAGTTTGCCTACCGACCATACATATCTACTATCGAGGATATGCATGCGTGTATGAAAAGGCTGGCTTACCATTTAGATATTGACCGTGACGCTGTGAGTAATTTTGTGAAGAGCGAATTATTACATGGATTAACTGGGATTATGATTGTAGGGAACTGCAGATGATCTTGAGGCCATCATGAAAGCGAACAAGAAACTGCCGTCTTCTGGAGGCCTTGCAAGGTTTGAGTTCAAGCGTGCCGTCAAGTTAACCATGAAAAGAAAAGAGGTGCGGATACTACTTGACGATATGAAAGCATGCAACAACCGCCTTGATGAGTTCATCCAAAAGTCCGAGGCTCCGAGTAACAGCAGTATGACTGGAACTACGGTTGAAAAGTTGGGGTTGAGTTCGTCACTACAGCAGATACAAAGCTACGCAACCATGTTGCATCAAACTTTAGGAAAAGCCTGGTCCTGTTCAGTCCATGCTTCCCACGAAATACGCCTTCTCTTGGAAGACCGGGTTGTGCGTCAAAGCGAGCCCAGATCACTCAAGAAGGTGAAACCGTCAAGCAAACCACCGTGTTTCACCATTACACATAAGTCCTCAATGAGCTCAGCCCTTTGGAAGTCAGCCAAAATCGAAATTATTGATTCGGATCAAGAGGTAGTTCAAGAAGGCAAGGCAATCCGGTTCAAAGAGACGCGTACCAGGAGATGTTTACAAGGCCAGCAAGGCATGAACATCAGAAGCGTCCATGGTTTAACAGTAGTCGGAGATCTTTGCACCGTCTTTCGCTGCTACAACGGCTTTGGCTTTGGACTCGACGACCAGGGTGTGCTTTACGAGACCCACCAGGCCGAAATCAAACCTGTCTGTTGTGCGGAGAATCTTATCAGTCTCCAAGAGCTCCTCTTAGCACAATCTGGCACGAAGTGTTTCACCCCTTTAACAGAGGAGCAACGGTATCGACTATCGATTATCCTGACTTCATCATTTCTCCAACTCCATTCAACGCCCTGGCTTAACAAGCACTGGAACCAGCACACAGTATTCTTCTCGTCAGCCTCGATTGATGATCAGCTTGTGGTTGACCTTAGCCATCCTTTCATCGCGGAGAGTTATGAGAGCTCTTCATGCCGAGAATCTACCTCGACCAAGGCAAAGGAATTTGCAGATGATAGTGCAAATCTGCTTACGCTGGCGAAGGTCCTTCTTCAGATCAAGTTCCATGGTCGAACTAGCTTCACAAACAATAAAGAAAGTGCAATGAATTCAACAGCTTTCGACCGAGTGCGAGAATCTCAACTTCTTAATCAGTGGATATTTCGGGAAAGGGGCAACTTATCCTTTGCACACTACAACGCCATACAGTTTTGCATAGCGTCTTCAAATCGCATTGATGCTGATCTTTGGGATCTGAAATATCGGCAAACACTTCTGGACCGAGTCGTCGTACCTTTGGTTAATGAGCTAAGTCACTGGCAAGGGGCCACGTAGCTTGAGCACGCACGAGAAGGTGAGAATGCAAGTATACCTGGGTTGAAAGTAAAGGAAGTCAGATACATTATCAGCGTTACAGGACATCCGAATCGTTGAGCCGGATAGTGGTGAAAGGTTGGAGCCTTGGATTATCGCAAGGTTAGATAACATCTTTCGATGGGTTGTTCTCGTTGAGAAGCTTATCACTACTGCTGCATACATCAACGACCTCCATATCATTTAGAAAGAACTCACCGTAAGACAGCCGGATCTACAGGGATATAGAATTAATATTACTAAGATATTAAATGTCCTTCATAAACCTTTCCCATCCATCGACATCACATAAATATACCTCCTTGAGCTGTACGTAAACAGCCTCCAACTGATCCAGTAGCCTCTTCTGAGCGTTCTCCCTTGAAACCGCCATGATGCCCACAAATAATGAGCCTCGTGGAAGTAACTTTACCACCAGACCCGCCGCAGCGATGGACGCGTCTAGGTCTGCCACTTTGACTTTATATTTCTCCTCCATCTTTTCTGTCTCCAAGATGAACCGGCCCAGTGCAGTTATTCTTTCCCTGACGACCTTGAGGCGCTGTTGGAGCATCTCGCCCCTTTGGCAGAGAACTTCCTCGATCACCACGTAGCTACTATCGATATGGCCGTGTAATGAGGTTGTCAAGTGGCTCAACATGGTCATGGCTTCCTCAGCATGCGGCCAGTCTATCCTGGTATGACTTAGCGGATGCCACTTTTGAACAGACACCAGTTGTTGTCTTGTGGTTTCGAGATGTCGCTCAATGGTTTTGATCGTCTTCTGTAGACTTATAAGTGTCTCGGTCTGTTTCTTCAGACCTCTACCTAGCTCCTTTATCGCCGCCACGGCTGTCTTTTGCATCGCAGCGCTGACCTTTTGCTTCTCTTCGAATACCTTAGACTCATCTCGAAATTGAGATAGGTTCAAAGCAAGCTTTCTAGGCAAGTCAATCTTGAGGCCAATCCCATAGGCGTAGCTTGTAATGCCTACACTGGCAAGGTACTGCGAAGAGGTCTTAAGAATTTCCATGGGGATATAACTCAACGATAAGCAGCTATATCTCAACTGGAATTCTTTAATTTTTTGTCGGAGACTTTTGATCTTCTCATCAGCGTCAAGAATGCTTGCTTGAAGTGCTTCAGCACGGTTGGTTGTGGCAGTGTAGTCTTTCAAGACTTCATTCTCTTCCTCTCGAAGGACCTTTAGTTCATCGGCCTTGGCCTCTTTGATCCACCCCATCAGCTTGATCTTTCCCCAGATTGCAGTTCCACTACTCCAGCTGATCAAGTCAGTGGAGCAATAGTCTTTGCCAAAGGTACTTAGATACGTAGGCTCCCCGACCCAGCGACATCCACCATCTTCCGTGCTCTTCTCCAGCTCGAAATGGCGGATTGGGGATGAGGCGTGCACAAAAAATGACAGCCGGCTCCGGTTGAAGAAGTGGCTTCTTTCGTACTTCTCTTGAAAGCCAACTTGTACGTAAGTAGTCTTGTCTAGCTCTTCAGCTTGTTCATAGACCTTTTTCCAGCTCGCCTTCTCGGTGATCGCCCTTTTATCAACGTCACGTTTGGTTGAAGTCCACTGGCTCTTTTGCGCCTCTAGAGTGTCGATCTCACCTAACCACTCCGCCTCTTGCATCTTGAGAGTTGACTTCAAGATCTCATCCATGAGTCTCTGCGCATCTGACTTTGGATAATTGAGATGCGTAACGAGTTGTGCTGGGTATCTTGATATGCTACGCAATAGCCCCGAGAGTGCCCAGTTCGAAAAGTGGACGCTGATCTCATCACCCTTGTCTGGAAGGTTTTCTATAAAGTGATGAGAAGAGTTGTATGCCAGACTGAATGTGTCGTTCACTGCAGCTGGGCGATTGAGGGTTTTTTGTAAGAAGCGCTTGTCGATGTCGACCTTTGTATGGGCAAAGTGGAACGAAGCCGCAAGCTTCGACAACGCAAAGATGTCGAGATACTCTCTGAACTGACTTTGTATAGACCGACCCAAGTTGTTGCCAATGTCAAGAACGAAGCAGACGGTGTGTATCTTGCCCAAGACGGATATAGCGCGCAGAATGGAGAATTTGTGTCTCTCGTCGATGATGCGAACTTGCGGACTGCCACCAACATTGACAGCCTTTTCGGCCTCTTTCAAGTTTTCCGAGTCATCCAGTCCAGGTGTGTCTAAGATTCTCAGGTGTACATGATCTGAAGTAGCTTCGGTTGAAGGAACGAAGTCGTACATGTCTTCAACGTCATCTTTGTCAAAGTCGACGCTACGCTCGTTTCCATCCTCATCAATGAGTACATGCCTTTGCAGGTTGATGCAGACAGCAAATTGTTTGGTTTGTTTGGTGGTTGAATCGTTGCCAAAGCCACCGACTTTCACGTTGTCGGCCTCCTTCTTAAAGCCGCTATAGTCGAGGATAGAGCGGATGAGGGAGCTTTTGCCGTGCTGGGTGCGTCCGACTAGTACGACAATCTTTTCCTCTTGGCCACATTTGCAAGCAGCCGGGCTTTTCCCCAACTCCACCATCTGAGCCATCTGAGTGCCTTGGTGTACTATAGGTTTGTTGTATATACAGAAAAGAACATTGATGTGAAGGGTGAATCAACGGGGTTATCGCCAAAGAATGGACAGGATATTGGTCACTCATCAGAATCCAATTTATTAAGTGGTGCCATTTCTAACGACAATCGGGTCGACAGATTCGGGTGGAGGTGACAACCTCCGGAAGTACATTCTTTGCAGGGTGGTATCGGTGGCGTTCACTACATCTGCCGCTATCGAAGTGATAGTGCATCACCCGGGACAATGCGCACTTCGATAGTGCACGAAGCTGAAAATAAGAATTTAGGTCGAGACAACGCTGATCAATACCTCTCATGGTAAGATAACACTGCCGAGACCTCAGGCGCATCCATTTGGAGCAAACTGTGCGAGCGATATGCCTCAGCCCGTCCTTGAGTCCTTTACCGACATCACAAGGCATTCATTTCTTGGGCTAGACCTCTTCATATCCCTGGAGTGGCGCCCAGCTGAACCACCATTTCACCATGGCTAGAACAAGGTTATTACTGGCCTCGAACGGCCGGAAAGGGAGCGAGGCAGATTTATTCAGTGAAGAGAGAGACAACATGGTATTAGCATAGCTGTGCAGCGTAAAAACCTTCCATAACAACTGCCTTGGATTTAAAACGCTTCCTGTGACTGAGCATCAGCAGCCGTCCTTTACTTGTGCGACCTCATCACTTGTTGACAATATGACTGTCGTTCCAGATCCAATCACAGTCCTCATTATCGGACCATCGCAGAACGGGAAAACCACCTTCATCAATCGCCTTAAAAAGCTAGCCATCAATGAGGTGCCTTTTGGCGAAGAGGGCAATGGCGACTTCAAATGCACAACCAAGTGCCTATTTGACGATCTAGATATCCCCCTCACCGACTTTTTCCTCCGCGATAAGATCACGGGCAAAGCGTACGATGTGCCAGACATTACAAACGAGGAGGAGATTCTCAAGGATGCCTGGTGGCGGAAGCAGACGGCAAACAAGTACGCTATCGAGCCATGCAGACCCAATGCTCCAACCATCAGGGTCAGATTGATCGATACACCAGGCCTCGACGACAGCGACGGCAAAGACTTTGAGAACATGAGCGATGTGCTCGGAACGCTGAACCAGTTGGCCAAGTCGCCGCAGGAATGGGAACGCAAGATTCACGCTGTTGTGCTTGTGTACAACGCCCAGTCATCGTTCTCGTACTCGTTCCAGAGCATCATCAAAGACTACCATCGCTGTATGCCCAATCTCTTTGGTGGCCTTTCTGTCATCAACACCAACTTCAGCATCGCCGCGCTAGCTGCCAGGCGCCAGCATCTGCTCAGAGACAAGCTCCTTGGCTCGGGCGAAAGCGCAAGAGCAAAAGTCATTCGCGCGCGGGGTGAAGACTTCAACAAGATCATCGGCGATGGTCTGTCCCCCACTCACTTCTTCATCGATAACAAGCCCAAGGAGCGCTTCGCCTATGATGAACTCCTTTCGCGAAACGCCATATTCGATATCCTCAGCTTTTGGGCCACAGCCAAGCCAATGCCCATCAGCCAGATGCGCCTCTTCAAGACGCCTGCCATGCAAGCCATCGATAAGCGAATTCAGATATACCTTCAAGATGCATCCGATGCGTGGACGGTCCAACTCAAGAGCGCACGACGCAGCGTTAGTGACCGCGACGCCTACCGCAGCACGTTGATCCAACGCAGAGAAGAGCTAGAGAACCATATCGCACGTCTGCAAGGCGACATGGAGCTCTACGATAACGATACCGAATTCGCTATAAGAACATACACGACGCAGGATGATCCTAGCGTATTTGAACTGTTCGGACGGTGGGTGATCCGCAGTCGAGTCCGTAATACGATGCATATCAAGGAAGACAAATACCCTTCATTCGAAGTGCGCGCCGATAACTCATCTCTGGCGACCTGGGTGTCTAGAACCTATAATCCCAGCACGCGCACTTGGATCGGCGAGTACGAGGGCAAGCCAGGCAAGGTACCGAATCTGGTGGCTCGCAGCTCTACGACGAACCGCATCAAGTATCGTCAGCGCATCATGGAGCTCAGAACGCAGCTGCGGCGAGAACAGGCATCTCTGGCAGAGAACCAGTCGCATTGGGACCAACGTTTTGGCAGTGCAGACAGCACATCTTCAGAAAACTCGGAGCTAGACAAGCTGGTCAAGCAGATTGAAGCGGCCAACGATTTGTCTGCGATGCTAGAACAATCTACGCCGCCGGTAGATAAGGCGTATACTGAAGCTTCGAGGAAGCGTTATAGCAAGACCCCGCGGGATATTGGGCACCAGGATATGTACGATCTGGTGAGCGAGGCCAGACCTGATCTTCTCAAGCCTTTACAGAGGTTGTTTCTGTAGTTCACACGTAGTCTATTTGCTGCTGAAGGAAGATTTGATTTTTTTTTTATGGCGTTCTTTGCTGGGTTGGCTAAGTCCTCTGGTGATACACGCTCTCAGCCACAGGTCTGAACTACGAATAACACTGAATGACTACAGCACAAAGTTGATATGATAAGAAGTCACACCTTGGGAATTGAACATCAGTACAAGCAAGTATCGCATCAATTCACAGGCACTTTAAACAAGATCTAACTAGAATATTCCAAGAACCTCATACTCAGGGACCAACGAGCAGCTCCGACGTCTTGGGATCGTAAACCTCGACAAAGTCGGCAATGTCAGAATTGGACGGCTTGCGGTGGCTGACATAAAACTGTCGCAGCAATGGCCATAAAGCCGCCTCGAACGTATCCTTCTTGATCCTCTCAATCGTAGCTGAGCATCTATCCACATGTTCGGCGAGAATTTCCGTCTCGGCATCCTTGTCATCAAGAGGACCTAAGCCCTGCAGCGACGCCTCATGGAACGCAATGGTTTCTTTCCCGTGAGAGAGCCGCGCTTTCATTGTCTCAATCTCGCCGTGATGCTTTCGCTGCATTGTCGTGTAAAAGGTCGCTGACCCTTCCATGCTGCGAAAGATGCCTGACTTGAGCGTCGCTCGCCATGTTGTACCACGTCGGTCCTCGTCCAGCCACTTGCATCCGCTGCCCGTGGACTTTTGCACCTTGGTAATACCACAATCGCTGTCGAAGCTCACGTCACGCTTATCTAGCCATAGCATGCCCTCCCAGAGAAGTTCTTTCATGCCATAGTCTTCGGCCACCGTCTTTGTGCCTAGCACAACCTCGGCGTCCCGGTCGAGCTCATTGAGCCGCTCACGGCATTCGCTCTGCTGTGCTTGAAGCCGTGCGATCTCGCGACGGGTCCGCAGGATGGCGCTCTTGGACTTGTCTGCCGCAGCGATCGCATCGTCTAATCTCTTTTGTAGTCGTGATTGCAGCCGCTGTAGAGCCAGAAGCATATGAGCATCAACGTTGACCATGTTTGGTGCCTTGAGCAACTTGAGATTCGACGTGTCGAGGCGCAGTTGTGTCGACAGAAGCTTGAGAAGTTTGTAGCAACCATTGAGTGATTCCGAAACGGCGAACGGGTTGGAGACGTCCGGGTCGTTGTCCATGAAGAAATGGGCGAGGCTCATCTTGCCCTTGGTAGCTTTCTGGAAAGACTCGCGGCGCTGTTTGGCCAAGTCTATCTTTTCTGAAAGGGCTCGATCAACGCGGTCAACGGTATAGCCTGTATGAACAACGATTAAGCCATTGCTGATCATGGGCATGCAGCGCTGTATGTATTCATAAAAGCGCGTGAATGACTTCCCAAAAGGCTTGTTCATTGATCGTACGTAAATGACCGCGTTGAGATGGGGCAGCTCACTGACTTTGGAAATGATCTCTGCCATGATTTCCATGTCATTGCCGTCCGAATCATCCAGACCGGGCGTGTCAATGAGTTCAAATTTGAAGACTTTGCCATGCTCATCTGGCTTGTTGGCCACGACGGTAGCATCCTCATCGGTGAAGTCGACGAGGTCTGAATAGCTTGTCTTCTTGAGCGGCTGGCCAGAGTACGAGTCTTCCAGATAGAAACTGCAAAGTTGAGTAGATAATGGATACCTTCCGACTTCTTTGGTGCATGAAAGATTTCCTAGGCGCTCTAGTCAATGATACGGTCTACCGAGTCACGGACAAAGATGTACTGACCATGGCCGATCTCAACATCAGGATTCTTGTTGCCTGTGTACACACCAAGTTGGCGAATGAGGGTACTCTTGCCATTGGCAGTTTCGCCCAAAATCAGCACATTGGAAGGCAATTCAACCGCCAGTAGCTTTTCATTCACAGATTTTCCATCAACTGGCGTCGGGACAGGGTCTGACTTGTCCGACGAGCTGGAGGCTTGGGTAGTGGAACTGCCCATCGTCGATAGAATTCTCATGGATGAATATGTAATTATTTTGCAGTAGAGAGTGCAAATAAGATCAAGAGAGTACTCTTATCCTGCCTTGCACGTGTAGGCTCTTCAGGCCACTATGTATTTATCTCAATGAACTGTACGCAGAACCCAACCAGCCTTCACGGGCAACTTGTCCCGATGGTGTAGTCCTAGACCAATATGCATAAATCGGCCTTGGCTGACCTGTGGCTTTGAAGTATTGAGAATATTATGCAACATGGTCACAGGACTGGTCTGGATGCGCAGTGGCTGAGAGCTTAAATCAACAGACAGAACTTAGTTCTTAAAAAGAGGGGGAGCTCAGAAGGCAAAACGCCCGTGCATGAAAATGTGGTACAAGTCGCGCAAGTACTGATAAACACTGACAGGGATTCGAGATGGTTCGATTGATCTGGATCAGGCGGCCACAAAATTATTGAACGCCTTGTAGCAGGGTACAATTTTGGGGATTTGTCAATATGCACGATAAGTAGCAGACTTCGCTCAGCTATTCTTGTACTCACTCTAGTCAAAGTTCTTGATATTTTCGCGAGCACTACGCTTATCTTTTTATTTCAGTTTGTCAGCGATGGCAGACATTACCGACAGCGGAAGAATCCAGCGGCTATTTCCGCATCTCTACAAGAAGATTATTCCCGATGCACTGAACGAGATGTGCGATAGCCTACACGGTGCACTCGGAAGACTAGAAGAATCAATCCAACAAGAGATTGTAGACGTCGCAAATGGAAAGCCTTTGGACAACACTGAGGACCTTCAACCCGAAAATTTGAATGGAAACAGTAATTCGAAGAGGAAAAAGAAAAAGAAAGGGACAAAGGGACATGATGGGCTTCAAGTAAAAGAAATATCCATAGCCCAAAACGACACGCTACAGATAGTTAAGAGGCTGGAGAAGCTCGATAGCTCACTGCGGATTTGCCATGAAGACGGCACTTTGCTTCGAACTCTCAACGCGGAGCTCTCTCCAGTATCAAACATGCCAACTCTGCAAGATGCCACGATACATGCTCTACTCTCACCGACCGTTTTTGGCTTCGCTGAAAGCATACCTCTCGAATCCGCCTCAAATCTAGTCTCTCCAGAGTTTATACCTGATATAAACCATATGATCCAAGTCACAGAAACTTGGACCCAGGCCAATGAGTCAGCGTTAACATTCCTTGAAGAATGTAAGAAAGAAACGCTGAAGCACATTACCGAATCAAACGAAATGGTCCGCTCCATCGACAAGGGCATTCGCGCCATATGCGATCAGGCAACAGGAAGTATGTGTGTTGCTGTTTCAGCTGCGTCACTGAGGTCAACGGAAAGTCGCCTGTTTAATGAGTCGGTCAAGGCTGAACTAATGGGTCTTAACAAGTCATGGGCGAAAGAATTGAGTGGATTGGGGTCAGAAGTTGGTGACTTGGACGATATGCTTGCGGTTCCGGATTCAACTACGAAGACTTTGGAACACGACAGGGAAATGGTGGAGAATTGCTTTGTGGCCTCTGTCATGACGCAGGACGTGCTGGAGAGAGATGAAAAACCGATAGGGGTTTTAGCAGCTCTCATGACTAGGGGAAATGCGTTAAAGGCGCTTGATGATATATACCAAGGTCAGTTACTCAGAGGGTCTAAAGAATGTATATAGCAGTTATAGGATAAAGATAGGAAGGATTAGATTGGATTATCAATTGTAAGAAGTTACGTTTACTAGTGACTGTAATGCATTGTTCTAGTCCTTCTCCTTATTTTCACCCGCGTTTGAAACTGCTGCTTGAAGTCTTGACATATAGAAGCAGGTCGGACGGTTTGTCGAGGGGACGTCAGCTACTGTAAGCCAATAGAGATCAGATCCTAAGTCAATGGACAAAGCCTGTCCTTATTGTCATTCTCAATTTCGTTGTTGACATAGACGAGGGCTCATCTTCTGGTGCGAATACCGGCAAATAATTCTGGACCGAGTTGCGTGCCTTCGGTTAATGAACTTAGTCACTGGCAAGAGGCAACGTGACTTGGACACGAGGGTGTATGGAGGCATTCAAAAAAGAAAATGTCTCTATAGCAATACGCGAGGTATAGCCAATAGGGTCTCGCAATAAGATAAACACCAAGATGCTTATTTTTCAGCATAACACAATATAAGGCGTCATACACCACGCCAAAAGGAACACAATAGTATGGAGGCATAAATACCTGGCCTGGGTTAAAAGATTGGTTATAAATGTTTTCCTTAGAGGCCAGAAAATATCGATGCTTTGATGATGGCTGCCAAAAGCAAATTCAGAGATAACGAGAGCCTGATTCAATACATGAACAAAGTACTGTGGGGGCCACCATGTCGAACGAATTGGAGCAAATCATCACCCCGCCCGCTAGACTCCCTTCAGTCGAAAAGGCTGCCATTTGCATGAGCACCTGAAGGACTCGAAACATCAGATACAAAAGAAACAATCAAAATGAAGGACCATGGGGAGCGATCGCCAACGTCAATTTTATATCCTCATTCCTCTCGCTTGAAGTCTTATCTTCATGGAGCCTTTAGATAGCTACAGCACAGTATTTAAATGACGCAACGGAGATAAATCTGCCTTGTGTTAAGGTGGCGCTTGGCTGAAGATAGCTGCAGCATGCAGGTGAGGAAGGCACCATTGAAAATGTACCTCACTTGTTTCAGCTGACCTTTGGGCGGTCGGAGCAGCCACCTGGTGTCCCCTCAATCGAAACCTCGTCCCTTTCAGCTCACTTTTCTTGGGAACATCTAACCAACTCTGCTGTACTTTTGCCTTGTCTACCTCGTGATGGCGAGACCCCGAGACGGCTCGTCTGTTTCCTCAACCTCCGACTCAGAGCCTGAGGATGAGGGATTGATAGGGTTCTTTGAGGGTATCACCCAGTCGTGTGTCGATGCTAACTTTTCAGACGGAGATGAATCGACTTCTGCTTCGACCTATATATCCTGGCGGATGCCCTCAAATGATTTGTCGGTCTTGATTCTTTTTTTAGGGCCGTTCCTTCTCTAACATAACTTAGTATCGAGGGACAAGCTTTGAAACTTCAAATATCATGTCGATGCCGCATCTGCAACCGTCGAGGAAGAGCTGGAGAGCTTGTCTTCTGCACTGGGTGTGGTAATTCCAAGCGACCAGCACATAGAACATGTTTAACGAGGGATCGACAACACGTTATGAGTCCTCGACGAAGACTTAGCGTTGGCGAAGAAGAGTGCAAAGAGGTTGATTATAGCGACTACGTCTTCACCCGATACCTGCTCCAACCCCCTGCGCCCAATCTGAAACTGGAGTTACATACCAAAGATGCCACATGTGCATGGATCGGAGTTCCTTCTCTACAACGGTTTGACAAACCACAGATCCACGTTTGGCCTCGCCTTCAAGATCTTCTCCAGATGTCCCGAAACGTCAAGCCTGGTCAGTATCCTAAACTTGTCTCGTTTATTGGCGAGACAGGTTCGGGAAAAAGCACTTTGATACGAACGATGATCCAAATGGCTCGACCCGATCACCCCGAAGGAGAGTCTGTTCCCGTGCCTGGGTCTCCAAGTGATCGGTTTGCGTCCACGAGTAGTGATATACACGCCTACAGCGATCCCCTTACCCTCTCGACAAAGCATCCAATAGTCTTTGCCGGTGAGCTTTGAATAATCCTCAAATATCCTGCCGATCAACTGACAATTCTGATAGACTGTGAAGGTTTTGTTGGCTCCGACAAGCCAATTGCACAAGAAATCATTGCTGCTCTTTCTGAACCAAATTGGCTATTCCAGTGGGAATTTGGGGAGGAATCTGCGGAGCACAAAGTACTGAAATACTGGCAGGACAAACAAGATAAGCTACTGAGAGAGGTGAACCAATTCTTGAACGGTGCTGAGAGCAGGATCAATGTTGAATGGGGCAAACTGGACTACCCAGACCCACGAGCATCAGTTATCATGGAAGACTCAGATGGGCGAAGGCTGTGCACTGTCCAAAGCAAAACGCGAAAGCTCATCGTAAAGTATTTGTACCCCAGAGTCCTCTATGGCTTTTCGGATGTAGTTTGTTTCGTCACGACAAACGGGAGGTTTGTACAAAGAGACGTCATTATGGGTCGTTAGAGGTTGACAATTATAGGACTTCGGACAGTTTCTTGGGGCAGCTAATCGACTGGGCTCAACACTCACACGACCGAATCCTCAACCAGCGAACGAAGCCTGCTCTTATTGTCATTCTTAACATCGTTGTTGATATAGACGAGGATTCGTCCTCTGATGCGACTGGGGATCTTCTTCGGAGTTTCCAAAGAACTGAACGGTTTCGAACACTACAAGCCCTCTGGGAGGAGAGAGAACATCCGATCAGAAACACGGCTGATCTACTCCTTTGCTACTATAGCGACTTCAAAGTCGTCCTTATCCCGGCCATAAGTTCCAAAAGTTCACCCGTCGATGCAACCCGCGTTGGCAAAAGCATTAGACAGCTATACGAAACCATCCGAGGATCAGTTTCCAAGGTCCGTAGCGCAAAAGCTAACAGTGGTACGGAATCAGACTTGGCTACTCTCAACACTCACATGAACAGATCTTTGAGTGTTCTGGGACAGGATCTTCGCGCCGCGCTTGATCTTCATGATATAGTGATGAATGATTTGTCAATCCCGACTAGGCTGAGCGACCATATGGCATCGACCCTACGGCAGATGTGTATCCTGCGCGAAATTGACCGTACGGATGCGATTGGAGGCGAAGAAAGAATTGTAGAGGAATTCGCCCCTTACGTCGGTGCATGCATCGTCGCCCAAACTTGCCATATTCAAGACATTGGTTTGTTCATTCTTTCGTATTTGGGGTATACAAGACACTAACAAAGGAAGAAATAAGAAAGAGAAAACGAGAAGAACTGGTGGCCGAAGCTCAAAGCGGTCTTCAGAAGTTCCGCTGGCGATACTGGCGATGTGAAGCCGTAGAGCGAAGAACTCGCCGAAGATGTCGAAACTATTACAATGGACACGACAAGGGTCACCAGTTCAACAGACCCGATGACGAATTGGAGGATGTGGAGGGTCTAATTCGAAGGGGGGGTGAATCAAATCACAAATGCTCCTGGCATCCTGATCGGTTTGTACAGCGTTTGCGGGAAGCTGTTGCAAAAAACCAGCAAGATGGCCGAGTCATGGAAAGACTTACTTACTTGGCGAGGAGAATACGGCTGACAGAACTGCAGAGCCAGCAGACGTGCTTCTCTTGTTTGTCTAACTGTCCAACTAACATGCTTCCATGTGCAAGGCTTCAGCATGGGGTTTGCCAGACCTGTCTTGAACGTTTTGCTCTGCAGAGGAACGGCGGATCTATCTTGGTGATTGAGCATTGCCCCCTTGGGTGTGCTCTGAGAACCGGAACGTGGACCATTCGAATTAAGCCAAAGGACGCAGCACCACGTGTGCTGTCGCTGGATGGGTAAGCCATCTATTAATGATTCATTCTCGTCCGAGGCTAATTTCGACAGCGGAGGAGTCCGTGGTATCGTAGAGCTTTGTGTTTTGCGTCAGATCGAAAGACACATTGGCTATGGTATCGCAATCCATGAGCTTTTTGATCTCGTGGTGGGAACAAGCACAGGTTTGTCTCAGTCATCACCCCCCAATCCAGTAATATGTCTGACTCGTCAAGGTGGCATCGTCGCTCTTGGAGTGTTTCATCAGCGTTGGTCAACAGATGATGCCATTAATAGGTTCCGGGCACTGGCAAAAAGAGCTTTCACACTTCGGTTGGGGCTCGGAAATACTTTTATCAAAGCCATTGCGCAGCCATTCTATGGGTTTCTCTATACGAGCGAGGGTATAGAACAGTCACTGCAAGACTCTTTTGGTGGCTCAAATCTATTCGGCGCATCTTTTAATCAGAGAAATAGGACTAGCGGAAGGGATTGGGTCAAAGTCGGCGTTGTTTCTTGTTTGCAGGGACGAAACCAGGCAAAATTGATTGCCAACTATTCCAGGAATCCAAGAGCGGACAATGATGAAGGTAAGCATAGAGATTCTGCTAGTTGGTTTGGACTGACTTGGAATTCTCCGTGTATTAGAAGATTACTTTTCTCGCGAAGATGAGCAGCCAAATGATTTCAAAATTTGGGAAGCGTTGGTGCCCTCTCGGCAGTATGCTATCAATGATTAACTCTTCACAGGGCGAGAGCGACATCTGCAGCACCGACATTTTTTCAACCTTTCGTCCACCCCAAAACGAAACGATCATACGTCGACGGAGCTCTTATGCACAACAACCCAGTATCTTTGGCCTATTCCGAGGTTGACAAAATCTGGCCTGGCTCCCTTGCTCCTGACATCATTTTATCAATCGGTACTGGAATGGTTGTTGACAAGTCAGGAAAGATGAAGACCAAACACAATTCCAAGCTCGAGTCTCTCAAAAAGATCATTCCTAAAGGCTACCTGATGCGAATAGAGGCTGGACTGGGAATTATCCAGAGCTCAACTAGCTGCCACGAGGCTTGGAAAGAGTTCAGGAGTATGTCGGTTGCAGACCGTCAACTTAGGCATAACTGCCATCGCCTCAATGTCGGCTTAAAGCAGCGCGTGGAAATGGATGATGTTGAGAAAATGGATTCCCTTGTTGAGGAATGCGAGAAGTACCTTTGCGATGGTACGAAAATGTTCTATTACGACAGAACATACAGAACAGCCCCTGAACACCTTCAAACAGTAGCAAGGCGACTCTTGGCATCCCTATTCTACTACGTCGGGCCTCTCGAGAGAACCATGAAGAGGGGAAGATGTGTTGGCAAGATATTTTGCAGATTAGAGGCAGGCTCTGCATCCGCAAAGGAATTGTTACGGGACCATGTGCGATTCAGGCTGGGTCAGATTCCGGAAAACGGGACCAAGGCAGTATATTCTCGCATCCTCCATCATCGGGATAGCACAGGCTGGGATCCAAGGGATCTTTCAGCCCTTATGGTTCTCAAAGTGGAAGAAGGAGCTTGTAGACGATGGATCGAGGTAAATCTGCCTCACTGGAGAGATGAATGGGAGCCCATATCTGGGTTTCAGTCTCCGAGGAGCACCAATGTGTGAAGTCTCTTATTTACCGCGGTTTGAGTGGAACTGGTGATCATTGTATGTTTGAGGTTTGCTACGGGCTCTATATGAATATGTACATAGAAGAATAAAGTCGCCTCGCTTATGATTCTCTGATTTATCGAAACTGAGGCTGGTGAACACAAATTTCGTCTTCGCTTAAACGTCATACGCCGCAGTGGCCTCAGTGGTAGTAGCCTTAAGTGTCTGGCTCATCCAAGTCGCAGAAACAGTCCATGTCATACCAAATGTAGCTTGTCGGTGAATTATCTACGCTCTCAATGTCGCCGCCATACATATAGCAAGATTGACCAGGGATGACGGCAAAGTAAGAACAATCGACAGTGTCGTGACAAGCCTGGCGACATGACTCCATCGTTGTGACGCCGGATGGACTGCCCAGAGTTGTCATGACGTTACCGTCCCAGTACCCATGCTTGTTGCAGACCTTATCGGATGGGACGGGGCTCTTCTCATTGTTAACGCAGGACTCTCCTGGAGCAGTGGTAGTGGCGGTTGCAGCCTCAGTTGTAGTTGTAGCTTCGGTGGTCATAGCCGCAGTCGTTGTCGCCTCCCTCCCTGGCACACAGAAACAGCTCAGCTCGTACCAGTTCCACAGCACGGGCGACGACTCTTCAATCTCGTACTTCCCTTTCCAGAGCTCGCAAAACCGATCAGGCCAGAAGGCAAAGAAATCACAATCGTTGTTTGCAACGCAGGCTCGGACGCAATTATCAAGTGACGCGGCAGCCTCTCCAGCAAGTTCTCCAACAATACTTCCCGCTGACCCGCTAATATGGTTGAACGGGATCTGGCATAAAGAACCAGCTGGGAAACCGCCAGGGCAGCTATATGTGACCTCGGCACCAGTGGTAGTGGTTGTAGCAGGAGCGGCCTCGGTTGTTGAGGTGAGTTCGACAGATGTAGTCGTCAGTTCACTCGTTGTAGCTTCGGTGGCTGTCGTTTCAGTAGCCAAGCCACTTGTGGTGGTTGAAGACTCGTCACAGAAGCAGTCCATGTCATACCAAGACCAAGCCGATTCACCACCACTGGTACCCGTGAATGACCCAGCCCACAACGCGCACCATGAACCAGGCTGCAGGGAAATTGCAATGCACCCCGGCCTATCCAAACAAGATTTGTAGCAGGAGGCCAGCGTTAATGTATTCGCATTGCCCAGTAATTGCAGGTCACCTTGGCCACCGCCCTGGGCGTTACAGCCCTTGCCAGCCGGAGCAGGGTCCTTGAGGCAGACATATTCGGCCGGGCTGGTGGTAGTCGTAGCAGCTTCGGTGGTGGTGGTGGTGGTAGGCTCTCCAGAAGTGGCGATGCTAGTGATGGAAGTGACATCGGTGGACGCGGTGCCGGTCGTGGTTGTCACTGACGAAGGCTTACATGGACCAGCCTGGACACCAACCGCGAGACCAACAAAGGCAGGGAAGAGATTTTGCGCAATCATGCTGAAAGAACGACAGGCTCGTAAAGGAGCCGATGGAACGAGTGACTGGAAGAAGATGACGTTCGAAGTGGCTTTGGCATTGCAGTGTTATGTTTATATGATCTCCTTTTTAAATGTTCTTCAGAAAGAAGCTGAAGCAAATTTCCACTGAAAATGGCCATAGCGACACTACAACAACGCTAATGAAGGGATCAGGATTGGAGGACGAATGAGGCCTGAGTATTTCGTATGCTTATATTTCTGGCTCTTAAGCTAATCGGGGTCCAGACCTCAATAGTTGATCATAATGGAGAGTCTTGTTGACTTTGGGCGCGCTAATGTCAATAGCTTGGCAATATCGCATGTTGCTGCTCCTCTAGCTTCCAGTCAGCTCTTGAATTCACGTGAACGCTTCCATTGTTGCTTATCGGCAAGCCGACATTGAGCAAAATTGAATTTGTTCAAATCAGCTATATGTAATCTGGCCGAAAGTGTAGTACTTATGAAACACATGCTAACAATCGGCACCTGTGAAGCCTTCATAGAAGTATATTATTAAAATCTTGCTCTGCTCGAGCCAAGAGACTCGACAACTGGTACTTACATCGCGCATCTTCTCGGGATAGCCCTTGATCCCCGGTGTATTTACCTCTGTCAATGCGCTCAGTGACTCTTCATTACGCAATTTATTGCTGGCCATAACATACTCACTGACTCTTGTTGTCTCCAACAATCCTACCTCCGTCGACGACAACAATCGACCCAGTAGCAAAGGTACACTTCATCAGATAAACATAAGCCTCGGCCAATTCCTCCGCAGTCCCAAGCCTACCGACAACAGAATCCTTCTCCATAGCAGGAAAAATAACATCCTTAACATCTTGCGGAAACCCGTCAAATAGAGCTGTATGCACAAAACCAGGCGTAACACAATTAACGCGAACCGGCTTAAGATCAATACACAAAGCACGAGTCATCGGCTCAATTCCACCAGCTGCTGCTTTAAGAACAGACCAACCCACTCCAGTAGGACGAGAATCAGTAGTTGTTCCCGTGATAGTGAAAGAGCTGCGGTTTGTCTTGTTGATATAACTCGAGAGATGCTTTGCGACAAAGATAGCACCTATAACACGGACCATGCCGATTTTAGACATGACATCAACCGTCGCTGAGTCGAGACTTGGCGAAGGATTAAAGTCTCCAGCCGTGAAGACGACATGGTCGAGCTTTCCGTCTTGAGAAGCAGACTCGAGAAGCTCTTTGACGTTGGCCTCGATTGTTTCCGGTTGGGCAAGGTTACAGACTTTGCCAGAGATCTTCCTGACTGGAAGCTGAATGTTTTGAATGTGATCTTCGAGACGCTTCATAGCGACATCGATTTTGGATTGATTGGAGCTGCTGATAATGATATTTGCGCCGTGCTCGAGGGCTGCTTCGGCGACTGCGAAGCCAATACCGGTTGAGCCACCGATAATCAGGACGCGCTGGCCATCAAGTTTGTTGGCGTATATGGCAGACATGTTGAGTAGGCTTGTGTAATGGGTTCAGTTTGTCATTTCCTCTCCTATTTGCGTGCATCTTTGCGTCTTTTATATCCATTTTAACCATCTTAATTCAACTACATGTTACTCTTGTCATCAGAAGTCCGCTTCTTCGTAGGATTCATCACCTTGTCCACCTCTTCAACTCCTTTTCCTTTCAAGAGACGCGAAAATCTCATATTTGAATACGTGAAATATTCTTACTCTCAGGTAATCCAAGATGGGTACTCACGCTCGGTGCGAAATGATTCGTTGACCCAAGTCCGCTGTTCGGCGTTCGGTCTCCGCAATACACCGAATCTTGAATCCCGACGCGTCTTGACGCGTTCAAATGCCAAACGACTATGGCAGTCGAGAAATTAGGCATTTGAACGAAAGCAATAGGAGAGTTGCCGCGATCCAGTGATGCTCTGGTTTGGAGCACTCTGTAAGATAGCACGTGTCAACAAAGACGTTTCAGGATCCTGATGATTGGCCTATTGCTTGAAAACGGTTTCCCACGCATAATAAACCCAAGGCGAGCGATGTAGCATAAAAAAAAAATCATATACATGTTTTTGGGTTCCAGTTCGACCAATTCTTTGGGACTCATTACTCTGTAGAGTGTTTATTCTGCTTCGAAAGTAATATTCAATTATCAGCTTTAGGGTAGCAACTACGAATAAGGTTTGCCGCCATCACTGTGAGGTTGCAACAAATAATCACTCGGTGATTTGGAAAGTGCCATTCCGCGAACCATTCCCTGTGAACACCATGCAGAACCACTTCTATTCCCATTAAAAGTATATTGATCATAGATCAGACTCGATGCGATAAGAGTGATGACAGTTTCGTCGTGGCTATTATTTACCAACAAGCAAACGGTAGATCACTATGACCAGGCTGACAGTTTGCTATTGCAGATCCCAACTGAGCTGGCAAGCGGGACAGTTATGGGTCTGGTGACACAAGCCGAACGAAGATCACCATATTATTTCCTTCTTCCATGCATGTCTGACATGTACGACACTCCCCATCACATCGATTATTTACATGAAACGGACGCTAGTCTAAACTCTATCGAATATGCCAACTGTCACCTCTATCGCCCCAATCTCGCCTATGCTGCATGAGACTCTACATACGCCAGCTCAGGCTCGTACTTGATCTCGGCAGTCTCCCAGGGCTTGACTGTCTTTCCTTCTTGATAATCACCACCGGCAGGTCTCCACATCTGTCTAAGCGTCATAGGACCTAATTCCTCTTTGACTTTATACCATTCTTGACCGGGGTTCTCTTTCGTAGGCTCTATAGTGTTGACGTTGACAACTGTCAAGCCATGCTTCTCATAAACAGGCACCCCCTGCTCTGTCGCATCAAGCCAAAGCTCAACACCCATCTCATCAGCCTTCTGCTTGCTCCAGTTCATGATAACATTCGCCACGCCTTGGCGACGATGGTCTGGATGTGTAAAGACGATATTGACATCTAAATCAGGTTTAGTCTCATTCCTTGCGATTCTCTGAATAGAAAACTTACAGACTTGAGGTCTAGCCCCCATCCTCGCTCTAGGCGCATCGAATTGTTTCAGAGCTTGTGTGATAAACTCTCGTCTCTCCCCTTCCGGCTGCCAATAAGCGTAGGAATGGTCGTCATCTGTATCGAACGGATTTTCGGAACAAATCTTCCACAAACAACCGCCTACGATTTTGCCATCGTCGTTCACCACTTTTGCCCAGTGGCTTGTTGGGTCTTCATTGTGCCATTTGAGCTGAAGCGCGACTGACTCCTTGAGAGATTCTGCGTGTGTTGGGGCGTTGAGAGGACAGAACATGCGAAAGAATGGTTGGAGGGGATTTTCATAAGATGCCCATTGACATGCGATGAGCTCTTCAAAATCCGTGGCGGTGTCTACCTCGATGAGTTTGAAGGTCATCTTGACGTTGTATTGGGTACGTGACACGACGTTAGGGATGGTAGCACAGAAGGATAAATCAACTGAATTACGTCGCATTCAGTGGCAGAGAGGCCTGCCATGGATAGCAGACGACCTACCTACCCGAGCTAACCAGAGCATTAATTAATCCAGCCAATTTATCCCTGGTGGAGACTAGGTACAGCGGAAACCAGCAAACCCAACCAGCCCATCAAAAGTCGCAATCCAAATCCTTCCTCTCAACTCGTACCATCAAAAAACGAGCAGTCGGAAGCTCGATGCCCTTTTCGGTTGACAATAAAGCCACTCAGCGGAGAGGGCTTGCAGTGCAGTACCGAGGCCCCCACGAGAAACGGTTGGTCAAAAGCTTAGACCCATGTCCACAGCGATCATTTCCTCTTTTGTAGCAAGCCACGCCACTGTAGCAAGTTGACCAGGGCCATGCGGGCGGAAATCTCTGACGAGCAGTGCATGATTCCGTCAAGCGAATTCGAACCACTTTTTTCTCTCTTGTTCCACCGGATGATCCGCCCGAAAAAAAAAATAGGTCTAAACAGAGTTTGGAAGGTCGTTTTGCTAATTGTAACCCGCGGATCGATCTCCGTTCGGATAGTCGACCCATTGGGCGGAAAGCGCGGATCCAGATTTAGGGGGGCTTAGAAGCACGGACTGGTTCGGTGACGGTAACGAGAGAGGGCTCCTCTTCACATGAAGATTGGGCTAACAGGGGGTGTGTAGACTAACTCTTAGTCTGAGGCTCACTTAGCCCTACCAATCGATGTAAAGAACATCAGCCGTGTTGATAAATTTGTGCCACGATTGCACAGTATCTCAAATATTGCGATCTGCAATAATGCACAGCTTTGTACATATAGATTTCTAACCGGTGAAATCTCACTGGAAGGCCCGGCTGTTTCGGATTGCTCAGTGCTGCTGAGCCGCTCAGATGCATAATTATCCTCTACGCGATATCAAAGCATCATTGGCGCCCTTTCACATCACATCAATACGACCATGGAATTATAGCGCAGAATACAGGGGGGCAGAGTACCCATGCTGAAGAATTTGCTTTTTCTTCTTTTGCAGACATGGCCTCACAGCCAGTTCCAGGCTGTTCTGAAGAGGGGGGAGATTCCTACGTAATTGTGATAGAGATTCATTCCTGCCATTTATTGGTCCTCATGTGCCGTTTCACGAAAAAGGTTCCAAACTGCTTTTGGGTGTCAATAACCGTTATAATCACCGTTTCCGGGATATGCCCAATACCAAACTTAGTTTGCTGCAGCGCCTGTACCTGTGCCTGTACCTGTGCCTGTGAGATTCTCTTCACACCATGATTCTCATGTACCGTAGCCGTACCTTAGCTGAAGCTTGCTTCCCTTCCCTTAATCTACGCTCCACTGTCAGCTGTGTCTTAGCTTTAACTGTGATACCCTTTTGTCTCTGAATTTTATCGTCGCTCGGAATTTAATATCGATTTCGTGGAACTTTCCCTCTTTTCGTAATATCTTTACGCTCGTTTTTGCGCAGCAATTGCTGCATTCATCGGTCCAACATGAGTTCGAACCAACGAATCATCACCGACAACAACAAGTCGCCGCTTATTGAGGTCTTGTCGTTGATGTTCCTCGTCATTGCGATATTGTCGTGTTTAGTTAGGACTGGCACCAAGCTTTACATGATCAAGACAGTAAGGGTCGACGATATCCTCATCATTGTCGCAACTGTAAGATATCTCCCTCACTTTATGCATTCCAATTTGCTCATATTTTATGTGCACAGGTACTCGCGGCTTGTCAGACTGCGATCGTATTCAATGCGTGCGAACATGGACTTGGTCAACATTTCAAGGTTCTCAGCGACGGCGACCGAGACACCTTCTTCAAGGTAACACCCGACGGGCATCGCCGATAGCAAACAAACAAACAACTAATACACTCTCGCACAGAGCCAATATGCGACGAACACGATGTTTATCGCGTCACTTCTTTGCTGCAAGTTATCCGGCACAATGAGTCTACGAATCATGGCGCCCAAGAGCCAAAAATGGATCATCATCGCTTGCGAAGCCGTCGTTGGTGTTTGGGGCATCACAGCGCTCCTCGTCAATTTCTTCCAATGTCAACCACCGACACCATGGATGTACGGCGATAACGATAAATGCATCAATCTCAAGGCATTTTGGACGTATTTCTCTACCGCCAACATCATCACCGACATCGTCATCGTCATCATTATGGCAGAGAACGTGGTCAAGATCCAAACCTCTTGGTCAAAAAAGATCCTTGTGATGAGCGTTTTCGGCAGCAGAATATTGTACGTACATCGTGGTCTAACCTTTTTTTTTTTCTTTTTTTTCTTTTTCTTTTTTTCTTTTTTTCTTTTTTTTTTTTTCCCGCGCCATGGCTAATAACCTTTTAATAGTGTAACGCCGGCAATCGCAGCGCAAATCTACTATTCCAACAAGGCATTCGACTCTGCCGATCACTCGTTTAGCATCTGGCCCGCCTCCATCACCATTCAGCTAGTGCAGTGCCTCGCCATCCTGACCGTATGCCTGCCCAACTTCAAGCCCTTCCTTGACAGCCTGGAGTCCGGGCAGATCCGCGTCGACGATCTTCGAAGGCAGGGCAAGTCGAGTAGCAACGGGTACCCGACAAACAGGCCTGGCTACGCGGGGTACAAGTCAAAGACAGGGCAGAGCAGCAGATCGCGAGCCCTGGATCATGCGTCCAAGACGCAGCGCAGTGAGATTCACGAGATGGACGACTTTGCCAAGAAACCGAAACATGACCACGAGAGGAGCTGGGATGGACAGAGTCGCTCGAGCCACTCAAGTCAAAAGATCTTGATCCATCAGACGTGGCAGGTTGACGTAGAGACCACGCAGGATGCCGCCGGCCGACAAACATGATGCAAGGTAATTTCTTTTTTTTCTCAGTCATGTTTGGTTTCTCGGTTATTCATCTCTCCGAGATTTTGGTTACAGCGCAGCAACGTTTTATGCAAGTGTACGAATTTAGAGTAAAAAGAGATCATGCGCTGTGTTAAATATAGAACGTTTTGTATCAAAAAAGCTGCAAGCACTCTGAGGAAAAGCAAGATGAAATGTTTGTCAGGCGTGCATGAATTTTTTCGGACCAACAGCATAACAAACGTAAGACTCCGGCGAAAAAAAGAAAGGGCAAAGAGGAAACACTTTTTCTGACATACAGGGGCTCAGTGGTTCGCTCGGTTGCATATGATTATGATACATCACCATAACGAATCGAGCAGGTCACCTCAGCCAACAGCGCAGTGCAGTACGTAACAGTATGGATCCTTGTACCCAGGCACCTGGAAAGAGGAAAACAAGCCGGCCCTGATCTATCCAGATCTGGTGGCTCGTGAGCTTGAGCACGGCCGGACCCTCTTCCCGCCGCTGTAGAGAACTTGTCTCTCAAATCGTCGTCTGTGGCGTTTATTCCGGTCCCTCTGTGCCGCTCGCTTACAGGGAGCTATGAATCAATAGAACTCTAAACCAATAAACCTCACCGGCACGTCTTGGCCTTGAAATGGTCAAACGGAGGGGCGACCATCTCATTTGCGGGGAGACACGGAGGAAAAAAGAAATGTTTAATTTATGCTGGCAGTTTTGTGTCGCTAATAACTCCCCGTCAATTTGGCCCGTTGATTGCTGTCCCCTGTAATGTCCGCTGAGTAACTCAAGACATGGGGGGACCCTGGCCCTGCAAAAAGCCCGGTGGGGGTGAAACCCTTGTTAGGCCCTGTTAGTGGACTTTCTGGGGGGCATCGGTGCATTCTGCCGGATCAGCAACAGAAGGGAAGCCCGGCATGGTACGGGACAGATAGCGGAGCAACGCAACGCAACGTCGCTGTAGATGTACCGTAGACGTAGACTCATACTAAGACGATTAAGAGAATCTGTAACATATCATACCCAGTCTTATTCCCAGCATCGGTTGGTGGCGGCCGTCCCCAATACTACCTTGCCCACTCTGCCGTAGTCGCGACCATTCCCCAGGGGTGCAACCAACATGCTGCACCTTTCTTTTTCCCTTCCTTCTCTTCCTGCAGACCCTTTTAACTTTTTGTTCTTCTCTCCTCAATTCTTCTCTTTTCGAAATCTCCTCCCGTTGTTATTCCCGGTTCAACATCATGGAGAGCGTTAACAGACACAGCTTTGAGATGGGCAACAATGCCACTGTCAAGGCAGCAGGCGATGTCAATGTCTCATCAAAGGCCGAGCCAGACTCTGGACGCAGCTCGACGATCAATTATCATGATAAGGATCAGTTGGAGCGGATGGGGAAGAAGCAGGTTCTTCGGGTATGCTACACTGTCTCTCATTACGGTCCCTCGACTAACAACTCAGCGCAACTTTGGGTTCATGACGATTCTGGGATTTAGCTGTACCATCCTCATCACCTGGGAAGCCATCACTGTTCTTTTCGCGCAGGGCCTCAACAATGGCGGCACAGCCGGTGTCATCTACAGCTTTCTTGTCGTTTGGGTCGGTAACTTTAGTGTCTTTGCTACCATGTGCGAGCTGGTCTCGATGGCGCCTACATCCGGAGGACAATACCACTGGCAAGTCACTCCCATCTACATCTCTCAACGTCCAACTAATTGAGTATACAGGGTCGCTATGATGGCGCCGCGGTCGTGTTCCAAATTCCTCAGTCACCTCACAGGCATGCTCACTGTCGGCGGATGGCAAGGCTCTGTAGCGTCCAGCGCCCTGCTCACGGGTAACATGATCTTGGGAATGGCGACGCTCAATTATCCCGACTTCCAGCCTAAGCTTTGGCAGGGAACATTGCTGTTCTGGGCCATCTTTGGGTTTGCCGTCTTCATCAACACCCTCGTGAGCTCGGTACTGCCCAAGTTTGAGGGATTGATCTTGATCCTGCACATTCTCGGCTTCTTTGCCATCTTGATCCCTCTCGTAACACTTGGACCTCATGCTTCTGCATCGGATGTCTTTGGTACATTTGTTAACAATGGTGGATGGTCGACTAACGGTATCTCGTTCATGGTTGGCATGATGGGTAATGCCTTTTCCTTCGTTGGCACTGACGCTGCTTTCCACGTGAGTCTTCATCTGTCCCGTCCATGAACTCATGCTGACTTTTACAGATGTCCGAAGAAACCGTCAATCCCTCCGTCGTCGTCCCTACCTCCATCCTTCTCAGTCTCTGCATCAACGGCGCCTGCGGTTTCGCCATGGTCATCGCCATGGTCTTCTGCATGGGCAACCTCGACGATGCGATGGCTTCAGGCCCCGGAATGCTCGGCTTCCCTTACATGTACATCTTCAAGCAAGCGACAAACTCAAGAGCCGGCGCGACCGTCATGTCCGCCATTATTGTTCTTCTTGCTGCATGCGCCACAGTCGGTATGCTGGCATCGACCTCTCGTGTCTTCTGGTCATTCGCCCGTGACCGTGGTCTTCCTGGCTGGCGCACTTTGTCAAAGGTCAGCGACCGAACCACCGTTCCTGTGTACTCGGTCCTTTGCACTGCCGTCATCTCGGTACTCTTGTCGCTCATCAACATTGGATCACCTGTCGCGTTCCAAAACGTCACTTCACTCTCTATTTCTTGCCTCTACTCCTCATACCTTATCGCCGCCGGCCTTCTACTCTACCGTCGCCTCACCAAGGGCTTCTCCCTGCCCGGCGCATCTGACCTCCCAGCTTTGGCCAATACTACCGGCGCCGAACTTGTTTGGGGCCCGTTCCATCTCAAGGGTGCTTTTGGCATTGCGAACAACATCTTCGCTATGTGCTACCTCATCGTAGTTGGCTTCTTCAGTTTCTGGCCCCCCATGGTGGATCCTACCGTGGACATGATGAACTACAGTGTCGTGGTCACTGGTGGCCTTGTCATCTTCAGTGTCATTTACTACTTCGCCTGGGGGCGAAAGGAGTATAACGGACCTATTGTTGAGAACTAGATTAGTGGTTTTGTGATCAATGGCGCGGCATAAAATTTGTTTCAGTTGGCGATGCATAATAAAATGCTTTTTTGTTTCGAGAGATTATTTAGACTCAATATATAAATAATCTCTACTTGCATATTGAAATAGTATACCACAATAATACAACTATCGCAAAGCTCTTGACATAAGTGGATGCACTTGATCGAAATTTTCAATCAATCGATTCTGCCCGTTAATCATGTGTTCTTGTGATTGTTGCGTCGCGATTGCCATATCGCATACGCACCATCAGGTGTGTATTTCCGTTGAACAGGCTGTAATCCCAAGACCCATCCGGCCCACGAAGCAACAAGCAGAATGAGGTGCGAGATAACTGTATCGATGTTCCGTAAGAGGCTCCTCAATCTATTATCTGAGACTCGCGACATGTCGGGTGCGTTCAAGAACACAGGAATATTGTCCAAGGACCGAAAAATAATGAACAGATTCAGAGGAATCCAAATATCAAGGAACAGCCCTTGCAGCCTTGAAGGCAGTCTAGATACCACCGAGTTCTCGTCAATCAACATCCTGGGACTATTGAGAATGACACCATTCAGATTCCAAAAGAAAATGGCTTTATCGTTATCATCCGGATCTGTCCTCTCAATCACGACAACCTCTTCGCCTTCTGGTGCTGCTCTCTGCCATTCATGCCACGCGTAGCGCGGTACTTTGATCTCAGGCTGATTCCCACCGGTAGCGCTGATGACTTGTCGCGAATCTCCCAGCCGGACTCTAATTGTTCCTTTGACCACTTTCAAGTACTCGTCGTGAGTTTCATGCCAATGAAGACCGCTTGACCAGGTTGAAGATTCTGGAAGCGTGATGCGCACTTGTCCGACGGTTGACATGTCATAGATGACGCCGTTGGGAAGCGGGCGCTCGATGATACTGGAGATCTTCTGATCGCTCATTTCGGTATCTCTGGTGAAAAGGTTATCATAAACAACTCATGTTCAAATTGTTCAAAATCTCATCGTGTTGATGCTGCCCCTCATTTGAGATGACAAATAAATGACACTCCAAGCTGCCAGATCGGGCACGTGACAACCGTCAGCAGTCAATTCTTCATGTTGGAGAGAGCGACAATTGACTTATTCGGCCTCTCGATGATACAATGAGTTGATATAAAAATAGGGTTCCCAGTATTCAATTGAGCACAGAGTGTTCGTTCGACGGACTACCAATCCTGTGGTAGAACCTTAGTAATATCTTTCAATATAGTCTATCTTTGGATGAAAAATAATCAATTATTAAAATTTTCTAATAATATTATAATAGACAGAATATGAATGTGTAGAATCAAGTTTCACGAAATCAGATAACGGATATTGAGGTTCTTTTGGGCGTGCTAAAAGGCTTTGCTGAAGGCATGATGAAGCGAATATACTCTAATCAAGATGTTTTCAAGCTTGATGGTATAACATTGAGATGCTCCAGAAAGCAAAACAATTTCACACCTTCCCAAGTATCCTTCTCGCATCGTCTCCTTCCAATAAACATGCCTCATGTCGGTTTCTTTAGTCAGGGTCAATGAATAGAGCAGGTGATTGACCTGATTCGCTGTCTTGTTTCCCCGAAAAACCTCGATTTGGGACCATTGAAGCTTTTGTTCGCATAGAAGGATTGCCTCAAGTATAGTGGTGTAGTCACCAATAGGAGAGCTGTCGTGCCCATTCCTTGGCCACGCTTGAAAGTGAAATTCCATCTGAGAATCGCCACATTGTTCCATAACAACTCGAGCTAACTATTGTGCGATTTCAACATGATATCGCATTCCTGTGGCAGGATTCTCGCAAAATAAAACATGGACGAGTAAGCTTACTGTTCTGCCAAAAGCAAGATCCTAGGCGACAGGGATGGCGATGAGTATCTTGCCCGTATGTGCTTATTGGCGTTCTTTACCTTTGTGCGCTGGGGCCTGAAGCCTCTTGTGGCCTCCCACAACTCTATCACAGATGCTTACATCACGCGCCTCACATGATACTTCTATTCTTCATGTGGTCTGCCATATACTCTATCCGTCTCTGCTTATTCGTCGGCGAATGGACCAATGTAGATTCTATTTCCTGCGGGATTAATTGACCTGTTGTTGGTAGATAGCCTTAGCCCCTCTATCAACCTTGTCGTTTCGGCAACTGAAGCATCATCATGTTGTTTTCAACAGCTTCTCTCAATTACTAGAATCTCCGTAGTTCCTCCATCCTGTCAGTGGAGTGGTCATATTTGACACCTTGAAGACTGTGCTTTTCCGGGTGAGTAGTTATAAAATGCCGAGTGGGCCAGGCATTAGAATTCTAAGACACAACCACAAAGACAATGGCACCGAGAACATGATCGAGTCTCTTTCGGGGTTTCTTTCTGCACCAAACTTTTGCCCTTCGTTAATCTGAGCGCAGTTCTTGATTCTGCCTAATCCAAGAACTCTATTCATCCAGTTGTCTCCCCAAGACGCCAGCCAAATGGTTTCAAACACAAAATCTCTATCATTGAGAGATCGGAATTCCATCCGGATGACGGCTTTCTGACTCTCTCAAGACAGTAATCGGGGTCTTGGAAGCAGTTGTCCCAGATGTCCTTGACCTCACTACGAAGGTAGTAAGACGTATACCGTAGTTCAGGTTCTATTTGCAAGAGTCCAGTTTCTATCAGGTGTAAAAACTCATTTGTGAACTGTGAACCATCTGGGTGGTCATAAAGGCTTTGGATCTCCTGAAATGTATCAGTCATAATTCCCTTCAGTAACGGATATATCTTACTATATCGACGGACTTGTTGATGCTAGTCTCCCCTGTCTTGTCAACAATGAAGAAGGCGTCTTTTATGGCAAGGCTTTCCATTTCTTCCCAACCTTTGAGGTACCATGAAATAAACTCCAGGAAGACACAGCCGAGAGACCAGATATCGAACTTTTGAGAAATCCCCCCTTTCTTGGGGAGGTCGAACTCTGGCGCTCTGTATTTCATTGATGTTGGAAAATCTTTGGGAGCGTCTTCTCCTATCCCGTGGACTATAACGTGGCCGAACCCGGCCAGTTTCAGTGTCCCTAACTTGTAACCAGCCCCAAAGCCTTCAGAATTTGTGAACCATAGGATATTCTCTGGCGTCAAGCTCCCATGTATGCCGTATCCTTTGCGCCCTGCTGAATCATGGCCGTCGCTTCCATGGAATATCGTGAGAGCTTCAGCAATCCCCAAGCACTGTTTCGCAAGCCACATAGCTGTCTCGCAGTCGTGTTTTTTCGCAAGTGGAAATTTATGATGTCTCCACAAGTCCATCAATTTCCCACCATCAGCCCATGGGAGCACCAAGTGGTAGGTAGACCCAAGGGAGAAAGTCCAAAGAAGCCCGATTAAATGAGGATGGCCCTGATTCGCAAATCTAGTGAGATTCGAGACTTCCATGTCATACTGATATTCGTTCGTAATGTGTTGTCTCTTTATCGCGAAAATAGACTTCTGGGTCTGCTATTATTTAGTGAAAATGCGAAGTGCCAGAATAGCCTCACTTACCGAGTAGTCTGACGAGGTAATGTGTGCGGCATGAACTTCCACTTTGTAAACAGCGTTGTAGGCCCCTATACCAGCCACCTTTCGAGAGATGAATGGCAGAATAGCTTCCTTGGCGAAAGCGAAATGTACTGGCTGTTTCTCAAGGGCGAAAACGGGAACTAGTACCTTCCACTGCTGTGCTGTAAAGGCTTCAACATCATGGTATTCCCAGTTATCGAACAAGCTGATTGACCAATAAGCTCTCTCAGTATCACCTGATCCCACTGCCCATGGGATTTCATGGCCTCCGTGTTGAGATGAACCTGGTTTAATGGTGAGAGGGAGATCATCATCAGTTATGGTAGCCTCGATGAAGTGTTCGATCCATGGGACCTTTCCTATCAAAGAAAGAATCGCCAGGATTTTCTTCCGAGATTCAGGCTGTCGCTGTCGTGAAGGACTAGGATTTATTACCTCTTGGGCGATGACATTTTGACGCTCAGGAGTGAGATCTCCCTCGTGGTCTAGGGCGCGTATGATTCTTTCCCATGTGAGTATTTCTTCTAATCTATCCAAAGGCAAGAAGCTTTGAAGATCTTGACCCTCTGGTTCAAACATGTTGCGCCTAATTAAATCTCCCAATGTATCACGTTTCGAACTGCGAGTACTTGCGGCATCTGAAAGGTCCATTGGGTAGTCTTCTGTTACGATGTCTTTTGTCAGATTTTGAAATGGTGATGCTGAGGTGGAAGTCTCTAGCTCCTCCCTTTCGGTCCTGATATTTTGTAGTCGGCCAAGATCATCTTCTGATAGATAAGGGAGATCTGTCTCTCGGGTTGGAGGCCTGTCGAGGATAGATGTGATGGACTGAGTTTTGTTTGCATGACTAGACTCGCTCCCGGCTTCCTCATTTTCTGTATCGGATTGATAGAGAGGGATTTCCATTGCTTCCTTTTGATCCTTGATGTTCTGCAATCGGTTGAGATCTTCATTTGATAGATAAGGAAGATCAGTCTCTCCGTCTGGTGCAACACCTGAAATAGAGTCTCCGGCGATGGTTGATAGACATCTAGTTGCATGGCTAGATTCGCTGCCCACTTTTTCATTTCCTGCATCTGATTCATAGTCCGCAGCAGTCGCAAGACGAAGAGAGAGCACCATCAGGTATTGAAGATGATGAGCTATGTGTAGTTGTAGCTTGAAGGATGATGGTGCCTCGAGTTCCGGAATCAAATCACTATAGTCGTCTGAAACTTGCTTTACGTCGTCGACAAATGATACCCGAGACTTCGTGTTCCTTTCAGCGTCAATAGCTGGACCCAAGTTGCTTTGGCCAAGGGCCGCTTCCGTTTCCATTGCATTGCCATCTTCAGCAGACCAACATAGTGGGCATATGTCCAATGACGATATCCCGCGAAGCCAAAGCTCTTGCGCAACGGAACCAGTTGGGTTGCAATCTGTAAGCGGTTCTGAGGGATGATACAAAAGACGCATGTGCCTTTCGAATTCCCACTGAGACGAGAAAACATATAGCGAGCTGCGGTTAACATTAGGAAATGCGTCGTCAACATCCAGTTCTGCATGGTTGTCGCAGATCCACATTGGCTGTTCATAGAAGGATTGGGGCCAAGAAGCAGAGTGCTTTGACCTCATGTGGTCGAAAAAATCCTTTCTAGACGAAAAGCTTGGACGTGACTCTCCACAAGCTTCCGAAAGACAAGGCCATGGTCTAAGGTCTCGTCTATAATGCATTCTGGTTTATGGAAGATGAGGTTAGAATATTGTTGAAGAATGGTTGTAAGACTGGCACAAACCTTCCGGGATTGGACCAACCGTCAGAGTTGAGCGTGGATCCATCCAATGTTTCGCCGCACCATTCACAGTCAACGACTGTCTCTCCTCCTTTGAATCGTGGTGGTGGGGGCTCATGCACACGGACGTCGGCTTTGTAAACCGACAGAGATCCAGTTGACTGCTTAGTTGGCCTGTGTTGGGGTGCAATATTCTTGTTGAAGTCTTTAGTGTCAATAGATGAGAGCGGCTTCTGCTTCGATTCCCGATATAAAACTTGCGGTTCTTGTGTCATTCGATGCGGCAGAGTGTGCGGTCTAGCTTCAGCCATCTCATTCGGCTTATCCTCCATATCTTGACCGCGGTAAGCCTGCGTGGAGGTCCTATCGTGGATTTTACCTCTCTTATACGCATCGTATTCCAACCTGGCGTATCTGTCTGTCATTGTGTTGCACAGATGTTTGCGAAGGCTCTCCGGTGCATTCGGGTACAGTGCCTCAAGGGCTGCGTGGGCAAGGACTTCCAAATACTCCAAAGAGCAATTCGTTCTTGCAAAGTTCCTTGCAACTGTAAGCACAGAGGATCTAGACGAATGCCTGATTCTAAATGCGAGCTTATTGAGATCCTTCATTGTATCTTCGATTCCAGCCAGAGCCGTTGATACTTCAGACATAGCTTCAGAATCATGCTCTTGTTCTGGTAGCTCACAAGACACTGCAATGATATTAATAGTTTGAATCTCATTAATGCAACCAGAGACTACACGAACCAATGAATAAGTTTTGCCTGAGAAGCTCTAATAAGCGAATGATAATATCTCGGGTGCTTTCATGTTTTCGGAGACGATATTCCAGGCATGTGTCAGGTGGAGCAAAGACTGAAGTAAATGCCGCCCAGGTACTAAATGCATTACCGTATTCCTTCAGCTGTATGATGATATGCTCAGCAGTCTGCTGGCTTTCAGTGACAGTTTGGGACGCCTCATCCTTTCCCCTAGCATCCGGACCTTTCATAATGCTTTGAAGGATTTCTTCAAAGAGATCTTTGCAGTCTCTTGAGAGATATTGAATTGGGTATGTGGATTCTAGCCCCATCAGTGTTCTTGTTAGTTTCTATTAATCATTAAAGTGGACTTTTCGCACTTACCGGGAGATGTATCTGCAGGAGAATTATCTTCCATAACTATAGTAATTTAGTTAGCATAATTATCAAACTGCACTTATTCATAAACATTAACTTACGGTCAGATTTGATTTTGTTGAAAATCTCATCCAACGGTTTCCTCTTCATTTCGTCAATAGTTAATTTATTAACTTGGTCCTGAGCCTGTTCCTTAGACATGCCTGTGGTGAGTTTCTTGTTGATCTGAGACTGCGTCTTGATCGAGCCAGACGCAATGGGTTCATCGTCCTGCATGGAAGCTTTGATCAGGGAGGCCTCAACGTTCTCTGTCCCCCCCTTACGTGCATATACACTGTCGTCGGCCATCGCTTCCAGTACAATAGTGCCCAGACATACGTGGTAAGAGCAACTTTATTTAGCCTTTCCGCTCAAAACAATTTGCAAGATATTGTCGGAAGTGAAGAATAACCCCGCATTCACAGCCTGATTTATATGCAACCAAGTCAAGCCATTCACGTGGACTCAGACAATATTAAAACCTGCTTTCCCCGCTTGCTGATGCCTAACGTGCTTATCTCTCCTCCCAAATCAGTCTCTCTGTTCTTTCTGGTCATTCGCGGCCAAACTTCTGGAACCCTATAGGCCATAGCCAGCAATGAGTTCCTTAGGAATGAACAACAGCCCCTTGGAATGGGAACTTCTCCAAATCCTTCGCGCACACCATCGCCGCTTAAATCAGAGGCTTGTATATCGACCGCTAGACAGGTCCGTAAAGAAGGTTGCTTTAGCGGGCTTGCAAACCCTTACAGGTCTTTTTGACACAGCTATGCGTCAAATTCTCTCAAATCCTGATCTTCCCACAATCTTCGAAGACCAACAGAGCAAGAGACCTTTGCTAGTACAGCCCAAATTGCAAGGCTTGTGCTCCTTATTGAACCGACTTGTTAATTTAGCACTGGTTTCAAATGTCCCAAACGTCACACAGAACAAGGTGAATCAAAAGTATCCGAATCTGTCTCTTCTGGTACAAGTTCTGAATGAGACCCACTGGAATTTTGATCTCGTATCTGGTCGCGGAAACGTTCTTTTCAACTTGAATTCGGAAGATGAAGCAAATACGGCACAACGTGTAGCTCGTCGTTTCAGTGCCTTCTTTTCTCATAGCCCTCAGCTTGTGTTTGGCAATGAACGTCAAGATCAGCCGAAATATTCTTCATGGCGGTTGCGGCAAGACTTGAGAGATCCTGCTGTGAGAGGGCTTCGATCATTATCTTTGGTTGGCTCTGAGGCAGGGTCTGGAAACTGTATAGGTCATGACGTTGTAGTGAAGCTTCCCGATTGGCAGAACATTGACCAAGAAGATGAGACCACGGTCCTCGACATTTTCTTATCGACCTGTTTGAAACGTGACGAATGGCATGAAGCTTGTTGCGTTGTGCGATCAACCATGTAGGTTTAATATCAATATATCCTTGAACTGCCAGCTAATCATATGCTTCTAGGTCCTATCAGGGCTTTTATGAGTGTACTTTTTGCACAGATCTCACGGATGCAAGAGCGACAGGCAACATATTCTGTTTTACTTGTCATGAGGGGCAGCTATACATGTCACTTGAGGACCCTCAAGATCGACCCGCCGACCCCAACTATCAACCCACGACATCACTGCATAGTCTTATAAAAGGCTACCGCTTTGCGGATCCACGTACCTATTATGAATCAGTGCGCACCGGAAGAAAACCGCGGTTTTATAAAACCCAGAAAAGAGCCCTCGCAGCGAGACTAGCTCTGTGCTTATCTCTCTACCTAGACTCAGAGTATACATTGAAAGCGTGGGACTCGAAGTCTGTGCTGTTTATGAACGAGGACCCTCGGAACACACGGAATCTGGCATATGTCACTTCTGCGAGGAACAATGAATGCCAGGATTTCGATCGCTCTGTTCCTGCCTATACCTCCCTAGCCAAACTTCTACTTGAACTTGAATGCGGGGTTTCTCAAGATGAGAAGACCCATCAACAAGTCCTAGAGCGCGTGGATGATATGCTGTACGGCACTGGAGAGGAGCTAGATGCTGAGGACCTTGACGGCACCGTCGATATGAGAGAACCTATGGCAAGAAAGATGTATTTGGAGGCGGTACGTGATCTCCTTTTGTTCGAGATAACATACAGAAAAAGGTCCAGGTTCTTTGATTGGCTACTACCACACACCTCGGGCGATACTGTAGGAACTATCGCCAGAGAGATAATTTTCACAGACATCGCAGAAAAGATTCGCAAGACTATTGATATAAGGAGCATTGAAATATCAGAGCATTCCGCCCCACAAGAGGAGGTTCACCCACAACATCCAATTTCAGTAGCATCTATCCATCCAGCAAAAAGAAACTATTCAAGGATTCCCATTCTAAAGAAGCAACAGGAGAGCCCAAGTCGGCAAGCAATTCATCTCTTTGATGACAAGAATGAGGCATCTCAGCCATCAGAGCAAGTTCCACCACCTTGCATGACGTACGAAGTTTACGAGTGCTAACATCGGGTATTGCCATTCAGCAATTCCCGAAGGGCAGAATACTTCTTTGACCAATTGCAAGAATGGTTGTCTGGCTGCCGAGAGTATGAGAAAAGAATTACTCTAGAGGACACGCAGAAACAGTGTGAAGAGCAAGCATTCCGACTCCCACTTAGCGCGCACAGGCGTATTCGCATCGCTGTGCTAGACACGGGAGTCAACCGGAACAGTGGTTCCATAATTGGTGCTATATTAACAAAGCGAATCCAGTGTAAAAGCTGGGTTGGAATCGACGTCCAAGACACAGACGGCCATGGCACAAGAGTCGCCGAGCTTATTCTCAAGGTGGCACCGAATGCTGATATTCTTATTTGCAAAGTATTCCGTGGCTCTCAAGTATCCGCAGATGAGGTCGAAAACATTGCAGAGGTGGGTAGAATTCGCTTGAAATTCTCTTTACGTACCAATCATCTAATGATAATCCTAGGCTATTGACTACGCAGTTAAAGAGGATATAGACATTATTTCAATGTCCTTCGGGCTCCAACCTCTCCTTTCTACTGATTCAAAGTTGAGAAAGGCATACCGAAAAATTGAAAAGGCCATTGACAACGCGAGGCACAAGATACTCTTTGCTGCCGCCGCAAACCATGGAGGGCATGGCCCACGAACATTTCCTGCGAATGACCCAAGGGTCATATGTATTCATGCGTCAGATGGAAAGGGAAACGACGGTGGTATCAACCCGACCTGCCTGGAAGACGACTTGAACTTCATGACTCTAGGGCTAGCAGTGACTTTTGGGGATGGTTGCAAATCGGGTACAAGCTACTCTGCTCCGATCGCAGCGGGCTTGGCTGCACAGACTCTTTATGTTGCAGACCACCTCATGAGACTTACACCGGCGGTACGATTACGACTGAGAACGGGGCAGGGAATGCGTGCTATGTTTAAGCTGATGAGTGAAAAGCGCTCATCATATCGCTTTGTGGCTCCTTGGGCCAACCTTTGGACACATGGCTGGCATCTTGACGACAACCAAATCAAGATCATAGAGGGCAAAATGCTTGAAATACCTAGATTCTAACATTAGATGAATAATACGGAGCTAGGAGTTAAAATGGTCGGTATTTGGATACAATTAACAGACCAAAATCTGTCGTTTTATGAACTCATTATGTGCTTGCGTTTGAAATCACTCTTCGGCGCTAGTTTATCTCCAACTGACCGTGGCGGGCAAACGAAAAGAAAAACATTTGTTACTATTTCGAGACAGGCGAAGCCAAGTAAAAAGTATCGTTGCACTGCAAGACACCTATGCCTGATATCCAAGAACCCAATTCGAAGATTCAATGCCCAAGCTTTCGTCCTTGTTCACGAATATTTCCGCATTGGGCTCAGACGTGCCATCATCAAACAGGAAATCATCATTGAACTTTGCATCTTCAGCAAGGTTGACGTTACCACCGCCATCTTCCTCGTCCAAAGTCTGACCGGCAACATTGTCGGATGTTTTCGTAACGCCATCCTCCCACCAAATCTTGCGAACGCGAATGCCCAGAACAAAAGGCGCTGATCCATTGAAAGCCACAGAGGAGAAGTTTTCATTCGCAAAGCTTCCAGTGACGCCCCCCGACCCCGCGCCTTGAGCGTCCGCCACTGTAACTTGGCCACTGAGGCTTGTCTTCTTGCCTTTAGCCTTGCGCAGCTTTGCCCCATACGCGACCTTTAAGCCTGTCACCATGTATACGGGAAACTTCTTCTCTGTCACGTAAATGAAACCCTCGACGTTCTTGTTTTTCAGGCTCTGCGTCATGTAATAATGGTCGGGGCTGAAATACCGGGTTTGCAAGTCCTCCACCTCCAGAGTCTCATCATCCGTTCGATTGCGCAAGAAGCTAAAACTAGCGCCTGGATTACTGAATATCTTGGCCCAAATGCTGGCTTGGGTGGCTCGCAATTCTTTCAAAGTGCGAGTGAAACCAGTCTTGGAGTCTGGACCAGAACGAGGGAAGATGTTCTCTTCCGAAATGTCAATGGTAGAATTGAGGTTGAGTGGATGAGATACGCCGTCGTGGTCGAGACTTTTGAGGATTGAGCCCAAGGTCAGATGGCCATCTGGAGGTGGCGCAATGGAAAAGTCGGGACAGAGGTGGTAAGAAGGCGTTGGGCTGGTGCTACTCGCCATTTTGCGGAATACAAGAGTTACAATACTGTTATCAATAAGACGACAAGAATCGTATTCACCAAGTGTAAACAACAGTATATTAACGGTTCAGGCACTGAACATTTTCTTTTGCAACTGGAAGCGCCTCCGTTGGGCTGCAATTTGGAGTAGGCCGTATGTTAGGCCGTAAGTGGCGCAACGGGTTGAAAATACAAGAGCTGTTTATGCCTCGCCGGGTTGCCTCTTTTCTCACTGGAAAGAAGTCCTACGAGGTTGCAAAACCAACAGAGGGTGCCAAGTCCGACCAGTGTGGGTCATGCTCAGAAGGAACTGGGCCTATCAAACTCACCCAAGGACAAATCAGGCTCTGGAATATTCCGCAGCGAGAGAATATGAGCAGCCCTTGTTGGCGACAACTTTAGTTTTGGTAAGCCTGTCTTGAGCGTATTTGGGTCACCCTCTCCTGTGGTAAATTAAACGTATTTCGTGTTGCAAGAACTCTCTTTGATTCGCAATTCTACCCGCGCTTTGCATGAATTTCAAATAGCATACGATAAGTTGTCTATCGCGTTGCAATAGCCATTCTTTCAATATTCGCCGTGGACTCCCGAATCCTATCCTCATACTTCTTAATAATTTCCTGCAGTCATCCTTGGATCTTCATGCCAGTTCGTCTCATCTCAGGCTTTGAAGAAGGTAGAAGCCTTGGCTTCCTATCAAAGAATTGGTCCTCCTTAACTGATTTTCCTATCTGCCACAAGTCACTCACTGACTCATGAAGACCAGAAACTGGGTCTAGGGAAAGTCTCCTTCAGATATTCTGCATCTCTGTCTCGGAATACCGTGCTATCGAGGTTCTCCACGTGCTTGGGGAGTGTTTCTAAGCAGCTGTTTCAGGCAATGAGCTTGTTGCGAAGATATAGCAAGTCCAGACCGGCTGCTAAAGGGGTCTTGTCTGAAATCAATGGTCCTTCGTCTTCATCCTGTATTGCCAAAGGATCTAACTGCTGAAAGTGAGCTTCTAGCTCCTCTAGCGTTTCTTCGATAATAGAGTTATGGCGCTTCCGCTCGAGCTCTGCTAAGATTCCAAACATGAGAAGTGGGTGCTGAGCTTCGTAAGTTACTTTTCTGAGTCGTGTCAATATCTCTGCTTCGGTCAATAGGCAGCAGCCATATAGGACAGTAAAGGCTAAACTGTTATGCGGGAAATAAGTTATAGATAATGCTAGGTTTCTCTTTTAAGGGTTTGGGGGTACGGGTGTTGTATAATGAATTATTATTTAAGGTGCCTTGCGGCTATTATTCTGAGATAACTTACTATATGTAAGGAAAGCTTTACCATTCTACGCTCCTATCTACAACTTTGTAGTTGAGAAGTCAGGAACGTCTTCACGGCTGGTAATTCGAATGATCGGCTCGTGAATATGAAACTTAATCACAACCTCTCTGAATATGGTTTGAGAGAATGGCAAATTCCGTAGGGTTCTTTGTCCTCAAGTCTCGAGCAGCGAAGTAGTAGATGCGTGTCCGGCCTTTGTCGTCGTCTTATGAATGTTTTTGATCCAATTATCTGTCTCGTCTTTCCATATAACACCCTTCCCCGGCTCACCCTTACGACTTGCTAAACTGTGAAGTATTAGCTCCAAGAGCTTGGAATCGGGTAATCTATCTACATGAGAACGAGCCCTGACTGGGTTCCGTCAAGCGTAGCGTGTTCCTCAGGGAGCAAGAAGACACCGGACCTTGATATAGGGTCCCAAAACAAACTTAGCAAAGTGTCTCCTAAACTGAGGCTAGATTTATCCAAATACTTTTATTCCTTAGGGTCATGGTCCTGTGTTGTCTTTCCTCCCCTGGCCTGCCAATTGAGGAGCCTGCGTTCCTAGATGCATGTTGGTGAGGAAATAACGAGCAGAACCCAACTGTTTCATCCGTCTCGACGTTCACGGGTACATATCCCAGGCTACCGAAACACCAGCCCAACCTCATCAATGCGAGATGGCATACTGCCAAGCCACCTTTCAAAGGGCAACTCTGTCGTCTTTGCAAAGTTCAGCACCTTTGCTTTTCTAATATTCTGTGACATGACAAAGCGCGCAATAAACCTAGCCACAAAACTATTCGACAAAACGAAACGACTAAGGAAATAATAGAATCCGCTTGTCCACGTCTGTAACCTTGTTACCAGCGCTGATTTCTTGTAGTCCTTCTCCACAGCTGCGGTTCTGTCCTTGCGATACCTATCAAACAGGTCTTGCAGGGTATCAATATCGGGCTGTCTATCGGTTGAGGTTGCAACGGCGTGGTGCAGACCGTTACACAAGACAACAATATCCTGTATCCCGTTGTTGAGAACCAGACCGGCATTTGGAGTAAACTTGCAGCACGCGTCTCCAGCCAAGGCTATGCGACCCCAGCTCCAGTGATGGACAATACCTTCGCCAAGGTCCGACATGCCACATGTGAGTCGTCGCTCAAACACGTCGTTGATCGTGAGTAACTGTGTGACCGGAAAGTGGCATAATTTCTTAATTAACTCTGCAATGTCTTTCTCTGAATAGCTCTATAAATCTGTAGTGGGCGTATCTGCCTTATCGTCAAGTAAGATCCAACCGCGTTCACGCCCCGTTAGATACATGGCTGCCAGGTCCTGACTGGTCGTCTCAAAATCTTCGCCAGGCGCTGAAGGGCGTGGAAAACTCGCCCATAGGCATCGGTATACAGACTTGAATGGCTGCTGAGGATCCCACTCGCGATTGGGGTTTTCGGACAAAGTGAGGTCTCGCATGATGTTGCGAGTGACGCTGTTAACACCATCGGTGCCCAAGGCGATAGAGCCTTCGTAACTATTGCCATCGTCGCATGCGACAGATACACCTTCGTCATCCCATTCGATGCTAATCTCTTTCTTGTTAAGAAAATACCGCGCTTTGGCTTCTTCGGGTAGCCCCTCGTTAAGGACCTCGACAATGTGTGCGCGATGGAAAGCAACGAGGCCAACACCGTGGCTGGCTAGTTAGCAGAGTCACCCACTTCTGAAGGGAGAGTTTTACAGCGAAAGATACTTCTCTTTCAACAATTGCAATTCAGTGCCTTTCTTGAACTCAGATCCACAATTTCGGTTATCCCGATGTAGACTTTGCTGTGGCTGTCCTTTGTTGCGCACTTCGACTAAAGGGTATCATGTTCGTTGGTAAAGGATCAACACCAGCATTCGATATCAACGATACTCCAACATAACAAGAGTCTACTGTTTCACACAATGAGCCAGCTCTGGAGGAACATTGTAACATGACTGCCGAAATAAGAAAGGATGTTTTGGATGCCTCATTCTGCCAAGTTTGGGTGCTTGTCCTAGCGGCTTTCGTATCTACTCTTCTAAGTTTTGTATACTGGTTTAAGCTCTTAGCCACAAGCCCTAACTGTAAATAATATATCTAGCTTATAACTTAGATATTATATCTAATAACTACCTAATTACTATAGCTAATAGCTAATAAGAGAAAAACCTAGATATTAACTCTTTAGCTAGCCTTAGAGGTATATAAGATAGTACTTTTAATCTATTAGCTAAGAAAGGTTAGCTTAATACTATAAAAACCCTTAATCTTTAAAATAGTAGCTCCTATAAGAATAGTTATTAGTATAGATCTTTCTTATATATATAATACCTATAGATATAGTAATAAATTCTTTATTAGACTATAAGAAATTAATAATAAAAGCTATAAGCTTAGTTAGGAAAATAGCTTTAATAAGCTTTAAAGTATATAATCTAATATTACTAAATACTATATTTATAAGTAATATAATAAGTTAAGTAGTAATATTCTTATTTAGTTAGCTATTTTTAGTACTTATAGTCTTATTAATATAATAATAAACCTAGGGATCTTTTTAAAGGTTATTAAGGTTATTTAGTAAGAAAGGAAGGTATAAATAAATATAGACTAAAAGAAAGATAAAAAAAGAAAAAAGAAAATTAACCTTATAAGAGGAAATATAGCTTAGATCTAGTTACTTATTAACCTATAGCTTATAATTAACCTATAAAACTAATATTATAAATATAGAAAAGACCTTAGTTATATAAGTTAATAGAAAGTTTAGTAGATAGGGTATTTTTAACTTTCTATAAGTATAGTATATAGCTATTATAATTATTAAGAAATACTAATACTATAAGAAAAGTTTAATAGAAAGTTTTGTAATAGTATATAGGTTAGTACTATTAGGGCTAAGAAGAAGGTTTAGGGTAATTAGAAGGTGGTGGTGGTGTTGAGTTTATGAGTCAGTTATAAGGTTAGAAAATACACTTCGGATTTAACATAATGGGTATCTACTCTTCCTAAGGCTTTATAGGACTTGTGATCAAGTCCTGAGTTTATTACATCCCCGTGGGTGGGTGGAAGGGCCGTGGTCAAAAGACTTATTCAATTTTGATACTAGACAGATTAAAGCTGCATCACAAACGCAACACCGAACTCATATATCATCAATTTCATTAAAACCAAATTGAATAACACCGTCCTCGAAGACTACCGCCTTCTTGTCCTAAATTAGAACAAACCATTAGCAATCGCCTCACGCTGACCAAATACATAGTTCATAAAAAGTCACACTACCCTTCCATCTCAGTCCGCCCCGGATGCTCATCATCCCACTCATCCTCAACATCCACATAAGAGTCCTCCAAGGATACTGTCTTCCGTCGGTGTCCACCTCCATACAGCGACTCAAGCTTTCTAGAGTCGAGGAAGACATTCTGCATTTCAGAGATCAAGTGTTCCTCCTCGGCATCGTCATCAGAAGCTCTGAGGCGGAATCTGACGACTCTTCGTCCGACGCCTGATGTAAGGAAGGGCTTCAGGAATGAAAAGATGGACCAAGCAAATCTTGCAAAGAGATATTCTCGGCTTCCTTCAACTAACGTCTCGACGGGGCGGTTCTGATACAAGGCTGTGAACTCTGCTTCCCTTCCATCGAGGACGTGAAGAACGTATTGGCTGGCTGCCTCCACGCCATTTGCCTGCCCGCTTTGCTTCGGAATCAGAGCAAAAACGCTTTGATCGAAGCATACATAGAGATCTGCCTTAAGGGGTAGGATATTGTGCGGATCATCGATAGTATGCGATCCACCACCGTAAAGGCCCATGCCATTCTTACTGAACCAACTCTGTTCTTCTCTGGGAATCAGGTGGGCCCATGTGAAAGCATAACTAGTGTTTGTGACGGCACATCTCTTTGCATAGATTGATGTTCTGGATGTTGGGACGCTCCACCATTCAGGGAGTCTGTCATGGGGAAACTGCCAGTCTCTGAAGCTTGGAACGATAGCATATCGATCTGAGATGTGTCAGCAAGCATAAACAGTTTCATGAGTTAATGTTTGTAATTACCATCGCCCTCGACGAAGAACCAGTAGTCTCGCTGCAGCAGTATTGTTTCATCAACAGACACTCTATCCTTTCCTCTCTCATCCCTTGCTAGATACCCTTTTTCAAAAGCATTATTCGCGACAATCTGGCATGCCGTTAGAGCCGTTAGATAGTGCACGCCAAAAGCCCCCTCTGTGGTATTGTAGTCGACACGCGGGAGGCAAAAAAGAAGGTTTAACGGTTTGAGATAACCGGGATGATAAAAGCGGATCTGATCTCTGTTAAGATCTCGGATCTCGAGCGACGAGACGGCTGATAGTGAGCGCGGCATTGGAACGCGATGCTCTAAGTGGCTGAGATGAAGTTGATGATGATTGTTGGAAGCAAGAAGACCCATGACGTTTTTTTCAAGACTTGAATTAGCTCTTGATCAGCAAGATCTCAGCCACACGTGAAGATGACGTACATGGATGATGCTGAAGAGTCCACTAATGCAAGCCACTCTCGGGACGGTTAATATCGGGGTATAGAATCAAGATCTGGTGTTGGCGACTTGATGAAATAAAATATGTTGAAAATAATGTACTATGAAAAATGTATCATTTATATACAGATGCCCAATACCCAATATGTTCTCCTATCCTAGAAAGAGTTTTTTCGCCCCGACATACGTGTCAAGCTAGTGGACAGCTGTTTTGCATATGTGCTCCAATAGCTTCCAAGCAAGTGGACACTCAGGATCCATACTGAACATCGGTGTTGTTTGATCTCCTTACAAGCGGTGAGGACCAGGATAAGCAGGAGCCTTGACCGATGAAGTAGATCCAATCTCTCCAATTCGGATGTTGCTGAATGTCACTTCAGGGTTGGGCTGCACCTTGACGATGTTCGTGGGATCGCCCTCAGTCGCGTCACAGGGTCCAGCAACGCCCTGGTCCAACCAGGCCATGAAATCACCCTCGCTCCACCAGACGCTCATGGCGAGGACCATACCGCGGGACATGGCATCGCCCATCTGCTTGGTGCCGCCGAGGCGCATGTACTCGGTGGCGCCGGTGGCAGCGCAGTACTTGTCGTTGATGAAGTTGATCTTGGGGGGGCCTGAGATGTTGACGACGGCGGAGTCGATGATCTTGTTGTCCTGGATGTAGTGGCGGTGCAGCTCGATGAGGTCGCCCTGCTTGTTGGCGACGAACTGGGATGTCACGGTGAACTTGCGGGTGCTGTCGACCTTGAACTGCTTGCCGCGGCCATAGAAGTCGGTCACGTTGATGCGGTTGTGGTTCCAGCCGCAGCCGGCCTTGTCGCAGATGCCGGAGCTGCTGCACTCATCGCCTGTGCAGCCGTAGACGCCAGGCTTGTTGCAAGGGTGAGGAGCAATGTGAGTAGCTCGGGAGTTGGCCTCCCAGATGTCGAGCTCGTTACAGCAGACGCCTTGCCCCTTGATGTTACCCTGAAAGTGTCAGTAAAACTATCATCTGTGTGGGGAGATTGAACTTACAACTCCGTTGATGAAGGGAGTGACGTAGCACTGAGCATCGCAGTATCCAGCACCATAGTAGGCACCAGCCTTGCTGTTCTTGCTCGTGCTCTTGCCACCATCCTGGGGCATCTCCGAGAGGTACAAGGCACCATTCATACCACAAGGAAGCTTCTCCATCTCAACATCGAAAGAGAACTCATTACCAGTGAGGTAGAGCATCTCATACTTCTTCTTGTTCTCCTCAAGAAGATAAACACGAGGAGAAACAAGCTGGTTGTTGATAAGCTGCTGAAGACGAATCTTGTTGCCAGAAGTAGTGATGCCAGCGTTCTTGTAAGCATTCGAGTCCATACCACTGAGGATACAGTTCTTGGCGCAGGATGCCTCGTCGGGGCACGCTGTGGCGTTGGGCTTCTGGCCCCAGTCACCGCAGCCGGCACCGTTCTTCTGGTGGATGCCGTGAATACCTGCGTCGGCGACGATGTAGTTGGTTTGCTTCTTGCAGCCAGAGGCCTTGGTGCAGCGGTAGGTCTCGAGCTTGGGGTGTTGCTCCTTGCCCTTGTCAGGAGTTTGAGCAACAGCGACCTGGACGGCCAGGGCTGAGAGGATGAGTGAGAGAGACTTCATAGTGAATGAGTTTGAGAGATCAGATAGTGACTTGTCCAAGGAATGTCGAGATGAAGAGCATGAGAAACATTGTCAAGAGCTGCCGGAACTCGGTTTATATCTATTCTTCTTCTCTCTGTCACTCTACGGATAGGGGTCTTCCACTTTAGGTTTCACCCCGAAAATCAATGCCATGAAGGCCCTCACGGAAGCTCAACGACACAGCTCCGAAATCTCAGGTCACGACTCCGTGGTTATACAACGCCAACCAATCAAGATCCCTATATCTCCGCTCCCTCCGTTTTCCTAATTCGAAATGCCAAGACCAACCAATAACGACACAAGTACGGAGTACCGAGTTTCAAATAGTTTCGCGGGCTTGGCCCGTTTATCGATTAGTGCGACCGAGGAGGCGCGGGCCGAAATACCGCGACGATATATAGCCCACGCTCTTAAAATTTCATGGGTTTTAGAACCCTTGTCAACTTGTTGGATGGGGAAATCGTGTGGAGATTTCTCCAGATTTTCCCACCTACCATTTCGGAAGCGAATGATTTGAACGGACGATTTTTGGCTGCGGACCGTCGGGAAGGGGATGTGCTTGAGCCGTGGAAATGTAGAGTCATGTGAATGATTTTTGGCTTGGAAGCTGTATTTCCCCACTGGGTAAATCGAGTCTCGCCGAGATGGAGACGCAGGGAGGGTATCATTCCGCTGAGAGAGCTGTCGGGCCGTAATCCATATCCTCGGTAAGGTTGATGGGTTTCAACTAAGAGTCTAGGCGCAGATGGTTGAGCCGTGTGGAGATGAAGATGGTCAGTTACGGGTGAAAGCTGTCGTGGCATTTTAAAGTGAGGTTTCGGTGATGACTCCGAGACTGAATTGACATCAATTCTACTGTACGCAAATTTGTTGCAGTGTCTAGAAAGAATAAGTTGATATGTGAGTAATTTAAGCTCGTAGATAAGCTACTCGGTTCCTGCAGCGGGATCCTGCAAATACGAGATGAACGAGGATGAACGACGCTCGAGCCATCTTGTCAAGTGTGGGGGATGCGGCTAATCAATCACCAACATCTGCCTTGTTGCCAGCTGCGGAATCAGCTGAGATGCGAGAGTCCGATCGTTTACAGCTTGCAAGGAACATGGCACAAGTGAACGAGTATTGAACGAATATCCTTCAGCTCCTCGCCTCCTCATGACATTTCTGTCGGTTTATCGGGCCAAACTACCCTGCACCCAAGCCAACGCTAGGAAGGAAGAAGTTAAGAACAGCTTCGAAACGGCCCGAAAAGGACAAATGATTTTGAGAGCTTGATATTTCATCTGGAGAAGCTTAGGGTAAGTAGCGGTTCTGAAGAAAATGTTTGTTGTTGGGATGCCGAGCCAATCCAGGCAGTCATCCTACGAATGAGCACCAAAACCAAGCGGGAGAAGAAAGGCAGTTCCAGCACATGAACACAATTATCAGAAAGAGCTACCAGTGAACATTTCGGGTGGCTTTCATAATGATTTTCGTATGTAAATAGATGTCATCGAGCAAAAGACGTTGGATTAGTCAAACTCAATTTGACTATTTCGCTTGTTGGTTGGTCGCTCTGCGCAACTCTGTTTCACTCAACACGTGATCTCGATGCAACCTGTGCAGTGCAATTCTATGTCTCCTATTTTTGTCATCTGTCGGTAGTTCGATTACCAAACTCAAATCCAAGATCCTTCGAAGGATCAGCCTAGAGCGATCTTAATCGAAAAGTCAATCCGACAGTCCGTCTCGAAATACCTCTGGATTAGTTTGCGCTCAATATTCAACATTTTAGAGACATTTTACTCTGAACCAAAACACGCGACATGGATGACAACCAAGACAAGATCGCCACTTTAGCCGACGGAAGAAAGGTTTCATATGCAGTGTATGGAGCCCAGGATGACGATGCACCCACTTTCTTCCATCTCCACGGCTTTCCGGGGTCTCATCACGAGGGTTACGTGATTAGCAGCGCTGCAGCTCAGCATGGCGTACGCGTCATTGCGCCGACGCGACCAGGTTACGGCGACTCGACTTTTCAGAAAAACAGAAGAATTCTCGACTATCCAAAAGATATTCTCCAACTCGCGGATATTCTAAACATAAAGAGATTCGCCGTGCTGGGTGTCTCCGGTGGTGGACCCTATGCTATCGCTTGTCTCAAGGATCTTCCTCCAGATCGTCTGGTAGGCATCGGCACAGTCGCTGGCGTTATGCCAATGTCTTTCTCGACACAAGGAATGCTTACCATGACACGACTCATGTTCAACGTGGCGCCATACGCTACAGGAATCCTGGGCCGGATCACCGATAGAGTGTTGGGCAATGTAGCGCGAGACACCAAACACCCCGAGAAGCTGGAGCAGATGATGGCTAAAGACATAAGTGCCAGATCAGCAAGAGATAAAGAAGCTTGGGAGTCTCACCCAGACCTTAGAAAGTCTCTATACAGAGCTACGAGAGAGGCTATGAAGCAGGGCGGTTATGCGACTGCGTGGGAAGCACGATTATTTGGAAGTGACTGGGGATTTAAGCTGGAGAATGTCAAAGTTGAGAAGGGAAGGATGATAATGTGGCATGGAGATCTGGATGTCAATGTCCCGGTTGGAGTTTCGGAAAAGGCTGCTAAACTTATGCCTGGTACAGAGCTGAGAGTGATGAAGGGGGAGAGCCATATGAGTCTGATGACCAAAGCCGAGGAGTTTACTGTGACTATGAAGGATATGCTATTGAGATCAAGCCCAGAGCCCAAAGAGGCTAAATAGATACAAAGTGAAAATGGATTGAGGTGATTAAGCTAGTATTTCTAAAATCCAGCCTGAGCACTTTCAAGTAAAGCACTATTGACAGTTGACGTGAGTGCCATCCAACAAGCTCCCAACCTCATCCAACTTTCTCTGCCACGAGTCCGACTCAACCTTTCTATCCTTCAACTTATCCTCATTCGGCCCCTCTGCATCTACAAACACATTCTCCCCCAACGTCATCTCTCCCTCATACAAATACCGCCCAAGGTCCTTAAGCAAACCCGGGCCATGAGCAACAGCATCCTTAGGATCCTTCCAAATCTTGACCTTGAACTTTTGGCCCTGACGGAAGAAGAACTCCTCAGCTAAGTCTTGGTTCCTTTCCGGAAAGGGCTGCATAGAAGCCTCGGGGATCTCGGAGAGACCAAGGATCATACCCTCTGCGAGAAGCTCGGCGACGGATTGGCGGTGGTTAATCTCGGTGGACAGGCTGGGTTTGAAGGTGATGTTGTTGGCTGCGAGGGAGATGTTGGGTGATTTGACGAGCATGTGTGAGCAGTGGATTTCTTTCTCGTTACCGTAGAGGTAGAAGGGCATGAAATCAGCGGGATAGTCGATCTCGCGGTGTATGGAGTTGAGAGGGCGACTCTTGACTACTGAGTTGAAAGTAATCTTTCCGTCTCTTTGATGGTATTTCCTGCAGGATGTTAGTCGGCTGATAATAAACCGTGGGATGAATACTTACTTAGTTCCCTTCTCATACATGATGACATCCAAGTCACCTAGTACCTCGACAACGTCCTCAATAAACACCTTGTCGGTAGACTCAAGCATTACAATACTATCCTGATTACCCCCAGTAAGCTCCTTATGAAAGTCTCTCAAGGTACTATCAAGAGTCCCAGACAGGATAATCTGTTGCCGTTTCGTCGCGCTATGGAACGAAGCCTGGAACGACAAGAACACCTCAGAAGAACCAGGTGTACCCTGAACAAGGAATTGGACCTTCTTCTGGCCAGGATCATTCCTTTTTCGGACTTTGACCACCTCATCGCGGATGACTTCCTCAAACTCGCGCATCAACTTGTCAATGAAGTTCTTACGAGTAGGGAATGGACTCATGACCACGTTTCGAATGACGAAAAGACTCTGGTTTGACTTTCCGACGCCCATTCTCTCCATGAACTTGTGAGCGCAAGAGCCATAGTCCTCGTGGAGGAACTGGGTTGATGTCAGGAAAATTGGGATCTCGGTGGGGTCAGTGTTGGCGGAAGTGATAGAGAGTCTATCCACGACTCGCTTCATGAGATAGTTTGCTTCTTCAAGATCAGTGTTCAGGTTACCATCTTTGTCTTTCCAGTTCAGCGCAAAGCAATTGATGTTGGTATCGGAACCGAGATCACGGATGATCTTCATTGCGTCCTTAGAGGCGAAAATTTCGTGGTCTTTCTTTCCGATGATGAGATCACGGATCTTGTCACGTTGCTTCTCGACTGGTTTGGAGAGGAACCCTCGGCTGCCGTTGTTCTCGGCCGCGAGCATGTTGAAGGGGACGCAGATGAAGTCGTCGTTGATCATGGTTGCGTAGTGAGCAGACAGCTAAGAGATCTTAGTACTCGAGGAACTGGAGTAGTAGTTTTGACACTTACCCTGGCGCTGGTAAAGGTTGCTTCGCCGAGTAACTTGCCATAGCCATGGTGATTGAGGCCAATGGTTGAGTTGGAGAACCATGCCGACATAGCTGAAGCACCGGGTTTGCTGGTATCTGACTTAGCCGTTGTGAAATACGGGGGCTGACGAGAAACTTACCTGCCCTCAACGCCATAGACACCGATGTTCTCAGCAGAGCCCTGCGAAAGATACGGACCAGACCATGTAACCAGATGTCTCATTCTTCCATCTTTGTAAACCAAGCTTCCAGCAGGATACGGGATGTACCCAGCCTTATGCGGATCAACTGTGATAGAGTCCGCTTGAGCCATGGCCTTGATGTCCTCGACAGTCTTGGGATCGAGGTACCACTCAGGCTCTGGTTTAGTAGAACTCTGATCCTCAACGCTGTAGCGTCGGTCGGGATTGATCATAGTGGCAAAGTAGCCTCCCCAAGCTGCATCAGCGTGAACAAGGAATGATAGGCCATGCTCCTCTTGGAACTTATCACGAAGGCGGAGGATCTCGGTGAGTCTGTCAACTGCGCCCTCTTCAGTGGATCCAATGATGGCAACGACTGCGAAGACGGCTGTCTCGGTCTTGACGCAGTCTTCGAGATGCTTCTCAAGGACTTTGATGTCGATCTGCGCAGCGTTATTGACGTCGACGCCGATCACGTTGCCTGAGCCCAGGCCGGCAATGGCTATGATTACATTGCTCAGTAACTGTCGATAGTTGAATCCAGCGGGGTAAATGACCTACCGACTCCCTTGGGCCAAGAATAGTGACGCGTCTTACTGACGAAATACTTGATTGGATTCTTGACTTGGAACTCCCTCTCAAGTACCTCGCGACCAATCGTCTGAATGTTGAACTCATTGAGAGCGCTCTCGAGGAACTTGCTAGTGATGCCGAATTGCTTGTTCAGCTCATTGGGAAGATCAAGAATGACTTCGGAGCTGAGGTTCAGCAGATCCCATCCTTGGAGATCCTTGAAGAGCGTCTTCTTGGTTGCGTGAAAGCACCGAGTGGCGTAGAACTTGTCTCCGATGAACTGAAGCTTTCCACGTCGCAATGCAAGACAGAGACTAAGTGGGTAAAACTTGAGGTTTCGCGCTATCCTTGTAAGCAGCCTCCCCAACATGACAAGGATGAGAATACGTACCGACCCAAATAGACTCGAGATTAGCAATTGTTCCATCGCAGGTGATATGACCCCACGAAACTGGAGATTTCTGCACATCAGTGTTGTACCCGAAAAGCTTACACAACTGCTGCCCAACCCGAAGCTCAACAAGCGTCGTCATCGGACTAGCCTCGAGTGCAACATTGTTCGGGTTATACAGCATGGTCATGAAATACCCGAGGAGTGACGACATGGTAAGGTCAGTGCACATGTGCGCCTCATAGCGGGGTGACCAAAAGGGAGCTGAGTGTTCGCCAAGAAGTTGTGCGACCTTTTCGGTGGCGAGGCGGAGATCGGATCTGGCTTTGAGGAAGACGGGGGAGCGGCGGTATTCTTTGGAGATGAAGGCCTGGAATTGTGAGTGGGGAGAGAGGGGGGAGGGTAAGAGGTGCTGACTTGGTCTTCTGGGTGGTAGGCTTGACGAGCGGCGAGGAGTTCATCGAGGATGGTGTTGATGTTGGCTCGGAAGTCTGGAAGGTTGGAGCCCTTGGGGCCGATGAAGTATGCGTGAACAGCATCGAACTCCTTGTCCCGGATATCGTCGTTTTCTTTAGGCATGATGATTTATTTCTCTACACCGATATTTTAGAAGAGTTTGAAAAAGAGTTTTGGAGCATTATTAAATGAGTTTGCATGCCGTGAGGTTATATACCTTTTGGAATTTCAACGTCACAAGTTGACTGACGTATAACCTCTCTCCCTTTGCAGATCGATGAATAAGATCAGCATCTTGTACGTAAAGCTTTGTCTCATCACATGGCATGGAATGTTGTAAGACTTGGTAGTGGAGTTCGATATGCAGTGTTTCTTCACGAAAACTGAGACCTGCAGACCGGAACGAAACCGACCGGCGGGAATCGCAGCAAGGGATCCTCAAAGGCAGGATTTATTAGAGTCATTGAGGTCATGATGCATAACTCAATAACAGACCAATCGTGTCAGAACAATATGTTCGGGTCGGCACTTGAGATCAACTTCTACCCAGTCTCGTGGTTGGATTGAACATGGTGTCATGTCCAACCAAGGCCTTAGACCTTAGCTACTATGGAGCTTTGTCAAGCTCAATATTTCGATGCATTAAAGCCCAATCTAGTGAGTGACAGCAGCGCATGTGGCTTCCAATAGTTCCGAGCTGATCAGTCCCATGCAGGAAGGTGATCTTCGGCCCCGCGGCTTCAGCCGCCCGCTATGACCCGTGTCTCAGATTCGGCCAACCACGACACCTGTCAAGATGCAGCTATCTCGAATTGGGCGCCAAGACAGGGACGCTCTTGGTGAGACAACAGCTGAGATGCCTGTCGGTGAAGTCTCCCGAGTCGTCATTGCTGCTGCTGAATTACCGCATACTATACTCTCCTGTTACCGGTGGGCAATAATGGGGTTCCACGTCAGTGTGGCTTTGCCTAAGGGAGAAATAGTAACCTGAACTAGCCATGCCAAAGTTGTTCACCCATCACCCAGTACTTTCCGCTGGTCTGTTCCAGCCAAAGTGACCAAAGTGGATACACTGCGCTCTGGCGGTGATGAACATTCCAGCTCTTGGCTTTGTTCTCAATTCGTGAACAGTTTCTAAGGCAGTCTGGGGCAAGCGCTGTCACCATACAATTAATTGCTAGCTAACAAACTTGCAAGTACTCCATGATCTTTCTCACAGCCACCTCGTCCCCCTTCACCGTTCCGCTTAGTTCCTCATCAACCCAGCCTTCCGTCCATCCGCCCCCAAAATCGATGACCCATGCATCGTCCGTGTCGCGGTGAATCAACACGTTAGAAGCCTTGCCGTCGCCCCATGTAATCCCAATTTTATGTAGGACATCAACAGTGTCCCGAACTTGAGATACCCACTTCTTCCGACGGCCCTCGTCAATGGCGGAGACATCCTCGATGCTTCTAAGTGTTGATAGCTCCCAAGTCTCAGAGACCGGGATATACTCCTCCAAGAAGCCAATGGTCTTACCACTTTCGGGTGTTGCAATCAGACCAAGAAGCTTAGGAACCCGGAGGGCAGCTGCGTGGGGGGATTTGGTAATTTTCCAAAGGCATTCAAGCTCTCGTTGTGCGGCGTCCTCGCCCTTGCTATCTCCAGCTTTTGAACACATCTCTTTGCCTCTGACTTGCACACGGGCGATATGCCCTGCGTTGAGAATGTTTTCAATGACATGGATTTCCTTGGCAGAATAGGTTGGCAGGTTGCAATCTTTGTCGATGATAAGGTGAAATGGTTTGCCAGATTGACCAAGGAGGTCAGAGTCTTGTCTGGCACTACTATCTTTGCGTACCACTTCTGCCTTTCCGTTCAAGGTTCGAAATGAAAAGCAATATTCCTTGGGGAATAGTAGGGTATGAAGGTCTTGCGATAGTGTGTCGCCAGAGGCAGGTGGTGGAGCCAGATGGTCAAACATGTCTCTTCCTGCGCCGACAATAGCGTCAAGAATTTCGTCTGATAGAGCTTCAGCCTCGTCAATATCGTCAGCATCACAGGCCTGAGTGTATCTTTCAATGAAATAATTCTCTACTGCAGGCTCGACATGGCTCAGTGGAGAATGGCCCAAGTAGACAATAAGGCGAGCATCATTCCAGCGGATATAGAGAGAAATCTCGTCCCCCCTTCCGCTACACAGTTCCTCGAGATGATGGTGGCTCATGATCATAAGTAAGGAGTAGGTTGAATTTGGTAGTGCGATATTCGACCCCAGAGCGTCAAAGAACTCATTAAACATTGATAGGTGCCAGCGATGCGCGGTGCTGCCTAATGACACGTGATCTGTCTGATATCACCGGCAATAGTCATGATGGCAAGTTTGAGATAGCTGCAGTCACGGAGCCAACAGTGGTAAGTATTAACATCTTGAAAAGCGAAGTTTTCATGCTTAGAGAATCTAGGTATTAGACATTATCCCTAGGAATCGTGAAAGAAAAGTCTTTTCCAAAGACAGTTTTCCCATTCTCGTACGCATCAAGACGCGCTGTACTGACCATATCAGTCTTTGTCATTTTCATCTTCGTCCAACCCTTGGTCTTGATAGCAATATCATCTCTTTCAAAATCCCTCTGAAATCGCTGCTCGACCTCTGCTGACAATGGATCATCTGGCTTCACACTCGACTTCAAGCCTGTCCACCATCCATATTTCCAGCCTGTTTCGTTGACTTCCCACATACCATCATCCCAATCCACGCAGAGAGTAGTCTCGCCAGAGTCCCAGTCGTTTGTGACGTAGTTTTTGTGATTAGCTGGCCGAAGCTCAGTCTGTGAGAGGGACCCGTTGACGGCTGGTTTGAAAGGTTTGAGATACGAGTCTTGAGGGTTATCGCCCCGTTTGGGAAGATCTAAAGTGCTGTGGCCACAGTCGATGGTGAGGGTTGTAACTTCGGGTGATGGCCAGACCAAGGGGAAGTATGCCGAGGACAAGGCAAGGCGAAGTCGACTTCCAGCACCGATGCGCTGTCCAAAGTGGTTCAGTTTCAGTGTAACGTCGTAGAACTTGCCAGGCTCTAGTGGCCGCACATCTTCATGACCATGACGATGTGTTAAGTTGAGTATGCCATGAGAGACCTTGGTTGCTGCGCCGCTCGGCAGCACTTCCGACAAGGTCGCTGCTATCAGAGCGTCTGACCTATCACTCGCAATGCGCACCTTCAAGACAGGGGCTCCTAGAAAGTCTACAGACTCGGTCAAAACTAGCGAATCAAAGACGAGGCTTCCTCCAGCTTCCAGGCGTTGATCACCGGGCCCTTCGCCTTCAACTCCAAAGACTAGCCATCTACCACCGGCAAATCCTACTGTTTGTGGGGAGCAGATGTCAAGCCTTTCATCGCTGCTTGAATTGCTGTTCGTCAACTGGCCAGGTGAGAGCCCTAATCTCAGCAGAGAAGGCTTCGAATCGGACCAATTATCCTCCGCAACCCATCGTCCAGGACGATCTTCCATGTATGGTGCGGGAGGGGTCGGGTCTTGAAGATAGCATCGCAGCATAGGCTCATGCATAATCCCCGTCTCGCTTCCTTTCAACCACTTATCCCACCACCTAATCGATTCTTGCAGAAACCCAATCTGGGGTCCTGGATAGCCAAAGTTCGGGTACTTATGCCCCCATGGCCCAACAAGGCCCTTTCTAGGAACTTTCAGATTCTCCAACATTCTGAAGATGGTGTTGGTATAAGGATCCATCCAGCCACCAACCAGGTACACGGGACATTGGATAGAGTTATAATCCTCGCCGATAGACGCATGTTTCCAGAAGTCGTCACGTCGCTGATGCTGATGCCACTCCTCTGCGAAAAGGCCACCTGACTCGAGTCGCTTCAGCCAAAGATCCCGCCACTGATCACCAACTATTGCTGGATCAGGAGGAGATGAGTTGATCGAAAACATAGAAGCAGCCCAGGTGAGGTTTTCGGTCAGGATACATCCGCCCATGTAATGAATGTCATCGTCATAGCGCATATCAGTCGAGCAGATAGAAATGACAGCCTTGAGCTCTGGAGGCCGACGAGCCGCAACTTGCAGTCCATTGAAGCCACCCCAAGAAATGCCAATCATGCCTATTGAACCTGTGCACCAGTCTTGCGCAGCGATCCATTTCAGAACCTCCAAAGCATCATCTTGCTCCTGCGGCAGGTACTCGCCTCGTAGGATACCTTGAGAATCACCAGTTCCTCGCATATCAACGCGCACGCAAGCATAGCCATGGGCTGCGACGTATGGATGGTTCATGGCATCGCGAACGACAGTCATGTCTCGCTTTCGGTATGGCAAGTATTCGAGAATTGCTGGGACTGGGTGTGATTTGGCGTTTTTGGGTAGCCATATCATGGCTGATAAGACGGTCCCATCACTCAAGGTGATGGGGTCGTGATAGATGATGTCAATTGCCGGAAGCTGCATTGTGAGTGTCCGTGATATGCTTCACAGTTTGACGAGATCCAATTGTATTGAAGCAACCTGGTCATGAACAAAGATGCGATGCCGAGAATTAGTAAGTGAGAAAAAAGTCAATCTCATTTGGCAGAGTAGCTTACTCCTCTTGGAAGGCAGTCTAATCACCATCGGCCAACCACCTAAATATCTCACCCTCATTAAAACCATTTGTTAGGCCGAGTTCCGGGTTACATCGCGACCGATTATCATGCTATTCCCCGCTCTTCATTCGAACCCCGCCCCCATTCATGCAGATCACGACTCTATACGGATTGATAGTGATGCTTATCGCTGAACCATGGATACAATTACCCTTCTGAGCATCGCTTTATCGTGAATTACAGGCCCTTCGGTTGCACTTTTAATACCCGGACAGAGTTCGCCGATGACATGTTATATAGCAAGATACTGCTTTACGACGTGTGCAACCGGCGTATAGAATTGCTGCCGTCGGATAAAACGGTATTTAGATTGGTTCTTTATTTCCTGGTCTCAGATAAGATCGGGTAATGTTTGTTGTTAAATCAAATTAAAGGTGACCAAGGTATCCGAGTTTTGTCGATCTCTTGATCGTCTGTGATACTTTTCTCCCTCATCATCATATGCCAAAAAGTGACCTCTCGCTTTGTTTATAACATGTCAGCTCTTGAGATTACTTCCGCAACAGCTGGCCATGAGCTTGACGACACAAAGAAAGTCAAGGATCAAGATGTCCAAGATGTCGAGGTCGGAGATGTCAGGAAGCCAGATCTCTACAGCAAGGTCTCGGTGTATCTGACCATGGTCTTTTCGGGTCTTGCCCTAGGATCAGATGGATAGTCAGTAAACATCTCTCGCCCAATTCCCAGCCCCTTGCATCTGACAAGACCAGCAATGCTTCCGTCATTGGTAACCTCGAGCTCCTCTTCGCAACCCTCTACCCCGAAGCCCTAACATCAACAATGCAATCCCGCCTCTCCAACGCCTTTCTCATTGGTATGATCGTTGGTATGATAGGTTTTGGTGTGGTAGTAGACCAACTGGGCCGTAAGACCGGCGCTGTCATGACAACGCTTATCCTCCTCCTCGGCATCGCCTTGAGCGCTGGCGCAAGTGGTTTAACCACAACTGGTCTCATGTGGATGCTCGTCATCGCCCGTGGAATAGCTGGTGTAGGTGCTGGAGGAGAATATCCCGTGTCAGGCGCTGGTGCATTGGAGGCTTCTGATGAAGACGGCCAGTTTCGCAAGTCCAGAGGGTTCATGTTCGCCATGGTGGCTGATCTCTCTGCTGGGCTGGGCTATACTTTCGGTGCGCTCGTTCCATTGCTGTTACTACTCTGCGTACATCAGAGGACGGATCGTTACGAGACTGTTTGGAGAGTTGCATTTGCGCTGGGTGCAGTTCCGCCACTGTCTATCTTTTGGTTCCGCTTGAGGATGAGGGTATCCACGGCATATCGAAACTCAGCCCTTCGAAAACAAAGGACGCCGTATGTTCTGATCTTCAAGAAGTATTGGAGACGAATCGTAGGTGCTGCTCTGAGTTGGTTCTTGTATAACTGGATCTCGATTCCCTTTGGCATCTTTAGCTCTGTTATTATTTCAAGGGTCAATGCTTCGAACTCCCTAGTCCAGAATCTTGGTTGGGGGGCGCTGATTAATAGTTTCTACCTCCCTGGTCCTTTCATTGGCGGATACCTGTCGGACAAGATCGGAAGAAGAAAGACCATGGCCTTGGGATACACTCTCCAGGCTGTTCTCGGCTTCATCCTTGGTGGCGCCAACGAGCAGATTCAGAAAGTCTTTCCGTTATTTGTGGTTCTATATGGTATCTTCCTCACTCTAGGTGAAGTCGGCCCTGGAAGGTTTGTGAACGCGCGATGACCCATATCAGACCTGTTGTGTTAATATTCTCGCAGCACCGTGGTCATTGTGGCGACTGAGCCATTCCCAACTTCTGTTCGAGGCCATGCTCTTGGCTTCATCTCCGCATGGTCAAAGGCTGGTGCTGCCATCGGTACTGAGGTAAATCTTTCCCTTGTGTCTGTTCTCCTCGCAAATGCTGACTCGGCCAGGTTTTCACTGCCATCCTCAGCTCATACACCGATACCGTCAAAGGTAATCAGGTCGTCTTCTTGATTGGCTCGGCTTTCGCGGTCCTGGGCGCGCTCAATGCATGGTTCGTCGTCCAAGATGGCGAGAAGCATCTCGAAAAGGAGGACCAGATCTGGAAAGATTATCTGCTTGAGCATGGATGGGATGCCAGTTGGGGTGATCATCAGACACAAGATCCTGCCGGGACATTGAAGGATGAGCTAAAGCCAACATCTTGATTTGAGGACATCGATAGCTTATGGTAGTAGTGGTGTTTCTCCTCTCGACATCCTCCAATAATTCGTTGAGTTGATCAGTTCTTGACAATTCATAATCGTCCACCCCCATTTTAGTAAGAAGTCCGGTGTTAACTCCCAGCTGCTGATCAGATGAGGTTCTCCCCATAGAATAAGTCCTGACCCTGCAGCCACTGTCACCAGACCACCAGAAGCATTTCCTTCACTAGTAGGAACGGGCAAAAATGGTGCCTTGAACAGGTCCAAATTGATCAAAGTCCCAACCAAATCTCTCAGAAATTCAACATGGCTAAAGTTGAACTCATTGCTGATGAGATTCTCTCGCATTATCGGACAAGGAAGACAATCAATCCACGAGAAGTGATTGAGTGTCATCTGACTCTGTGTTGGTGCCAAAGAACCACGATATTCCGGGGCTTTGGGAAGAATAGAAGAATATCTGGGGAAGGCGAAGCTAGTGACGATTGAAGGACCTGGGGTACAATATGATACCGTCAAGTTATCCACCATGAATTTGTTCCGCCAAAGTCCACGAAACACATTGTACTTGACAAGATGTATTAGATGATCGACTGTGAGAGGGAACCATAGCTCTTGGTTGCGCATGGTCACGCTGCCGCTTTCTTCTGCTCTGGTTTGCGATCTCGTATCTGGCATCGTAGTAGGCCCGTTCGGAGGTCTTGGAGTTTTCGTTGCATCGAACTCATCAAGCCTCCAGCGGTTGACTTGGTAATTGCATCGCTCGTCTCTGGTTTTCGACTTGTCGCTTGTCAGTCTACGTGATCCTGGTATACCTGGTTAGCCTTGTGAACCTTATTATTTGCAGTTGAGACATATGGCTCAGAGCTTGACTCAGCAGAGAAAACTCAGTCCTCTGGTGGCCTTTGGAGCAGATGAAGTAGCAATATTAAAGCAGCGCAAACTAATAATACATACTAGAAGCCCTTTTATAAAGTCGATTCTGGACTTTCTTTCTTTGTTTGGCCCTTTCATCCAAGCTATCACTCAGTCCAAGCTTAGGCCTCGTGGCGTTATTAGGCGAGTCGGTTTTCACCGCTGGAGGTGTCATAGTGAATTCAGCGTACGCGTATGTCTCATCAGAAAAGAGTGAGTTACGTCCGTAAAAGAAACGGAGGAATACAGGACTGCATTCTGCTGTCAAGTAGTTTGTCATCAACAGTCGTTGATTACCTGAGACTATACCGAAAGAGGCAAAAATGTCAGGTTTACGACACCAGAGGGAGTTTGGGGCTAGGCTCAGATTGGCAAAAGGGTCAGGTCCTGTAAGATGCACTTCAAGATATGTGTCTCGATGATGGAAGCAATTGTTGCTATAAAGAGTCTCGATTATGGCCTCCGAGATCTTTTAGTTTCCAAGTTGCAAACTTCGCTCTACCTATCATTATGTCCTCAATCGTCGGCTTCCTCCGCCGAAACTGGCAGGCTTACTCTCCCCCGGAACCACCAAAGAACACCAACGCCATCAAATTCGGAATTCTTGGAGCAGCAAATATTGCGTAACTACCCATTTTATTTCTATATGCATAACAGTAATACTGATCATTTACAAGTGCAACTGCTTTGATCGCTCCAGCAAAATCTCACCCGGATGTTGAAATCCATGCTATAGCTGCTCGTCAGAAGGAAAAGGCCGTGGCATATGCTAAAAAGCATAATATTCCTCACGCCTTTGACAGCTACCAAGGTACCTATTCCCTGCCAACTATTTTTATGTATCCAGCTGATCTTTTTGTAGCAATTCTCGATGACCCCTCCATCGATGCTGTCTACATCCCCCTTGTCGCCAGCCTTCACTACGAATGGGCCGTCAAAGCAATCGCCAAAGGGAAGCATGTACTAATTGAAAAGCCAGCCACGGTCAATGCAACCGAGTCAGAAATGCTATTCCAATCGCCACTACTACGACAGCCTGATGCACCTGTTCTTCTTGAGGCAATGCACTTTCGCTTCCAGCCGAGTTGGCAATACTTCCTCAGCTTGATCGACCGTCAAAACGTACAAATTGTTGACAGTATTGCCGCATTGCCCTCTTATATTATACCCAAGGGCAATGCATAGCTGGAGTATAGTTTAGGTGGCGGCACTATGCTTCATCTGGGCACATATCCTATGTATGCCCTGCGTCAGATCATGGGTAATGAGCCTGAGGAATGCACTTCATGCAATGCGAGGAAACTTCCTCCTCCAGGAGACCTTTGTGATGAGTTCGTGGAGACGAGCTTTCGCTTTCCAGGTGGACGAATTGGCAACGCTACGATAAACGCGCGAGCATCAGTGACCACTTTCCCAACATTCAACATATCGGTCTCTCATACCGAAGTCAAGTTAGAGGACATGACACTTCCGAAAGGACAGACTAGATGGAAGCGTAGAAAGCTAAGCTTCAGCAACTTCCTCGTATCATCCTTTTGGCACCGCATTGACATCGTGGATGAGTACACCATACGGGATGAGACGAACGAGAAAGAGTTGAAGAAATGGACAGTCAAGCAGTCCAGGAAGGTCTATACATTCAAAGATGCCGGGGTCGATCAACCAAGCGAGCCATTTTGGTCATCATATCGTCATGTCCTGGAGCAGTTTGTCAATCGTGTTCACGGGACTCAGGCTTTTGGACTCTGGGTCGACGGTGAGGACAGCATTGCGCAGGCAAGAATGATCGACATGGCTTATGAGAAGTGTGGACTACCCATGAGGCCAACAAGCAAGTTTAGACTAGACGAATCTATGAACACCTGGTTGGGTTGAGAATGTTGGCGGTGAGGACGGCTGCTTGGGCTTGGGCTGAGCCAGCGTTGGAATGCTCGTAGCAGCCACCCTAGAGCAAAACGGAGCAACGGCTCCGCCAAACATGTCTTGGAAATGCCTTGTGAGATATGCTTAACCCTAAATGGTGAGGCTGAATCACCGACTAAATGCGTTGACATTCATTTTGCCCAATTGATTGACTATATTTGTTTGTCATTGCAACCCTTTTTCGCCCCGTTGCTCCCTGCATGATGCAGCTAAAATGCAGAAGTCCAACAACCTCATTGATTTACCTACTACCTTAGCCCGCTTACTGTCGCCCATGAGTTGTTCGCTTTCCGAAGAAGCCGCAAATCCGAAGCAAGCCGTCGGCTTGTAATTTGCTGCAAAGCTAAATCTGCACGGCATTTCCCTCATCCACAAGCCAACGTGACATAAAGCCCAAGCAGCTGTAACGTCACAGGGTAGCAATAAAGGCTAAATCTGGGGGAGCGGGTAAGCCCGAGACCCCTGGACACAATGGGTGCCGACTTTCCGAAAGAAACCATCTACTTCCCCAGCCACGGCGTCATTAATTGGAACGTGGTGTTCAGAAATAGCAAGCTTTCTACGAATCGGGACAAGCCTTTTCAATACTCTACGGCATGGAATGATCGGTGAACAATACGAACAGTTACTTAAAAGTCCCCATGGTATGCCTGTAAGGAGACTAGGTTCTGGGCCAAAAATAGCAGCGGTTCTAACTGGTTGTCTCACGGGAAATACGAGATGTACCTAACCACTTCGGGGCAGATCATGCTATAGCTCCATACAAGATTCTGGCCTTTGTCCACGTGAAAGCTTAACTTGGGGATTTAGCGTGGTAATTCAGGGTCGTAGCCTCGGTCGGAGCGGCACTATGGCTTGAATGGACTCTTCGAGATTCTCATGGCTGATCTGTCATGACATGGCCTTCAGAGCCTCAAACTCGTATACTGCGACAGCTCGTACAATCGTCTTATGATTGAAATGTTGCATGCCGTGAGAGGGAAAAAGTATATAAGGAGGGAGATGCACTGCTGGTAAATTGTTTTCTCATCAGCTTCAACTCAATCACTCTTCACTCGCTTCAATCACAATCGCTATCAACACTCAACTCCCCTAATAGTAAGCGACCTCAACCAAGTCTAGCTCCCAAGCACTAACATCTTCCAGAACCACCAAACAACCTCCCTCAACCATCATCATGCAGTTCTCTCTCGCCTGTCTCGCCGCCATCCTGGCCACCAGCGTCTCCGCTGCCCCAGCCCCCGCCGTCAACATGATGGCCGCCAGCCCCCAATGGACCATTGAGAACATGCAGCGAAGCTGTGCCAAGGACGACAGCTCCTGCACCTGGAACTTCAAGATCGACACCCACAAGGGTGCTGCCACTGGCTGCAAGTACGTCGTCAAGGGTAGCAAGGCCTCTCAGCGCAACGGAGGACCGGTCAAGTGCGGTGACTTCACCATCACCTCTGGCTGGAGCGGCCAGTTCGGCCCCGGAAACGGATTCACCACTTTCTCTGTTGTTTCTTCCAAGCGACAGATCGTCTGGCCTGCTTATACCGACAAGCAGGTCCAGAGCGGAAAGGTTGTTAAGCCTGATCAGTCTTATACCCCTGCCAACCTTCCCAACTAAGCGATGGGAGATCTTTGGTACTAGTACATAGTAGATAGGGAGATTCATGTTATTAGTCGCAATGTCTTGGATGTTCTACGTCAGTATAGTCATTAATACATAATATGCAAACATCATTCGGGATAAAGGAACTCAGTGACAATTTCATTGCGCAGTGATACTGCAGAAAACAACAACGTGACAAGGGCTGTATAAGCCTCAGTCTTTGACCAAGGTTTCTAAGCATGGTCCCTCAGAACCAAGTCGGTCTTGAGATGAAATTACGAACAACTTGCTCCCCCAACTTCAAATGCGGTAGAAGATCCTGAAGGCTTTCGATCACCATCGGAAAACTGCTACGCTTGGCATGTAAACCAATTTGATCTCTCCTCAACAGATCTTTCCAACTCCTTTCTACATTTGATGAGATCTTGCAGTGCTTGGTGCTCTGCCAAGTAATGCGACTCTGGTATCTGTCAAGTCTCTCGTACCCGAAAACATAAGCTTGACGAGTTTCCAAATTCCAGACCTCTAGAATCTGGAGAGAGTGCATCTTCGTTACTGCCTCTGCAGCATTGATTAAGAGACTCTCAGTGGTATCATTGAAAGAAGACGTAAGTGCAAGAGTCTTCAGTGCTTTGAACTCCGTTTGTGTAAGCCTATCGAAAAATGTTTGTGCATCGAAAGCAAAGGAGACAGCGATATGCTCAAGACGATCTGCGGCGTTGAAGATGGATTCGAGAAGAGTTCTATTTGCTCGTGGCTGTACTGTTGTCCCAACCTTCTTGTGGTATGGGTTATGGAACTCTTCAAAATAGGTCAAGCGCTTGGTTGAATGTGGCACTAAAAGCCCCGATTGCTGGAAAGCTACAGAATGTTGGTGTTGTGGACATTGGTGAAGTGAAAGAAAAGAGAGATACATACCGAGAGACCAATTTCTATTTTGTTCAGAATTGCCACAGCACCATCTCTCAAGATGAATTGATTCGATAGAAGGAGCAGAAGAAATGATCTCATAGAGAGTTATTGGACAGATGCTCGAGAAGTATTCCCTTCGAATGACCAGCTCAGAGATGGCATTAACGTTGGGTAAACTCGTGGCTCCATGATGCTGTAAGGAAGTTCGGTCGAAGCGAGCAGGCTGTCTCCCCGAGAAATACTGACTTAGGTCAACCCAGCGCTCGGGAACATACATGAAATATTGGTCAAGGGCAGTTGAAGGGTTAATATTGTGGCGGTTCTGAACTGATCTCCTCAAATGAGTAGAGACGATGCCTAGCTCCACTGCGACACGGTTTGTCTTCCATCTTGAGAGGATACGCCAAAGGGCGTGCACTGCTTTCGAAAACTGGACCTGCTCACTACCGCGACCCATGTCATCCAAGGAGAAGTTATATGAGATCTCGAGAAGAATATGTTTGACAAGTAGCTTTCGATAGGATCGGACATGGTGTTTGAAGGAGTCCAGTTCTTGTGGCGTTATCTTTATGTGGTTGTATGTTTCCTTTTCTATGAGAACTTGCCAATTTCTGGACACGCTCGCAAATGTCGACAGGCGAAAGCCTGGCTCCTTTGATCTCTTGTGCGCCTCTATTAGACCCTGGACGATGTATAATTCGATCTCCAGAGGAAGCCTGATGCAAGGCACGGTACTGCGGACAACGGCTGTGGTGGTAGAGCTTATGGTGTCATGTGCTGCTGTATAATTGTCGGCGCAAAAGAATTGCCATTCTGGGAGTTTTATGATTGTGAAACTGTCTGGTAGGTTGGGGGAAGAGGGGAGAAAACCAATTTCAGACTTTTTATTCTTCATGGACTAAGTTTTGTGAGTTTGTGCCCCATGTGGTTGATTGGTGCGCTCCCATGTTGGCTACATCCATGACACATTAGAAAGCCTCCTATGAATCTGCTTGGTGACTAAAGTGCATGTGTCAATAGAGAAGAGATGTACTATTCGCCGTTGGGACCTGTGGCTGAGAGTTTAAAATCACAAAAAGCTATGTGAGTCAGGAATCAAGGTTTTGCCAGCCAAGTTCTCGATAGTGATGAGAACTTACAAGCCACCAGCCGCAAGCCACTTGAATAGTAATAAAGAAAAAAGAACGAAGCGAGACTTATGGGATTTATGTCGTACAACGTCGAAAACATGTGACAGGATCTTGATATACAGCCGAGATCTTGTTGATAGCTTCTGCCTACGATACGGAGCCAAGTTAAATACAAAAAAGAGCCTGGCTCACCTTCTATTCCAAAATCCGTTTTCTAGTAGAAGCACGGAGAATCTGATCTCTCATTATCATATGCGACCAGATATCCGAAAAAGTAATAATCTCGTCGCGAGCAAATTGGTGCTCCCTCGACCTCGAGTGTATAACTCTCGGTACAAGCCAAGACAATATTCCAGGCATTGTATGCGCATGTAGCGATCGCATCACCCGGGAAGTTCTGCAAATTAACCCAACCTTTGGCCGCGCAGAGCTTCTCGTAGCCATTTGAACTCTACTTCTCAGCAGCGATCAAAGAAATCGTTGGCGCTGATGGCATAAGGCACGGCGATATCTTTGAGATGGTCCACAGCTTGCGAAATGCCAGACCCAGCATACCATTTCTTTATGTGTAGATACTCAATAGCGGTAGTAGACGAAACGTCGCTAGAGAATAATATATTTGCTAAGACAACCCAGTCGCAGGTTCCGGTTCACGTCCAGTACCACGAGACTCCTGCCTGGACTCAGGTCGATGGACTTGAGAAATTGTAGCCGCTCTTTTTGAATAAAGTCATCGAAGAGGTAAAGATCCTCTACACTGAGTTTCAAGTCCCGAAAAGTTTGCTTCTCCACGATGTATTGCCAGGTTCTGGAGACCGTGGCCAAAGGTGCCAGACGTCTGTGGGAGCCTTTGTAGAGCTCTATAAGATTATTGACTATCAGGAGCTCGACATCGAAAGGCACAGTAGTGCGTGGTGCATAATTCCAAGCGGCTCTTGTATGTCGAATGATAAGGGAAAATGGAGACATTTTTGCGGTTTGTGAGGAATTCTTCTACTTTTTGCAATAGGAGTCTAAGACAGCTTGTTATACCCCAATGACTGCTAATGAGCTCTTAACTAAGTTATTGTAAAGTATGTAACTTTATTTCAATCTCATTAAGGTATTATTAGCTTTAACTATCACTCAAAAAGTAGGACCAATGCTTGGCTTTATAACCCTCACTGGGTGAGCAAGTAAAATCTATGTTCAAACTTGTAGTCCACAAGCACAGTAAACTTCCTACTCAAAGGGCCAAAGAATTTTCACCTAAACTTAACATACCAAGCGACTACATTCTCACAGGAAGTTGAGGTGAAGTTACCGAGTAGAGTTCAAGTTCACATCAGTCAGCCAGTTCAAGGTACCCCAACAAGCCTGTGACTCTGCATGATCGGACGATAACTTTTGGAGCTCCCTCACCTCTGAGCTTGCAGCATCAAGGCCATAGAGATTCATCCGGTTTCCCATCTGACGTCCTGATAAAAGGAGATCCTGGCCCAAGTTATCGTTTCCGTGAGAGAAACACCCCAGGCTGAATATGTTGATAGCTGCTAGGGTTGTCAGGCTGTCAGACAATCTTTCTGCGCGATATAGCCGCTCTGCATCGTTGAAAAAGCTGTGTGCAAGTGTGGCTGCTCTACCATCGGATGCAGCGTGAGCAAACTGCTTGGGCGTTAGTGAATGTAGACGAGGAGACAAGAGGGTTGCTTACACAAGCGAGGTACAGTATCGAACTGACAAGAAAGGCAGAGCAGAATGTCGGGTTGTGCTGCACCAGATCTGTAAGGAACAAATCTTTGTCGATAAAGCCAACGGCAGAATTATCTGTCTCGAGAAACGTAGAGATGAGGATTGACGCGGATCGGTTACTTATCGGTACTCGTGTCCAGTATGAGACGGAAAGTTCGTTCAAGCGGAGATCGCAGTGTTCGTTGGGACGGGCTTCGTTGAGAAAGACAAGATCTGGTTTCACTTTTTGCGAGAGTGTTAATAGGCCCAGTACAGCATCCTTTGGAGAGGTAGGCGTGTCAATCGGGGGTGATGGAAGGGTAGGGGGAGACGGTGAGGCGAGAATGGGCAGTACGGCGGTGACGACTGCTGCAGGAGAAGTGACCGGTGTTCTGGGTAAAGTGCCACGGATAGTGGTCCAGTCCGATGGCCGTTGTCTAGCCATCAGATTCGGCGACGGCGATCTCTTGCGCTTCCCTTGGCCGCCCAGATCTCCAGCGTGCTCAACGACAGTCCGAAAATCATCACCAGCCTGTATCCTTCGCAGTATCTCCTGATTCGTCTCACCGCCTGGCTTCCTCAAGCTCTGGAACAGACTTCTAAAGCTTCTATTCTCATCCTCCAGCTCCTTAACCCTCTTTTTGAGTTGATTCGAGTGCATCTCACGGTCATTAGCAATGTCAGCATAGTGACACTCGCCCCCACGGCGCTGACACGCAAAACATGTAGGGAATTCGCCCGTGCACTACATAAATAAGCATTTATACAAAGGCGTGAGGTGCAGGGGGGCTTACCCGGACTTTTCTGCTCCTGCATGAGTCACAAGCTACTGCAACGGCGCGCCTTTTGGGTACGGGAGTAGGGACTGCTTCGGTTGAGAGAGTGTTTGGAGCGCGGGGTAAAAGTGGAGGATAGTTCATGGTAGATTGACGCGAAACTTAATGCACGGACTTGATCTGTCTTTGGTTGCGTTCCATGGATGGATTTGTTTATGTTGGAAGGGGATTCGCAAATTGTTGCGTCACGAGGAGATGGGTTTGTTGATGTCAGGGGTCGGTAGTGGAATGCAGAACGAACGGACTGGCCTCCGTGTCTGTTGATTGGCTGCAACATTCTGCTACGGCCCTTCGCGGCCGGATCAACGATATCCATTTCTGGCTTGTTTTTTGCATTGAAGTACCTGGTATGGGGTATGTCAATGAATTTGCCAAGTCCGACTCCCACGAAAACAAATATAGATGGGTAACAATATGCTGGCACTACAGTATCACACAGAAACCGCAGCCACACAAGATCATCTCCGTCTCCGCTTCGTCAGGCGACCGTCTAAATTGTATCCTAACCTTATCCCAGATCCTCAGCCACGACGCAACAATCACGAGTTTGCACTGCTCATCCAATTCCTTGGCCATCTCAAAATCGGTAAACTCAAACCGCGTAGGTTTATCAGACCCCATATTCAGCGCACCTACCGCCAACACTTCAGGTTTCGAGCCTCTGTACAATTTCCATCCTTCGCCATCACCGAGATTCCTCCACTCAAACATTCGCTCAGGAGTGCTGACGTTGAAAGAATGCGTTGCGTTTCTGTCGCCCAAAAGACGGTAGTACATGGTGATATTCAAGGGAGGAGATGTGTTGGTGAACTCGAGTTCAGCGCTGTGGCGGGAATATTTAACTGTTGCTAGTGGTGATGCGTTCTCATTTTTTCGAGGGAGGAGATTGACTCTTGCTTCGAAATCATCTTCTGTATTTTTGTATGCGCATGCGATTGAAAGCGGTGTGCTACCAGGGTTGCCACGTATGTTGAATTTGACCTCTGAATCACCTTGTTTATTGATTGTGAATGATGTCGGCATAGTAAAAGTCTCATGTTGATTTGATGTCGAGTAGTCTGGAGGAGGGAGGACCTCTAGACCGACTTCGCCTTGACCCATGGCAACGATATGATATCGGTTGTGAAGTAGGCCAGTAAATCGAAATCTTAGTCAAGGTAGCGCAGAATTTTGGCTTTATATACGGCGTAGTGCGGCTGAGATCGTGGTCTCATACGAATGGGCGTCTGTAGTTGCGCCACTGGGTCTTTTCTTTGTGTCGTGCCCACGTGTTTCAATCTCTTTGTTTCGTAGGTCGCTGACTTTACGGACCGACCATCGCTACCCAGTCTTTCAGGTTAACCTACTGGAGCCCTTTTGAGCTTAGCGTCCAAGAGGGTCCCTGACCAGCAGAAAGATGACACAAATAAGCATAACTTAAGCTTAAGAATTTTATGGAAGGGCGTTAAAGATTCGTAGACAGGGGAATCTGATGTTACTTGATATAAGAATCGTGCGTCATCTAAGCTCGCCACTCACAAATAGGATCTAATAATAATGCTTCCCAAAGATGATGCTAGCCAGACACCCGTCAGAGTCTCTAGCGATGGAAGGCAGAAATCACTGGAGCTCAGTCCAATGTACCCGATCCAGAATAACCACTGCGCAAGCCAAAGGAGAGGCACTCCCATTGCGAGGGACATATGGAGTCGTGAATGGCGTCTCATAGACGGAGGAAGTGACTCGACTTCGGCTGGAAGGGTACCGTAGTTGTGACCTTCAGATCCCGCATGCGACTTTGGTAACAGACATTCCTCCTCCTCCGGCCCCGTCCGCTCCTTTGTACCCCCGTTCAATACACCATGTCCTTTCTCGCTTGGCCTGCTGCGAGTTCGTATGGTCCGTACGACAGGGACAGCCATCATCGCCACGACGAATAGCCAGGCAAGTGCACCGCCAAACATGAGTACAGCAAATGGTGATCTTGTCGCCCTGGACAAAGCTCCAAAGTAGAAGTCGTGAATCCGACCATAGTTCACGGTCAAGCACATGTGGTAGAATGAAAAGGCTTGAAGGATAGCTTCGGCAAATATTGCAGACATCGAGGAGTTCATATCCTGAAAGTCGGGGTTCTTGGTACCGTGGGACGAGATAGGAAGCCAGCTGAGTCGAGGGAGTGAACACCAAAGTAACATGAGCTGCGCGGCAGGAATATCCTCGTAGCCAGGCGTGGTCTGGACGATAGTGGCGTTGGCTAGATTGGCGAGAAGGTGGATGCACCCAAGAAGAACTCCTCCCAAAATCCATCTTGCGGGATCGTAGAATAGCTGGCGGGAATTGGTACTGGTACTCTGTCGTGTATTGTTGGCGTGTAGTATGGCAAACAGCGTTACCAAGTTGATCAAACCGATACTCATAAGTTTCCATTCACGAGAAGGGCACTTCGCATCGTCTTCTGGGGATCTGGGGAATATCCTCCATCGCCATGGGATCATGTCTCGGGGTTGAAGGCGCGTCGGCTCATGCCACGTATAACCGCACGTTTCGTTCATCCATCGACGCTGTGACTCAAGATCCTTGGGACTCGTTGCAGAGCATGGTTCTTCGTGCTGGGACATGGAAAAGGTGTTGCAAAAACAAGCTTTGTCGAAATACTCTCCCGCAGGAATATGACTGTTGGTGAGGTCGTAGCTTGCGGTATCGAAACTGAGAGATGTCATGGAGTTTCGGCGGCTGTTGTATTCCCATGGACGATCTGCATTACCGGTGTGTTGTGTCGTTGCTGTGAAGCTGCAAGAGCCGATAACATGGTCGAACGTCTCTCGAGTTCCGGCGGAAGGCGACTCTTTCAGGCATGCTGGCGCTTTGTTGGGGATATCTATGGTTGAATAGCCATCGACCAGGCTTTCGGGCGATAGATTGTGCAAGGAATATGCGTCTCCAACGTCGACGAGCCAGTTTCTGCCAGTCGTCGTCTTGATCCAATGGTGAAGCTGCGCCTTGGCAAGGATAGATCTGCTGCAGTATCTGCTGTAGCGCTTGACAATGCTAGGCGAGAACTCAGCGCTCAAACAGCTCAGTTCAGTAAGCCACTGGTAACGCGTGCAAAAGATGAAATACGAGGTGCAGCGATGGCGAGTGCATTTTGTCATGGCATCCAGCCAAGCGGACTGATCCTGTTGCGCGATACACTGCGGCATCGGTGCCAAGTCCTCTGGATTGACCCATCCTCCTCGATTCTTCAGTATGCTCTGGGAATCGTCTCCGCTCGAAGCACCTCGGGTCGAATCTGCTGCTATTGTTAGCGTTGAACGGTCTCGGTACAGGGGTTTGGCACACTAGTCAAGGGTTCTCCAGAAACTGCAGCGATTAACAACGCCTGGAGCACTGCATGGAGTTTCATGTTATCGACGGCGCAACAGGTTGAGAGATGGCGAGAATAGAAACAAGAGTAGATTTGTTTCTCTTGGTGTTTGAGGTCAGATGGTGTCGTTAGCTGATGCCTCGGGTTGCTCAAATTGCGGGGAAGACACGTAAGTCGGAGATCAATCATTCCGACCAATGAATCCCAGTTGGCTTCCAACCCTCTCACGAGACTCCATTCGTGCTTCTATTTTTACCCTCTAGCACTGTCGTAGATTTAAGCATGAACATCGGGCCTAAATAAGTCGCAACCCTTTGCCGTAGTTCGTGCAATGTTCCGACACTCAATCTTTGTTTGGACGCATGGGAACATGTCCGACCCTGCATGTTTCGTCCAGTCCCATTGCGGGATCGTGTGACAAGTTACTGCTAGTAGCACTGCAGACGCCTAAAAATAATACTGGTACTCTACCAGCTATCTCGAATTGGGATATGTTGAAACACTCTGCTAAACAAGAGCATTCAATGGCTGGAGATGCTTATTTTTAAAAAATATTCTTGTTGACTTGATTAGTAGGCTCTGGCCCATGTCATTGAGCTCCAGTTATTTTTGGACATGATGCTTGTCTCAACTTGTGAAACGACTGAAACATCACTAATAAGGCTGATCCTGTCTTTGAGTTATGAACTGGTTAGGCTCTTGCTGATCTTGACTGCTAAAGATAGATCTTCTCTATGGCATAAAAAAGGCTCCTTTTACCCAGATCAGTTTCCATTCCTTCCAACTCCGATCTTCCAGCACCATCACAAGCGACCTGTCATCCAACCTAACAAATTACCCTCACAATGCGTTCAGCAATGTTCCTCGCGGTTCTAGCTGCCATCGTCACTACTGGCTTTGCCGAAGAGCTCAACGCAGACGATGTACCATCCGCCTGCAAGACAATCTGCCTGCCCATCGTCAACCTTACCAACGCATGCGACATTGATCCCAAGGGTCCTGAGAAGCACAGCGACAGAAGGCGTGACCTCGTCGTCCTTGATCATGAAGACGACGACGAGCCTATCGAGGCAGCCTGTATCTGTACGAACAAGAGCTTCGATGTCGAGGGCGTGATGGGGCTTTGCGCGAGTTGCATGACGCAGAACAGCGAGGACACAGAAGGTATGACTTTCAAATGCATTGCGACATGAATTCCCTGGCTAACATTTCGTGAAATAGACATTGATAAAATCATGTCGCAATGCTCCTTCTCGTCAACCTCTTACGTTCGCGCGGCGACGAGTGTAGTCTCAGGCATTGAAGTTAAGGCTACCAAACCGGCTGCAACAATAACTCCTATAGCTACAACCACGGCCGCCGCGGCTACTGCGACGGAAACGGTTGGTAACAGTGCTGGGAAGGTCGCGGGTTCCGTCATGGCAATTGCTTGGGTCACTTTGTTGTCACTAGCAATTATGTAGATTTGCACTCGTTGCCTCAATGTTCAGTGTAGGACACCAAATAAATAGAAGCATCATTTCAATCATCTCTTCCAACCTGCTACAAGATTCTCCTGTCGGGTCTTATTCCTTTCTGCCAAACGCATGTGCTGTCCCTGTCCACGAATATAAACCCTGCGCTCAAAACTTCGAACTTTTGACATGCTGCGAGCTTCCAAGTACACTCAACAGAAGGAGACTTCGCAAGATCTCTTGCTTTGCTTCAAACTTATTCCCCCCTGACATCCCTCCGTCTATCGCTAGCTATAGTCAAGACAAGCCCGCACTACATACACACGGGTTACCCAATACGCTGTCACGCTAGAGTCTGCAGTTTCGTGGAGGTCGACGACCACTATGAACCCCGCTACCGAGAATAGAGGTTGTTCTTCAGGTGTAGATGAGATGGAAGGATAGGTCGAGTGGTCCTCGCGCGTCTGCCAGAAAGGCTGTCTTGGTACGGATCCTTCCCTGCTCCATTCAGTAGATGCTGTGGCAGTTGAAGGCCGTTGTACAGGTATTGGCACCGGTGTGATAGTTACGGTGGCGGCGCCGACGATGATGGCTTCCCCTTTGCAGTTACGTCTGCCAATACTGGAGGCTGCAAAGCTGTACAGAGGGACACGAAGTGGAAGACTGAAATGTTGATGCTGAGGTTGCTCGCCAGGTTTGGCAGCACCCATTCAGGCTCGGCCGGGCCTGTTTCCCTTATCGCGAAGGAACTAGTCTGCATCATCCTCAGACTGAGCTCCGTAGCTGAGTCACCTCACCGTATTTGGTAGGCCCCAAGGACATCCTTCATCAACGGCTCCTCCTTGCCCCTGACTTCTCGGTAGTGATGTCACTCTTGTCTTGACTCGTGGGAAGGGAAGGTGACACTTTTTAGTCTTGACGGCGAGGTAGGTCCGATGTTTGAGGTTCGGGGTTCGCGATTGTTCGTTCGCTCGTTCGTTGGTAGGCGGCGCATTGTGGAAATCTGGGCGTGGTGGTACTGGAACGCCCTTCTCCGCCGGTGCACTCTTGGGCGGTGGCCAATTTGCAGCGGTAGATACGCTCTCGAAGCTTTGAAGATGTCTTGTATCTTGTTCATCGTGTTGGAGATTCGTAGAAGCTGTGCGAAGACGTGGGAAGGTCGACGAAATGCGGTAGGGGGCTTAACAGTCATCTCGATTTCTTCCGCCGGAATGATTCACGATGAACGCTTCGTGATGGACGCTTCATTTAATCCATCTCAACAAAGCTGAAGCTGCTGAAGAAGAGATTAGCAATGAGCTTCTGGTCCTTTAAGCTATCTTGTCAGTCCCGCTTCAGACTCTTGCGGTGGACGAGTGTCAACAAGCGTCATCTGAACCATGCATTGTACAGGGGATGAGTGAACAACAGCTGCAGATGGAGACTTACACTCGGTGGATTCAAAGGATCGATTGGAGGCCAGGCGTCTGGTATGTGAGGTTGAAAAGTCTGAGTTGGAGATGAATCCAGGGGGGGGGGGGGGGTTTATACTCGCGGAATCGCGAAAAAGAGGCAAGAGCTTCTCATGTGGCTTACAATCTGTTGAAGAAGAAGAAGAAGGTGTATAGCAACCAGTTTACGCCCCTTCTGAGTCCTGATAAGGTAGGTAGGTTGGTGTTCGGGTGAGTTCCTTGTTCCAGGCCAAACAATAAACTCGCATGGTCTGTGGATATGTTGAGCAGGAACAACAGGGCTGTTTCTTTTGCGAAAGGGTTCAGCTTAAACGAACGTCGCTTCCTGTAGCCAGGAGAACAAGAGAATGAGGCCTGAGGGAGAAGGAAAAGGAGAGATGAACCAGTTATGGAAGCGGAGGGGAGGGGACTTGTGTACGGACGAAAACTCCCGCGCTAGCTGTGCCCGCTAGTTCTACCCGCCGCAGATGATTACCTCCCACTGTGCGTGGGATAGTGCAGGGAGACCTAAGGCAAAACGCAGTGACCCGAGACACTCCCCAAAACAGAGCCGCACCGCACACTCACACACTGTATTCCCTAACCCCTGCTCACAATAAGTCAACACCTCAACATCATCCACTGTTCACTTCCTTGCATTCTTTTCCCTAAAAGTCACGGGTTCCATGATACGGATGGCTTGGGTCACGTTGGTGTTATTTTCTATCCTGTCGATTTAAAGATCTCTACCTAGGTATCTATGCCTCAGACTCCTGTGTCGGATACTAGAGGTGAACATGCCTATCTGTTTTGTTTCGATTGACAGGGTACTTTGAACAGCTTAACAAAGGCCTCGTTTCTCCCCCCTACATGTGTCTTGTGTCGGTCTGCGAATACACCCCTTGCACTCAATACCTTTCGCCAATGACATACTGCGAGCTACCGGACACCGTCATGAGAGGAGACTGGACAGAAGTTCGTGCGTCTGTCTACCCGTTCTCGCCATCAACAGCCAGCTGAGCGCAAAATGTAACTACTCGTCCTCATCCTCAGACCGAGTGTTCGTGACGGGGATGCCCCACTGTGTCTGGTAGGCCCCGAGTACATCCTTCATTAGCGGCTCCTCTACGCCCCAATACTTCTCAGTAGTTATGCTTTTTCCTTCTTTGTCTGCGGTGAGGAAGTACCTGCGACCTTGACTAGTCTTGATAGCGAGGCGGGTTCGATGTTCACCATTGCTCATTCGCTGGTAGGCAATATAGTTCGGAGATTTATTCCCGGTGGTAGTACCGGCACGTCCTTCTCCATGAGTGAAATTCCAGGTGACAGTCCATGTACAGTGATCGATACACTGTCTCTTGGCCTTTTCCAAGTATCTGATAAGATCTCTCTCGCGCGTTTTGTTCATTACGAGAATACTGTCGGCCATGTTGGTAGTCGGTAGAATTTGTGCCAAGGCAGAGGGAAGTTGATCAAAGGTGAGTAGAGAACTGGTTGACCGTATTGACAACTTGAGCCGGAGTGGTTCGACACAGGCATCTTATATGGCTAATCGCGTAAAGAAGAAAAGACATCATATAGCAGGTTAGCAAAGAGGTTCTGGCCCTAGACAACATGCCAGCAATCCCGTATCAAACTGGCTCAATAGGCGAGCGTTTGCCAGCAAGGGGCACCTATTCCACAGCATGACACATAGAGAACTCAAAAGGGACCCTTTCAATATAGCTATAGATGGGTTAATGCGCTCTGCAAACTTATATTTTGACTCATGGTTGCGGGACTAGTATATGCTGATAAAAAGGTCTGCGTTGAGCCGCTGTATTTGCTAGGAACTTCTGATTTTTTGGATAAATCAGCTTGCATGAACCAAAGTTTGTGTTTTTCTATGCGTCAGAGATCAAGTTCAGGCGCTGTCTGTGTCACAATGAGTTCGCGCTCGTGCTGTGTCTGGCAAGGTTACATGTTCGGGTATATTCCCTGTTCCAGGCAGATGAACATACTCACATGGCCCGCGTGCAGCAAGCGTAGTACATATTCAACGGAACAAACGGGTTATTTAGCCAAAGGGGCTAGGTTTGAACCACTATCGCTTCTTGAAGGCCGGAAGATGAGACAGTGTGACTTGATAGAGGAGAGGCCGGAGTGTCTCAAAGATACATCAGTCAGCGAAGTGGAGAGGGCCTGCGCACCTACGTCTGAACAGTGGCTTGAGCACTAGTTAGGGCTTCTCGCCACAAATGGTTGCCTCAGAAGTACGGACTTGCAGGAAACCTGAACGTAGAAAAAACATAAGAGTCCTAGTCACGGACACAGAGAAGCACAGCACAACTACTCTGGCTCTCCAAAACTCCAACAGATCGACAAACCAACACCATCTGCCCTTTTCTTCCTTGCTTTCTCTTCTTTCTAATTATGAACAGCCCTGTCGAAGGTCCTTGTACGTTTCTCTCTCCATATGTTTCTCCCTCTTGCTCCAGAGTGCTAACCAACAATAGCCGGATATCACGTTGGTGACGTTTTGGAGTTGCAAATACTCCAGAACAATACCGACCTCTTACCCAAATCCGATACAGTGTCGGTCAGAATCAGCCAGCTCATCACCAACACCATGTCTACCGTGGTGCGCGTCGATTTCGACACTGGGTGCGCTATCCTGAAGCTCTACGACCGTCGGTTTGGTACTTCATTTCGCGAGCACAATGACGAGATCATCCCGTATTGTGATCAAGCCAAGACCGCCTTTCACTCGTTCCTGCAACGAGGCGCTATGGTCCCTTTCCTCAAAGAACTGGACGATGAACTGGCGTCGCCCGATGTGATTATGCCTCGCACCGCCAGCGACATTCGAGATGAGCCTGATGGAGTTGCCCGGTTTGAAGCTGCGCTTTGGAGAAATGCTAACAATGGTTTCAAGACTGAAACTGAAGCATACACACGTATGCGGGATCTTCAGGGTGTGCTTATCCCAAAACTCTACGCTGTTGTGCGCCTCGTGACCGCCAAGGATAATACACTGGACAATGAATACCTTGACATTCATGGCATCTTGCTCGAGCCCATCGCAGGTTGCTCTCTGCATAATCTCGTTACCGCCCCCTCTGCCCCTACGACCAAAGAGGAATGGTTCTCCATCGTACAAGGTGCAGTCGACTCAGCACACGAGATCAATAAGCGAGGCATACTTCTTGACGACAGCGCCCCTCGCAACGTGGTTGTCGACCAAACCTCGCACCAGGTTTTCCTCGTTGACTTTGCCCAGTGCTACTTCAAGGATACAATGTTTGATCCTTGGCAAGAGGAAGCCGAGGACTGGGATGCTGCGGCTGAGTTCTGCGAGTTGGTTATAATTAATGGCAACCCTGCGGCGATTGGACTCCCTACGGTGCGGCGGCTCAAGGAGAAGTTTGGATTCAAGCTAGACATCGTCTATCCTGAATTCAAGGGTGTGCTGCCGGAGACCAAGTGTCAGACCCCTGACCCACAAGAATTGGAGCTGGCTGCTCCATCTGTCGGAGTTCCTGACACTGAAACCTGATCCGTCCAGCGATACATGGTCCTGTCAATTGCAAAGATAATGACTACAGCTGCATCTAGTAAGCCCTTTATCTTACCAACTCCAACCAAGGGGTGGCAAACTAACAATCACCTCATACAGAAGGAGATCGAATTTCTATACACACAAAAAGCAACTGTGCGACTACATTACATGACAACGTTGAGTTGGCTGTTGTTAATGCTCATGATGAAGAAGGATGTCTGTCTAGTACAACATGGTTCTGGGTAGCGCTGAGGCTTCCTTGCGAGGTGAAGATGTTGATTCCCAACTGTCGTATTCTTGTTTTCGGCTTGGTAATTGTTCAAGGGGGGACATGGAAGATTAGGACGAGAGAGCAGGTACCTCGATGTCCGGTATCAAGATAAATTTCGCAAAAACACCCCTAAGCTTAGGCTATATTTAGCTAAAGATTTCCATCGCTTAGGGTCAAGGTTCTGAGTTGTTTACTTTCGTCCCCTACGTTACTCCTTATCTGGATTTCTTCCGTCGTTATTATTGAGTCGATGTCTTCTCCCACAACGCCAAATGCACCTTGAGCAGGCCATCATATTGTACATTTCTACATCCCCTTAGCACACAATACTTCTTTGCGATTATACCTAAATGTGTGATGCAGATGGAGTCCTAGCGAAGGAACCAGTGCTCTCAAGTAGCAGAGAACAGCAACTTTAGTCTAACAAGTCAACTAGATTACGAGGTCTATGTGACTGAACACTTGCAGAGTTTCAAATTGTGGTCTGGCACGGACAGAATGGGCCGGAAGAAGTGAAGTTCATTGAAAATCGCTATTCGTGTACCATACCATTTTACCTCATTTTCCCAAAGTGTGGTTACGCGTCTGTACCCTCCTGCGAATCTTAACAGCAGTACTCTCCCTTGGGATTCTATATTCCCACATGGTCTTCATCGGAGGCTCCTCACGCCCAAACTGCACGTCATAATTTATAACCAAATACGCCAAAACGACCTTCATGATATGCGCGCCAAAGAATCTCCCCGGGCATGCATTCTTCCCATAACCGAATCCAAGAAAGCTCTCGTCAAGAGTCACGGCTGAACGAGATGCAGAGGTCCCATCTGCGAAACGAAATGGTTGAAAAACACCTGCATCTGCGTAAAAGCTATCGTCCATGTGTATACTATGCATCGGGACTTCGATATGAACACCGGGCGGAACGTAGATACCATTGTCGAGAGTTATACCGGGAGAGTTGACGCGGCGTGGGAGGGCAAAGAGACCAAAGTCGGACCAGCGCATTGATTCACGGATTGCTGAGTCGGCGAGGACAAGCTTGGAGATGGTGGCACGATTCCAGATCTTGGTAGAGCTCAGAATAGATGTCGCTTCATCACGGAGTTGCGAGAAGGTCGAGGCCGCGTGTTCGCCGTTACAGATGTCGCTGAGAACAGTGCTAAAGGGGATTGATCCGCCTTGCACGAGGTTGAAGTTGAGAATCATCATACGATGGCCTATTCGGTGAGGGTCGAGCTGAGAGGGGTCGCCAGTGGCTACGCAGGCTTCTATGATCCATTGGAGGATGTTGACCTGGATGACTGTCAGAAGGCGTCCGGGTCAAGAAGCAAAGAACTTGCCGGCTTTTCTCGCGTACGGGTCTGGCTAGAGTCCAGATACTCCTGTATAATTGGAGCAGAGTATCTGATGCCTGCCTGTGTGTCGCGCCTAGCATTCCATGATATCAAGGGAGCAAGTATTGGCTTGAGGAATCTTGGAACCAGTGTGATGAACATACCCTGGAACGGCATGTCGATGGCAAACCGCCGCATAGCCTCGAGGAACGCTTCATCTCTACCTGCTTTTCTCAGCTTCAGTGGCAGGTTTCCAGACGGCGGAGATAACTCACATAGCGGAAAGCCCACGAGAACTCTGTTCAAGCCGCGGGTGAATATCCTCTGCACAGCTGGCCAGAGCCTCACCTCTGACCACTCTTGGCTCATGCCGAACTGCTCATCGACAGCGAGGCATAGTTCCTCTTGCAACTCGGCTGCACACTCGTCAAACCTCTTGGTGATCCATTTTCGAATTACATCCACAGTGTAGTTGCTCGGGTAAACCTCTCGGTCGCAAATTGTCCATTCAAAGGATAACGCTTCTGAGGCTGGATCATGGGCTAGCAGCTCATCTTCGCGTTTGTTGTAGACGGCTTTCAGTTGGGCAGGAGGAAGAATGAGGACCCTGCCTTTTCGGAATGAAGGAATGATAAAGGGTTGATTGTGTCGTGAGTACTTGGACAGGGGTCAGTTGGGTTGGTCCGTGTGTTTATGGATTGCGTTGCTTACCTTGTCGTATCCCTCCTTCATCCACTCTTCTGTTTTCGAAAAGCTACGCAGTTGTGCTCTAGTCCATGCAAACCATTCATCATTCTGAACACCAACACTTGGTATTGTCTTGTAAAAGGCGTTGTTTTTCGTATTTCTTTGCCGGCCAAACCATCCTAGGACGAGAAAGGCGGCCGCCAGAAGCAGAAAGGTAGCCATAACGGAACGGGGATATTCGCACGATTTTCGCAACAGAGCACCGGACTCGAAGCTCGAATGACCTTGACAAAGACAATAAAGAATAGTCGCAAAGAACACAGAGATACGACAAAGGGAAGCATTATAAAGTGTGAAGTTAGCTGACACAAGCGTATAAGCACTAGTAACTGCAACCAATTGGATAACGATCGACAGATCTAAGCCAGATCCTCCAAGCTCATGCATTCTTATTCCCCAATTTCATTGGATACCTCGGTCTACAAGCCTCGCATTTCATGCACGAATATTCGGATCAAGAAACGCCAAGTAGCGCTCACATCTGTGCCTCACAAAGAACCCGAAAGCCAGCATGTCGACATTATCTAGCCTGGAGTGGCCACTCGACATAAGAAGCACCCGACATGTCTCGTACAACGGATCCATGGAAGACTTCGCCGGTTGGGCCTCTGGTGTTTCTGAATGCTAGTAAGTTACGAGCAGGGCCGCGGTACACTTTCCATCTCACTTCCAATGCGGTGAATCACAAGCTCGAAACGGACCACTCGTATCTTCGGGCGGTGTCGAGTGCCCTTGCTCTGACTGTCAACTGAACACTGGTCTCCGTGGTCGGTTCTGAACTCAGTTCGACGATGGCGAGTGGATCGGTAGAAAGGAATGCGATGACGTGCAATATTTGACATGTCGTCTTGCATCCTCGGGTACGTGTTGCAAGAAAAGCAATGGGCTCAGCTTCAGACTTCCCTTTTCAAGCATATTCCCCAGCTGGACAGAGCAGATCTTATGGGCCGTCTGAAGTTAGCTGATGACCAGCTTGCCAAGTCTAGAAAAGGTCTGTAGATCTACGGATGATCCAGTCTTCAAATTCTGATATCTTGTCTCAGGAGTAGTGGTGACAGCAAGAAGCTTCTCCTGGACCTCGCTATGAGTCGCACATCAACAAACACTCAAATGGATGATGAGGCTGAACAGGGTCTTGACATTCACGATATTGTTCCAGATAAAGAGAAAGGCCTTATAATTCCCCTTTACAGTGAGCTTGATCAACCATGGGAGACTTCAATCTTAACATCGAATAGATCCTCAAAGGGTTGGAAAGACATCAACGGCTGAAACCATCGCCATGGTCACGGGCAAAGCATTGATTTCAGTGAGTGTCTCTGATGCATGCACCCAACCAAAGCATGTTGAGTCCAATCTCGGCAGGATCTTTTCTCTAACAACCAAATGGAAAGCAATTCTGCTACTATATCTGTCTCTACATCACAAACCCTGAAACTATCTTCTCTAGTTACCGCAGACTCGGTGACGAGGCGGATGAGTTCTTGGAGAGCCACGGGCGAGGAAACAAGGCTCTGTCTACAGACAAGAATGCCTTACTTTCAGGTATGTGATCCTTGGGTGAGCATCCTAAACGTGTTACTGACCAAGACCGCTCTGCCAGTTTTTCTTCATGCTCTCGAAAACTACCCAAGAATCATGTTCTTGACTACAAACCAGATCGCTGAGTCAGACGTCGTGATCCCTGCCGTATTCATCTCGCAATCGGGTACGAAAGTCTAAAAACACAGAGGGAAGCTATCTTCGATAGCTTTCTCAATAATCTCGATGAAAGAAGCTCCATTGGTGACTACGTGGATATCAAAGATTGGCCCGATGGTAGTTCAGCGTAATTACCGTGAAGAAAGACACCAAGACCTGAGAAGGAGTTCATCAATTAGCTAGGCACTTACCGCGTCAAAGGCTTATCGGATTTAAATGGTTGCGGACAGCCATTGACGATCGGCAGCTCGGGAATGCTGATCGGAGTTGTCGCTTGTGCTTTATTTAGGAACTGGCCATATTCGAGCAAATCTTTGAAGTTTAGGTAGATGATATACAATAGCGGAATCACACCTTCATTCAAGGCCGTGGTAAATGCTTCAATATCGTTCTGCAGTGGAGACTGTGCATGGTTGACATTGACATGCCGCCTAATCTGAACCATCGTTCTGCTTACCTGGCAGAGCATCTGGTTCAGTCTGCCGCTGCAACGATAGCAATCACCAAGGTTTATTGTGCTGTCACTTTTGAGGCCGTGAATATCCAGCCAATGGATTTTCTCTTGATCGGAATATAATGACCAGTCTCTCGGTGGATCTGCAATAGGAAACGTTGGTTTTGGTTGTGGGTTTGGGTTGTTGTTTGAGCGAGAGTGGTAGACTCGGTGAGAAACCAGTCGCACATGATGTCTGGCGATTGAGGGCAGCAATAGAGAAATAACAATGGATTGTTTGACAGCTGATGAGGTTTATGGCGTATTGTTCTGCAAGACAACCAATCGCCTGAAGACAGTCTGTAGATCAGATAGATAACGATTTGGCGGTATTTGGCTTCAGCAAGAGCAAAAATTTGGCTCCTCATCCATTTTGCTGGTCGATTTCCAGCGAGTGATGGATGTTGGTAAAGCTTGTGTTCATCTCTCCCTTTATTCCCGTTATCAAGAGCGGGGTACTCCGTGGGACTGTCTCAAAACCCCGCTTCAGTGAATCATGCACTTCCACTGGTATCTGATTCTAGATCAGTACGTGCATGGTGTGGCTTTTCAAGCTGAGTTGGTTGAAAAGCCATCTTGATGGGCTCTGTCCAACTCGAACTGGGGTAAATCCTTGATAAAGAGCCGAGGCAAGTGGATGCGGAATTGTCTTATCATTTAAAAACAGGCTAGCGGAAGCAGCAGTTGCTAATTATTGGAATGGCAATTTAAGACTCATCAGATTGGTAGAGATATCTTTACCCCCAGTCTTTAGAGTTTCACTTGACAGATTCCAGCTGGACGACGTGCATGTTCTGTATCGAGCTGCCTCATTAGATCAATTGTGCAGGGAATATTTCTTTTAACCCGGCATTAGAAGCGGTGACGTGTACCCGTATTCCCGCGGGGAAACCTCCGATAGGCTCCAATTGCATAAATCGTTGTGCTTAGTGCATAATTCGCTCAATCAAGGGTCCTCTACTGCGGACTCAGGAATATATGATCCACAGACCCCTCATTTCTCGTTAGCACAAGAGCTTCGAGATCTCCTTCTTTGTTTCTTTGAACTTATTACAGTAACAAAGTCCTTATCATGGCTGATAACTCTCCGCCAGACCCTGCCGCGACGGCTACCACTCAGCCAGAGGGTCATTTGGAAGTTGATGTGAGTTGGTGATGCTTCGGTACGACCATCATGTCTTTTTGCATACTGACCTGTTTCTCAGGATAACTTGGATGCCAATGACTCCCTTTATCATTCGACGTTAGTCAGCTTCTGTTGATTATTTGTTTCTAGTGTAATGACACAGGTGACAGGATCGGAGGATCGAGCTTTTTATCGTCCCTGAATTCAAGCATATACAATTATAGGTGAGATACGCGCCTGGAAATGGTTGTTAATAAACATGACTGACTCATTTTCATCATTCTCACAGATACGAAGTGAGTTGCACGGAATATACCCTGGTGCATCATTAACAGCAGATAGAACGGACGTCGATATCATGCATTCCGAGAAGGCACCTATCCCGTGGTATGTGTCAGAGCACCACTTTTTGACGCCTTTACTCAGTTTTATCCTAGCCCAACGACGAAGATGAGCAAGATCGCATGGATCTCGTTCATCACATATACAGTATCCTTCTTGACGGAAAGCTCCACCTTGCTCCAATTGAAGAGAACCCTCAACGTGTACTCGACCTCGGCACAGGGACTGGTATCTGGGCGATAGACTTCGCAGAGTGAGTGAAAATAAAACAAAGAGTCTCAGGGTATCAGCCCTCTAATATGCTTGGCGATAGCGAACATCCCTCAGCAGAGGTTGTTGGAAACGATCTCAGTCCCATCCAACCAGAATGGTAAGAAAAAGCCTGCCAGGCTGCGTATTGTTGTGCTAACAATACAGGAACCCACCAAACTGCACCTTTGAAGTCGATGACTACGAAGACGAGTGGCTATACCGCACAGAATTCGACTTTATCCACGCCCGCGAGTTGGAAGCATGTGTAGGTGACGAGGGTCTCATGCTGCAGCGAGCTTTCCGACATATTCGCTCAAACGGCTATGTTGAATTGCAGGGCGTAGACGCACGCTTTGAGTCCGATGATGGAACGCTCGACAAGGCGCCTAATGCTAAACTGTGGATGAAGAACCTAATCGAGGCTTGTAATAAGTTTGGCAAGCCTGCTGACTGTGCGAGTAAATGGAAGGATAGGTTGGTCAAGGCAGGGTTTGTGGATGTTCAGCAAGAGGTCCGAAAGGTAAGTAATTTCTAAGTTCTGTCAGGTCCTGATTTACTGACTTGAGTATAGTTGCCTATCGGACCTTGGCCGAAGGACCCAAAGCTTAAGGAACTTGGGCGGTATCAGGCTATCCAGGAGTCAAAGGTCATCGACTCCTACACACCTAAACTGTTTGAGTACGCACTTGGTTGGAGTGCAGACGAGATCCAGGTGTTTATGGCAAAGGTTAAGAATGAGCTACGAGACCCGGCTGTTCACTTGTATCTCCCTGTTTATATTGTTTGGGGTAGGAAGCCTCAGTGAGCCAACTGCATCAGAACTCGTTGGCCATAACGAAGCGAGAGAAATGGACTGCTCCGTATCGTGTTGCAATCTTCTGACCTCAGGGCATTTCTCTTCAAAATATTCTGTGGTAGAGAAACGGATGGCAATGGAATCTCCGTATGATTGATTGTATGATTGAGACTGGTTATTAGCCTGATGCTAGATAATAACCATTTCCATTATCAAGCTTTTCTTCTGGTACCTTCAGCGACCTAGAGACGAGCAACCAACACTCTTAGAGGCCCAGTGTGTAAGGGCTGATGTCTATCACAAAACTCGAGATCACTGCGGAGGTGAAGAGCCGAACATGGGGTGATTATGTGTTCGCGTGTTGGTCTCTGAGAACAGCATCAAAGGTTTGGATCGTGTTCCCAGTCTGTTGTGGCTTTACCAGAGATGGATAAATGACCCCTGTCTGCACTACCTAGCCACAATATTTGTCACCAGCAAACAAGGACTTCGGTCTTTACGGAGCAAAAACGTTCAAGTCGGCTAGTTAGATATCAAACTTATCATTATTACCCTTTAGAATCCATATTTTTACTCCATGCTTGTATCGGCTTTCGCCCCAGGGCTTCTACAGTGTACCGCGCACCAAGTTTATACTCAACAACGTGTTATCCAAGGACGATCAAGCCACACAAGCTGCCCAACACTACCAACACGACCAGCAACAACCAACAAAGCGAGACTGTCCCAAGCCCGGATAAATACTCGGGGCGCTTCGGCAGTTGGTCCGACCCCGCGTCACGTTGAAGCAGGTGCTTTCATCGCATTCACACGTTTCAACGGCCACTTCTTCCGCTCTCAATCGTGACGCAGAAAAATGGCACCTTCGAATCTCCCAGAGGCTATACCAGCCAAGATATCTCTCCTTGATCTTCAGAACTGCTTTGCTAATCTGCCACCTTTTCTGTGTTCTTCGCTTGATAGTCTGAATACGGTTCGTGAATAGCGGCGGGTTTGGTTGGATACATGCTGACGTGAACCCAGCCGTCGCAAAATATCTTGATCGAACTCTCGTATAAAGATCTCACTTCGAGGGACGCATCAGAGTCAGCCGACTATATTAAATCAAGATCTGTCTTTCTTGGATGGACAGGACTGCAGAGTCGACAGAGAGCTCGCGCGTCAGAGGAACCACAAAGCTTGGGAAGAAACAAAAGCCGCCCTAACAATAGAGGATCTTCCTGGGTGGACATCGATGCCGCGTTCGCTCGGACCTTGGGGCTTTCCGATGGACAAGAGGTCATTATTGCATTGCATTTGGAACCTCTCATGGTGAGCACCGTCAATATCGAGCCTCTTACACCAGAGGACTGGGAGATTATCGAGCTTCACGCTAGCTTCTTGGAGTTCAACCTGGTCAGGCAAGTTCGTGCTTTGCCTAACCCAGGATACAGTCGCACCGAGGGTGCACAAGATCACCCTATAACTCTCCACCTTACTCCAACAACAACAGCAAATATCAAGCTGGTTTCTCTCCACCCCGATACAGACTCACCATTTGCGAAACTGGACCCCAATGCAGAAGTCATTATTTCACCGAAATCGAGACAGAGGCCTTCTCGCACTCGATCACGAACAGACAGCAATGGCAGGGCCCGAGAAAACCCCCAGATCAGGCTATTTCTTAGAGGGGTTGATAGAGCACGCCTTGCAGACCCATTTAACCGCCAGCGAGACGCCAATGAGGGCTTAAAGATCTGGATCGACAGCGAGACGCGACGCACCGCACTGGTGAAAGGAGTCAGTTGGGTATCAGTGTCGATCCTCCATCAACCAACATTCCAGGCCAAGGTAAATCCCCGACATGGCCAAGACGGTGCGGATAGATCAAGTGTGCCTTGGGTTTCTCCGAAGGTAGTGGCCAAGCTGGAGGAATGGCAAGATGCTCCAGACAACCGGCACGCTGCTTTATCCTCGTCACTCTGTGCAGCGTTGGTTTCCAAGGGCATGGTTGGAGTGCCCATCAAGATTGAGGCTGCCCCTGTCGAACAAGCATCAGCTGCTCAAAAAGTTCATGTTTACCCATTCATAGGTAACGCAATGGAATCGAAAGGGGCTCTCAAGCTTGGTCCTAATGCCAGGCAAGGCCGCCAAGATGCTGGGAAATCGATTCTCGACATGTACAAGCAACCTAGTACCTTCCGGGGTCTTCTGCACGGCCCTATCACGGACGGCATGATCTTGGGTCCCCTGTCTTCGACACCCATGCTTCCTAATTGGACTGGCGGGATACTTCGATTTGATGCCAACCTGACCCAACCCACGAAACCCCTCTGCAGTTGGTTCCTTAGTTCAGGCCAAATATCCTCCATCGGAGTTGAAGAGCCAATTCCCTCGCCAATTTCGAAATCCAACAACGGTCCCTTGGATGAATCAGTTCCAGTCCTTTCAGGTGTTGAGGACATCGTCACAGAAGTCAAGTCACACTTATTGCATGAGTCTTCAGTACTGCTCGTGGGAGGCCCCGGCGCAGGAAAAAGCTCCGCCAGCTTATTGATTGGACATCAATTGAGGTCTCAGCAATTTTTTCACAGCATATACATTTCTTGCGAAAAGATGTCAGCAAATGAAGAGCGCATTGCTACTATCAGAGACACTCTTGAACAATCTTTCCTCCAAGCAGCCTTGAGTGCAAGACTGGGCGGCCATGCTCTGGTAATACTGGACGATGTCGACAAGTTATGCCCTGTTGAGACTGAACTTGTGGTTGGAGGCGATAATGCGCGCTCGAAGCAGATGAGTGAGATGATTGCTTCACTCATAAAACGACATTCTGCGCTGGGCGGAGGGGTAGTGGTACTCGCGACCGCCCAAACAAAAGAATCTCTGCACAATGCAATCATCGGAAACCACGTGTTCCGCGAAACCATTCATTTGGATGTCTCAAACAAGGTGTGTAGAAGGAAGATCCTGGAGGCAGTGATACAACAAGGCACAGCTACAGAGGATAAAGAAGAAAGGGAGGAGATCAGCGTTAGTCGTCCAGAAACGGCTGACGGTACCCAACCAGAGAAATCCAGTGGATCATGGATGGATGTTTTTGGATCTACAGAGGCAATTCCAGTTGCCAATACTGTTCCTTCGCGCATGTTCAAGCCCGAGGTAGACTTTGCGGATCTTACGAATCTCACGGAAAGTTACATGCCCCGAGATCTTGTTCTGTTTGTAGAACGAGCAAAGTATGTTGCTTTGGCAAATTTCATATCACACAACCCGGAGGACGGCAACAAGATGAGTGTCCCTCTCACGAGAGAACATTTCGAGGAAGCCCAGAAGGGATTTACACCAGTCGCCCTACGAAACATGTCTCTTGGAACTTCAACTACGACATTTGACTCTATCGGCGGTATGACAGAAACCCGCAGAGTTCTTTTGGAAACTATAGAATACCCGACCAGGTACGCGCCTATTTTTGCACAATGCCCGCTTCGATTACGCTCTGGCTTGCTTCTCTATGGATACCCAGGATGTGGAAAAACTCTACTAGCAAGTGCTGTTGCTGGTGAGTGCGGACTGAACTTCATATCCGTCAAGGGCCCGGAGATTCTCAACAAATATATCGGCGCGTCTGAGAAGTCCATTCGGGATTTATTTGAACGAGCAACTGCCTCAAAGCCCTGCGTTCTTTTCTTTGATGAATTTGATTCGATTGCACCGAAGCGAGGAAGTGACTCAACTGGAGTAACAGACCGTGTTGTCAATCAGTTGTTGACTCAGATGGATGGTGTCGAGGGCTTGTCTGGCGTTTACGTCCTTGCTGCGACGTCCAGACCCGATCTTATAGATCCAGCCCTCCTCCGCCCCGGCCGCCTTGATAAGGCGCTCTTATGTGATTTGCCACACCTGGACGACAGAATTGATATTCTCAAATGTCTCTTGAAGAAACTGAAGCTTGATGATGATCTCAAAGGAGAACTTGACAACAGGCTGAGGGACGTCGCTTCGAAGACTCAGGACTACTCAGGAGCCGACTTACAGGCTCTTATCTCCAATGCACAGCTTGAGGCCATTCACGAATACCTAGGAGACAAAGACACCGGGGTTGGCTCAGCAAAGACGAATGGAAAGGCCCGACCCCAAGACTCTCGAAAGCCTAGTATCGTACAGTTCTGGTACGGCGCAGAACAAGACCGAATGCACTCCGATGCAAACGCTGGTGACAGACGCACTCAACTTAGAAAGCTCGCTGAGTATGAAGAAAAGATCATAAATCTACGCTCCAAGGGTAAGTCGAGCCGGCGAGGAATTCAAGGCGAGGGGGATCAGAAATCAGACGACAAAGGGTCACATAAGCCAGAAATTCTACTTGCTTGGAGGCATTTGGAGAGGAGCTTACGTGTCTCACGAGCTAGTATCAAATCCGACGAGAAACAGCGATTGAGCTTGGTTTACGATGAGTTTGTTGGTGGAAGGTCTGCTGAGCTGCGGAATGGTCAAGGAGGAACAGCTGTTGGTAGCAGGGGAACTTTGATGTGAAGGATTGAATTGTGTGGGTTTCTTTTAAAGGAGACGTAGAGGTCTGAGCCTGGCAGAGGTGTTGGCACTTGATTGCGACTCAATTCCACCCTGTTTCTCGGATTTTGACAACTGCTTACTTCTTGAATAAGGTTCATCTATTCGGTCATGCTTTGCCGAGATCCTCTAGTCTTTCAGCGACATTATCTAATCCATTCGATCTGATATTCACTCCAATCTGAAGTCCTCCATCTGCAGCATGGGCAGCTCCAATCCCTAGAGTCGTTCTTTACCCAGAACTGCGCGCCGCAATCAGGGCACTGATACTGCGTCTCAGGTGACGCTGTTCTTCCATAGAGTTCAGAAATCAGATCTGCCGCCAAATCTGGCGTCGATCTGAGAAGTTCATCAAAGTTGTTGTGATCAACTAGGTAGTCAATATTCTCCCTGATAGTCTCCATGACTATATCTCGAAGCCCTCTGTCTCGGGAAGGAGTTGTTACATAGACAAGATTGGCGGCAACTGAAAAATCGTTGGCTGTCCATTCACTGGCCACAGCGGCCTTGAACTGTTTCTTCACCTCATTCTTCAGCGCTGTGATGCCGTATTTGTCCGCAATCTGATACACACGGACGTCGAAAACCATGCGAGGAGTGTCGTGATCGCTGCTGTACTCAAACGAGTACATGAATCTGAGCATGGCGTCAACGACGTCTGGGTCGAAATCGTCGATACGAATATTTCCCTCGGAGCCCTCCTGCCTACTGTAAGCGGCCGAAAGTTAATCCCGGAAACTGCCTTACCTTCCAGTTGCCATTGAGCGCCGTAGCAAAGCACTTTGAGTGGGCCGACAATATGATCTTGTGAGCCTTGAACACTTGACCGCCGCAGGTAACGGTAACGTCGGAGAGAGCATCAGTATTGTAGTACCTAGCGATACTGTCAGCAGAGAAAAGCGGTAGCTTGGGTTGATCTTACCCGTTCAGAGAGGTGAAGAAACTCTTCCCTTCTTGAGGCGCCATCGTGAGGTGGCACGCTGTGCCTGCGAAGATTCTGTGTCGGAGGGCGGGCTTTCCAGTTTCTCTTTTGACAAGGAGAAGATCTATGGCTAGAAGATGAATTGAAATTGCAGAGGTATTCCTCACTACCTATATGCAATTACCCGAACGTAAATATGAGTGGCTGGCATTCTACGCAATCCGGCTTAACAAACTCCTTACAAGTGGCAGCAACAGTGATTGGCACTGGCATACATCACCACCAAGATACGGAGTATATCAGAATGTTTATCAGCACTTGAACTGCACGTACCTTTCTCTTTAGCCACAGATTTCCTGTTAACACGTTTTAGAATAGCAAAGCATATTGTCTCTACTGTGTGAATGTGTCATTTTAATCATCTATTACTTTCTACATACACGCAACCTTCCGAGTCATATACCGCTTGTCTACGTTCCTAACCACAATGGGATCGGAAGGGATGATCTTCGCATACTAGTAGTTTCGCTTTACTCTTGAGTGTAATCCAATGACGTCTCTTACTCCTATGCAGCAATTCGCCTGGGTGGACCTGTATGAGCCTGTTTGATGACCTGTTTCTTTTATTTGCTATACTCAACTAAGCAGCAATCGCAAGGCGTTGATCTCGACGAAGTATCTCCATTGAGAAACAGGTAGAATGGGAGCCGACTGAACACTCTTTACTAAAATAAACCTTCAATCACCGGCGTCTCTTTGTTGTATTGTGGCTTCTCACAATATTTGAAGCTGAGAGGTGTGAACTCAAATGCTATAATGGCTTCAGAGCGAGTTTACGAATAACCAGAGACTCCTTTGACTTGAATGTAAACACAGATCTGCAGGGAAATAATGTGTCGCCCAGCGGATGGGCCCACGAAACTACCGGTAAATCGTCACTTACATTTGTCCAAGTACCTCCGTAATCTATTTATCCCGCTAGCATTTGCCAGGGCCAAGCAAGAGATAAAGTTCAAGGATGAATGGGTGACATTGAGCTCTGCGCCTATTAAAACCAGCGGATCTCGGTCCGGAACCTTGTAAGCGAGCGTGTGGAAGCCAGGGTGTCAGGGTGTGACAGGGCTTGGTCAGTTGATGACTCTTTTCAAGATTTACAGGGTCCAGGCAATTCTAGAGCGATGGCTTTGGCAGGCATAATTGAGCTGCCGTGTTGGATTTATTTGTGTTGGACACTGGGGAATCGTTCTTAACAATTATTCTGTCAACATCCAACGTTTCAGAGATAAATACATATTTTACTTGGTCTCAGGGATCCCATCCACCCGTTTAACCAAGACCCAGATAAGGCCAGGAGCAGAAACATAGAAGGAAACAAAAGAAGTACTACCAAAACAAGAATAAGAAAACAAACCGCAATCCACATCCATAGTCTTTCGCAAAGCCAGGAGCAACATTCTGCAAAGGCTTGCTTCTCACTTTCACGTGCTCGATGTTGTGTTTGGTAGAGTCATAGAACAATTGCTGGTAATCGAGACTTGTAGTAGGAGTGAGGGGTCAAGAGAGCCAGAATGGAGAAGATCTAGTATTCTGTTCATAGTGTATTGGGATAGCCACAGTGAGTAGTTCTTTCGCGCTGTGTCATCTCCCTGTGGCGGGGAAGACGGATGTTGTTTAACAAATGTCATGTTGAGGGGGGCTTCCGTCAAGCGATCTCCGTGAGTAGTAAGGATGTTATTTGTAGTCATCGTGCTGTTGAATATGTCCTGTACCTATCTTCACTCAGATTTCTAGGTCAAGCTGCATCGTATTTAAAAGAAATCGATGAATGATCCGGGCTAATATACAGGCCGTGTCTAGAGCCATCAGACAATTCACTCACGTTTTAGCAGGGGCCTTTAGTGGCATCAGGCCTGAAGTTTGCGGTGAAGACCCTGCCTGCAGAACTAGCGCGCACCCATCATGTGTATTGTGTCAGGCGTACGTCACCGGCACGGCAGGGTTCACCCGCCATGAAAATCAGGGTCCTTCGATCCCCGTTGAAAAGTCAGATCACCGTTCTGTAGGTATTCCACCTCATCCTACCAGTCCCGAAATCTCCCAGATTGATCTTCTAAAATACATAATCCAGAAATTCTCTTTACATACTCTTTTATTATGGATGACCCAGCATACACATGGGCCCCGCCTGGAAATTTGGTCTGAAGAATGAAGATCTATCTAACAAGCTTCACGACCAGTACAACACTTATCTTGCGCCGATACAAAGCCCCGAAGCGTTCTTTCACGATATCTACGAAATTGCCCGTACCGCGCATTCTGCTGCCGAGTTTCATCATCTAGCCCACGGTCGAAGACAACAGCGACTCAACGAACTGAACGACGCCCTTGAGTCTGCAAGCTTCGAGATCATCGGCAATCCGAACCTCATCGAGACACGCCAGTAGGAGCACGCCATTCAACTCTTTCGTGCCAACTCCCTCGACCGCTCGTTCAATACTTTGCATCATATTTCCCCCAAGAACATCGCTGGCACCCGTTGCATCAATACTCTGCTCTGTCAGTCGCTGACGGAAGTGAAGGGTTAAGAAAAGGGTATACCTCTCATATTATCAGGCAACAAAGTCGAGTAAGTACTGTAACCACTATTCTCGATTGTATCACGCTTGAAGCAGATGAACACAAACGAGAGGAGATGCACAACGATAATGTAATGCACGTCGCAGGGCGAGACACAGTACAACCACATGGTCTGAGAAAGTTGGCTTTGAACACACCCACCCAGCAGCACCGAGAAGATCCGCGTTCGATCGTAGTACAGAGCCAAAGGGACCATTTATCAAGTCTTCTCCCAAGAACATACCAATACCATGGACTATAGGTCTCAAGCTTCAACCTGCAGTTGGGCACAGCGTTGCAAGCAAAACCGGGTTAAAGAGGAAACGAGCTTGAAAGAGTAAATATTCATGATGGCATTTTATGTTCATCAACCTTTATAGCTAATTCAATGGCATGCTTGTCTTCATATATGGCGATATTTCTATCAGTGATATCGTAAGGCAGAATTTCAGTTCTGAACAAAACAAATTGCATCTTTGGTCTCACCAACATATCAGCATGGACCTCAAAATTTCCCATCGCACAAACTCATACGGTGTTTCGGTCCTTATCGAGACTATCAATTCACATGCTGAGTTGAGCACATGTACAAATTTACCTCGGCGTAAAGATGCAAACAAGGGCAGAATTTGTCCCAACAAAACAGGATTAGTGGAATTCAACAAAATCGAATAGTGGCAGCAGACTGGGTCCTGATTATCGCTTATATACGTCTCGCCAGCGGCATTGTTAATCCAGAAATATCCGATCCTTTACAGAATTACACGACAACAAACATTAGGTGTCTCCAGATGTCATGGCGGGAACATCACTATGGGATTACATCTTCATGCGCACATCTATCTTTGTCTTGCACCTCATCGCGCCCCTGAGCATCGTCGTCTCTCTCGCTCTATCACTAGCCCCCCTCCCATTTCCGATTCCGTGGCTTCTCAAGGCATGGTTTATTCTTGAAGCACTTTTCTATATCGTCATATACCTACCGCTTAACAGTCACCTTCAAAAACCTGCAAATCACCCTGCCGCACCCTGTCGAGCTGATCGCCAAAGGTTATTCCAACAATGTCATGACAATATTCCAGACGCAGGCCAGTATCTAAGGAGGTGGTTTCGTGATGCGCCAGAGCATGAAATCAAGCGTGAGAACGTCAAAGACTTCTTTCGATGGGGCTTTTTGAACATGGAGCATTGCGATTCGACGTATGATGACGAGTTAGAGGAGTATATTGAGAAATTGGAGGACCTGCTTGGGAAAAGGTTGGAGCCTGGTAGGGGGGATGCTAAATGCTTGCGCATGACTCTTGACAAGGTCGAGATGCTTCATCGGAGTTTAACATGGTATCTGGTGAGTCTCTATAAAACCATTAACATTTCACTTCCATGTAGGCACAATGTATAACTAAAGTTGACTCTCTACTATTCAGTGCATTTTTGTTGTCGACACGATAGCATCAGCTTATTTACTATACCATTCCTTTAGCTTTCACCGAAGATCAACCTCCCAATTCTTCACCACTTTTCCGCCCCGGCCTCTAAGTCTAACTACGCCCTACAGATCTCCCGCAGAGGGGCTCACCTACTGGCACCGGCCACATACGTCAAAAACAAAGCTACCCATTCTCTTCATCCATGGCATCGGCGTAGGACTTTATCCTTACATAAACTTCCTAGCTGAAATCAATGCAGCCGATAGTGCAGATGGCGATGTGGGAATTATTGCTGTCGAGATATTATCAGTGAGCTCTCGCATCACTGGCTCGGCTATGCTAAAAGAGGAGATGTGCGAAGAAATTCATCGAATATTGTCTTCGCATGGGTGGGGAAATTGCGTCTTGGTATCTCACTCGTAAGTGCCACGGTTCGATTTGAACTCATGTATTAATATTTCTCTTGGGAAGATACGGAAGCGTGGTTGCCGCACAGCTTCTTCGAAACCCAAAGACCTCCATCAGTATCGGCCCTGTTATGTTCATTGATCCGGTATCGTTCCTACTACATCTGCCCGATGTAGCGTATAATTTTGTACGTCTGTTGACGATCTACTTTGCCAGTCGACGTCACTAAACCTCTTTCTGCAGATATGTCGACGCCCAAGTGAGACCAAGGAGCACTTGCTCTCCTACTTTGGTTCGAAAGACATAGGTATCGCTCATACGCTCTTCCGGCGATTCTTCTGGGCCGACAATCTACTGTGGAAGGAAGACCTACAAGATCGTCCTACTTCTGTGGCTTTGGCGAGTAGAGACAGTATCATCGATACGAAATCGATTCAGGCTTATCTTGTCGGTTCAAAAGATTGGGCACAAAACCCGGATAAAGACACAGGAGAAAGTTTAAGTAATGGTAAGCTAGATGTGATCTGGTTTGAGGGCTTGGATCATGGCCAGGCCTTGGATCACAAAACAACAAGGCTGCGTCTCGTTGAGGCTGTCCGAGCATTCTCCAACGAGACTGCGAGTCCTAGAGTGGTGAACAGGAGGAACGGCATGTTGTATCAGCATCAAAACCGAAAACGTTAGTTCAAAGACGCTTCAATCAAACTCTCCGGCTTATGTCACCAGTGATTACCACTCTGATGTATGACAATGGCGTAATGAACTATTTACCTCGGTGTGCGTCAATATACTCTTTACATTTTCAGTGTTTCATCGTTTTGTACACGAGTATATTCGAGAGATCGGACCGAACATCAAATAATATAAGCCTAGGTTGCAGAACGCTTGCACGAGTTTCTTACTTCACAAGAGCATATGGACCAAACGGCCACAATTAGCGAGTAAAGATAATATGGCGTAGAAAATACAGTTCAAATTCAATCGCGGACTAATGTACATTGCTATTGTATCAAACAGAAAACTATTTGCTTTTTGTCAGATCTAGCCAATTCTGTTTGCAGTTGTCCAGCGAGACGCCGGATCAACAAGGTGATTCTCGACTTCAACGACAGGCATACCGCCCATTGTTGAAGTGGTAGCTGTAGTGTCGATAGATCGGCGATTGTTGGGCCTATCGCTCATGACCTTGTTGTATCTCCTGGATGCAGGAGAGAGGGTACTGAGGGAGAAGCGGCGCTTGGAGCTGAATGTGTGTTAGTACAAATATGCATTTCTTGGATAGTGGACAACTCACATGGGAGCCATGTTGTTATGATTATAGTAATATGAGACAGTAGTGATGATTTAAGTGCGGTTTCGTGAAAGTAATGTCGTAAAGCTATAGAGGTTTTTATGTATTTTCTTAATTTTATGCTCAATCCAATAGACTGGAAGCATTCTTATATACTCGATGGAAGTGGTGATCGATTCCAATCAAAGAAACAACCATGTCATTAGTTATCATACCTCAACCGTGAATTTTTGCCTTTACGATGTCATCATAACGACTATCGTTTCCCCCACAGCTACTCCAAACCTCAGTACAAAACCCAGTGATTCGATGGCATTGCCATAGTGACATCAGCTTGGATCCCAAGTTCCGAAATAGGATACGGCCTGATCAACCGTGCCGCAGAGATGACGCGCCAGCCTGGCCAGTGACGAGAGATAGATTTAACCATCTATAAAGCCGCCCAATAGGAGGTGCACCAGATCATCAATCTCTACTGTCTCATGGCTATAATATCACTGTCACTCACGATTGGCTCTGATTAAAGGCTGGGTGAGACCCTGATCAGCGTGAGAGTAAGACATCTGTTTGCTTGGGTTTCAATGCAGGGACAAAAGCCTGTCAGAAGATGACCTCAGGGTTGAACATGACGCAGTAACAAACCTTACCGTCGTGGATATGACCGTTGCAAGCGGATGGAAATAGTAGATCTGGAAGATGTAAAAGATGAGATTGCTCATGACCTTTTGTGTAGTGTTGATTACCAATGCTTCAAGGAGCAAGAAAACACACGTCGATTTAGGGTGTCATAGTAAACTCAGCAAAAGTAACATAAACTTAACAAATGTGTCCTGAGCCCAGCTAAGTTGTCCTCAAATCATGCTAAGTCACCCACTTTTATCCCCCATTCTTACAGTTCAATACACTGCGGCTCCGGAATCTCAAATCCACGCAAATACCAAGCCTGAAGCGTGCCTTCCGGGTACCAATCGATACCCATCGCGCCTGTCAATCGGGAAATCTCAACTGTGTCTGGCCAGTCGCGGTCCCAGTCCAATTGCCGCCAGTGAATCCTGAAAGGGGGCGGGCAATCGCTCATCTGCATAGAGAACTTTTCTCGAAAGTCCGAATCCTGTACTTGCATGTAGTGAAGAGACGTGACGGCTTCCCAGAGCCTGTGTCGGTTGGCTATGTAGACCTTTGTGTAAGAGTCGGGGCAGATATTGACGTGGCAGATGGTAGGGATTTGCGGTTTCTGGGCTGTTGTGAGTTCGGACTTCCAGTCAAGAAGTTTATCCTTTACGGCTTCGGCATGTGCTACGTGGTACGATTGAGATCGAGACGGGTTTTCCAGATACTCGTTGAAGTCGCTGTTGCGGTACCCGGTGTAGCAGAGTGGTCCGAGTCGGTTGTCATCGTTTGGTCGTGAACGTTCCCAGAAGGCATATCCTATGGCATCGATATCCTCAACAGGGATACAAGCCAAGGAACTGGCAAGTGTCTTGATTTCTACGGCGTGCGAGCCATGGTATGGATTGAACCAATCCCAAAATTCTTCCAGTCCCCAGTTCTCAAGCCACAGCTCATCGAGATCCGAAAGAAGTGGAAGAATAGCCTGAAGGTCAGCGGTCAACTTGTTCTGGTCCTTCACACGCGAGGGGCTTTCGAGGATGACACTCTTGACTTGTTTCAAGTCATCCGCACGGTATTGGCCAATATCCCAGTGACAGCCCGAGAGTAGCAAACCAGGATCAAGACATGGATATGGCGTACGAGCTTCTCCGGGAAGGCCAGATCCGTAATCGCTGTCATATGTCCTCGGAAAGGTTTCAATTGTATGAGGGACGTAGAGACGATCTCGGCCGGGATGGAACCAAGTCCTTGGACCCGTTGTTCGAGTTGCGAAGAAGAGCCGGTAGCCCGAGTTGATGAGTACTTGTCGTGATTCTGAGCATACATGCAAAAACGCAGGTATCTCAGCGTCGCTGTACAAGCAAGACTTGCGGGTCAACTCGAATGCGAGTTCAGGGTAGTCGACGAGCCAGTCGGTTGGAATACGCGGTGTTTCCTCTGATGGTTGCCAAGGTTCGAACATAGGACGGTTGGAAGTGAAACCGTACGCTTCTAAACGTGCCTGCTTGTATTCGCGGCCATGGTATGAAAACCACGGAATTCTGCGTCGCCAGTTATGCGCAAAGGCTGCCAGATCAGGGTGGAGCTTCGGAAGTGGCATTTCAACGAGCATCTGTTTGTAGAACTTTTCAAATGCATAGTCAAAATAGCTCTCGTAACCTTTATCAGCCCAAGCCCGCTTCTCCTTGGGATTAACTGGCCCTTCCTCGACACGAACGATCCGACGAGGGGTAGCCAGAATATATATTGAGTGCCTCAGGTCATAGGGGAGAGATCTGAATAGGTGAAATGAATCTTGGGCTCCGGGGGACGGGTTTCCTTTGGTCTGAGTCATCTTGGTGTTAAGACCTCTTCTTGATTGACGTGAGGAAAATCGGTTCGGTTCGAAGGCTGAAGGCATAGAGCTCGAGATAAGTATCTAAGAGCGATAGAAGCACATGAACTTCAGAAACCGAGTGCTTTGTGAAGCAATTTGAAGTAAACAAGTTTGTTGCAAGAGGCTTGAGTGTTGGGTAAACACAAACGAGGTCAATGCCAAGGTGGGATACCCACCATGACAGGGCAATCTACCAATTACATCGTCCCCCGCTTTCCCAAGGCCATGATCCAATCAATCCGTAAGGCATCAAACAAACAAGGGAGCATACAGCATACACTGTTACGCAGGTGTACTGCACCTAGGAGAGGGTGCTGAAATAAACTTAGCAAAGAGTCCCCTGAAGTTAGGCCACACTTGACTAAATATTCTTGGGCCCTGAGTTCAAGGTCCTGAGTTTGCTTGCCACCTCTTGGTAGGTGATAGTAAAAACTTAGGTATACAAATGTTTATCGAAGTCGTATCACTCGAAAGCAGGTTCCGGTTTAGAACCGTATGGAATAATCCTAACCATATGTCTCCTCTCATTATCCCGGAAATCAGGCACAGCTGAATGTGCCGTTCCTCGTTGATCCCAAACAACGACCGTTCCCTTCTCCCACTTAACTCTGCAGCTAAAGTCCATACTTCGAATGTGATTCTTCAAAAACGACAGCAAGTGGTCTGACTCCTCTGGTAGAAACCCTTCAACTTGGCGAGCAATCGTGGGGTTGACAAACAGTGACGGTTTGCCAGTGACAGGATGTTTGATGACCAGAGGATGCGTCGCGTTGATGGCTTCTGCTAAAGCGCGTTCTTGGCCGACTCGTCGTACCTCACCTTCGGATGCCGATGTGTGGTAAAGTTTGAGACCGTGAAGAGTTTCTCTAAATGCAGGTGAGAGAGCCTCGTATGCTGCTGTAAGCGAGGTAAATGCAGTGTCGCCACCGCCTGATTCGGGTATTTCTAGGACCCAGAAGAATGTGGTTGAGGGGACATTGGGAGTGAAAGTCTGGTCAATATGCCAGAGATCGTACGTCGTTCTAGGGCCGAGAAGCTTTCTCAGATTGCCACTGTGCTCTTGTCAATACATCTGTTGCCATCTGAGAGACATTTCCGTGAAACTCACGTCTTCTCATCGGCGTAGACAACATGAAACTCCGGTCCAGTACCCTTCGGGTACCCCATCGTAGGATGCTGATGAAGCGGCCCATAATGCTTGACAATCTCCCTCTGTCTATCAAACCCTACATCCGCAAAATCCTGGTCCCTCTAACAAAAGTCAGCATTGCCAATCCAAACTCGCGGACAAACTCACAAAAACAACAACACCTCGTTCAGCAGCCAACAAAGCCAACTCATCGAGCCCCTCCCTCCCCAAGGCACTAATCTGTACACCCCGGACTTCAGTGCCAATACGTGGGGTAATATCAGCCGTCGTAGCGCCCTTTAGCAAATTCGCTTTGGCGGGATCAGCCCTAAGCCCACGCTCTTCGGCCTCAAAGAGGGGCACAGCTACTGGCGCATTGTAGCCGTCCGAGCGGGTAGGTAGATAAGCGGGATACAGCGGTTCAGAAGACATGATTTTTTTATTTTGTTAGTGATGAATTGGATGTGCAGGCTGCGTCTTAGATATCTCCGCCTGCGGATGGTGTAACCCGAAGTTGTCGGGGCTTGTCCGACGGTTTTAGCTAGAAGAGGAGATTTGGAGACTCGTTATTTACAGGGCTGAAGACGCAAGCCGAGTGAAGGTACCCGCTCTGCAGATCGAGCCAATTGTAACTCTGGTGATTCAAGATAAGCAGTGGGGTAATCTCGTGGTGTTTCTGTTAAATCGGACCCTTGATCACGACAAAGACGGTAGTTTAACGGTTTGGCTCCGATCTTAGTATCCCTGACTCGTGAGCGTGCGATATTTATAGTCTAAACTCGTCATGGCTGCCTTTTTCCACTGAGAGAGCGATACTTGCCGCGATCTAGAACGTCTATAGCTTAGAGTCAAAAGTGGCTGGCGGTAACTTTTTTTTGAATTTTCTGGCGGACCCCAAGTGTCGATCATTTCTTAACTCCTCTTTTTACTTTTCAGCGGTCTTTGGATCATCAAAGATGTCGACACCAGTTAATGATTCTGCCTCTGAGGAGAGGCAGAATGTCACGTATGTAGAGTCGACATCATGGTTGGCGAAAGTGCATCCTTATTTCAAGAATCCGGCTCATGTCTTGGTCCTCAAGCTTGATTGCTTGTTGTTGGTATGGGCATTCATCGCAGGTCTTTTCAAGGTATTTATCTCTACCTATCTATGAAAAGAATTATGTTGATGATTTTCTAGGATATGGATCAATCTGCGACAACAGCTGCATATGTCTCAGGAATGAAAGAGGACCTCAAACTCTACGGCAATGAACTGGTAGAATTCACGACATATTTCTCCATTGGCTACGCTCTCTTCATCGTCCCATCGCAACTCATCCAGACCCGCGTTCGACCATCTCTCTTCCTGCCACTCTGCGAGATTATCTGGGGTTTATTCACCCTCTTCACATACAGAGCTCCAAACGCAAAGACCATATTTGCCCTGCGATTCTTCCTCGGTGTTTTCGAGTCTACATCATGGCCCGGCATTGTGAACCTGATCTTCAATTGGTATGATCACTAATCACAAACCTCTAGCTTCATGAGTCGCTGACTGGCCTTTAGGTATCGTCCCGAGGAGTTGGGAAAGCGATTAGCGATCTTTGGCGTCAGCGGCGTTGCGGGAAACATGTTCCTCGGCATTGTCCAAGCCGCCCTGTACAGAAACCTCAACGGCGTGTCTGGTCTTGCTGGCTGGCAATGGCTCTTCATCATTAGCGGTATAATGACTATTTTCTGGGGCCTTGTCGGTCTTGTCATTATTCCAGATTCCCCTGCCATCACTCAAGCTCTTTGGCTCTCAGAATCCGAGCGAGAGCTTTATCGTCTTCGAATGAGTGACAGTGGCGTCAAGACCTCCAGAATCATCCCCTTCAAGACTCTGGTTCAGAAAATGAAACTCCTCGTCCTCAGTCCTCTCTCATATCTGTTTCTCGCAGGCTATCTTCAATTTGCGTGGAGTCAACGCGCAAACTCTTACTTCCTCCTCTTTCTAAAAGGCCTTGAAAACGCCGACGGAACACCCCGCTATTCAGTCTACACCGTCAACCTTATTCCTCTCGGTGGCTACGCTATAAGCATAGTTTGCAACATTGGTCTTAACGCCCTTAGTGATTGGAAGGCCTGGCGCTGGCAAGTCAGTGTTGGCGCCGCCACTTTACAGCTCATTGCAACCTCGGTTCTCTCCGGGTGGCCAGATTCGTGGAAGACCATCATGGCTTTTTACTTTCTCACTTTTGCTACCGCCGCTTGGGGCTATGCTCTTCTTGCATGGTTGGCGGAGATTTTGAGGAAAGAGCCCGAGGTGAGATCTATCTTGGTGGCTATTGCTGTTACGCTTGTTTATGCTGGACATGCATCTATCCCACTCCGGGCTTGGCGGGTTAGTGATTCACCCAGATATCCAGTTGGGTTCCCGCTGGCCGCTGCGTTCAGTGTTGGAAGCATTGTGGCCATCATGGGAATGTGGTTTTATGTCAAGAAATACCCTGATATCGTGGCCTGGGGACTCGATCCTATGGGTGCCCAGGTGCGTGATGAGGAGGAGATTATGCCAAGAGATGATGATCAGAAGACACCAATGGAGAGAAGCGATCGAATTTAGGTTCTGGTCAGATCAAGTATCAGAACATTGTATCAGCGACATAACGTAGCCTTCAATCTATTTTTGACAACGCAAGTCATACAATTTGAACTTTACTGAAACTCTGAATTTTGCTCTCAGCATCCTTAAATCCATTGTCCGTAGCCTCATTTTCATCATCAACATTTTCGCTCAGAATCACGATATTGTACAAATAAGCATAGGGTCCTCCCAGCATTCCACGTAGCATTATCAGCGCACTGATTGCTACGGCCTTCAGTAAAATGGCCTTGATTCCGGGCAGGGTAGAAAAATACTGACCTTGTATCATCGAAACACACCACTAGACCATCAAGTCTGTGAATATGCCTCCAGCTCAAGACCCTCAATTGCAGTCTTTTGTTTAGCACTGTCTTGAACCAAATTGCGGAAGTAGGTCAGAGCCATATTACTCTCGGCCTTCACACGCAAGCTTTTGTCCCTACGCTCTCCCACATCCTTCACGGCACGGTCGAGGTCTACCCGTATGTTGTTGGCCGGGATACCAAGAACTTTGCGCACACTGCCTGAGATACGAGTTGCGTTAGCATGAACGTAGTCGATTTCGGCAAGCTTGGCGGCAATCTTAGTAGAAATGCGACGAGGATGGACTGTAGGTATCCTCCAGATGATACAAGCCACAGCGAAGAGTCCTATAAGCGATCAGTTAGACTTCGTCCGGTTTCAAGAAGCCTTGAACTAACCTGTGCAGATGATACCAGGGACCACAGCCCGGCGAAGGTTGATGCTGCCCACCACTCTTGCTGCCATAAAGGCTTGATCCATCCAAGTTTGGATACCAATCCAGCCTCCACCAACAGCTGTAGCAACCTTGAGAGCTGTATCAACGTCCGTGAGATTTTCACCTCCAACCAGTACTGGCCACTCCACGAAATCCGAAAATTCCGTCGAGATATGAATTTGTTTTGCCAGTTCATCTCGCCTACGGCGGAACATGGTAGCTGGGTGAAAGGTGAGGTTCTGGTACTCGTCACCAAGATGAAGAAGTCCAAGTTGCTTAATCATGTTGACGCCTTTGACTGCACTGACCCGAGCATGCTCCTCGCATTTTGCTACAGAGGCAGAAATGTCTGTCAAGATTGCATCTTTAATGTCCTCAGAATAGCTCATTACCCTGAACAGACCTGGATACGGGATGTCAAGATGATCAACTCGGTCACCCGCATGAGTAATAACCTCTGTAAGAATCGTCCGTGTACTGTTGTAAACCTCCGCGTGAATCGTTTCGATGATATCCCCGGTTTTGTTTTCGACTTCCAGTACAGCATCTTTCATCTTCTTGAGCTGAGGTTCCAGCTCTTGAAGGGCCTTGATACCCTTATCAAGCTCCACCTGAGCAATCTCAGAGTTTGCCGCCGCAAGTATATTGATATCGTTCAATATGTTGAGTAAATAGTGTTTTGCTGGAGCCAGTTTGGATTTTGCCCTCTTTTCGAAAATGAACCTGCGTAATGACTCCTCCAACTTGTCAAAGTCTCGAATACTTTCAACATCTTTACCTTTGCCTTTAGGATCATCATTAGGATCATCATCGCCGTCGGGAACGCCGTCATCTTCAGACGCTCCGAATCGGCTGTCTTCAAGAGGTACTGCTTGACTGGATACAAAATGCACAAGCTCGGAAGATTCCTTCAGGGTTCGAGGACTAAGGCCACCAAGCTGTGTCAGGATAGCGTTCCGGCATCTTTCTTTATTTCTGATTGCATCAAATCCATTGACTACCATAAATAAATATGCTTTCTCGGCGGCTGCTGCTGTAATGAATTCTTGAGCTGATATCGTGAAATGGTTTGTTGCAGATACAACGAATACAACAACGTCGATCTCCTCTTGTCTGGCAAAAACTGCCGTAGTTTTTGCGGTGTGAGAATTCAGGCCTGGCGCATCAATTAGAGTGATTTGTACAGTCCCGTTGTTGAGCAGAGATTGGTTAGTCGCTCGGGTATCCCGTATATAGATTTTACATTGATGATACTTGGTGTTGTCTGAAACAATATCGTCCAAATGCTTGAATGCATATATGTCGTAGGTCTGTTCGTCTCGGCGATTATAAGTGGTGTCAAGGTGGACAGCGTGGACTTCTTCGACATTATCATTTTCCATCGCGTCAAAAACCTCACAAAAAATTACAGTACAAGGTTGCTGGTCTTCAGGTAGTACTTTACGTCTGAGAAGTGCATTGCAGAAGGTCGATTTGCCTGCGTTGACATCTCCTGTAATGAGAATCTTGCTTGATTGATCCTCGATGCGAGCCCGCAACGACTGGAGATGGCTCACGGCAGAGCGGATCTTTTCATCGAGCAGAGAAGCAACAGAGGTCCTTTCAAGAGTATGGACAAGGTCGGCTTGTCGAAGGTGACCCAGCTTCAAGTCGATATTCAGCACCGCAAGCTGTGGCGAAACTTGGGAGACGAGAAGTCGTGGGGCGGTACCACCTCTTTCATCAGCCATTCTGCTCGATTCAGCGTTCACATCTTCTTGGTAGGAAGTATCGCATCGACGTATCATTTGAGGGGAGTCTCGGTACATCGTCGTAGTATCAGGCAAGGCCGCTGATCGGGCGCGCATAAAGTTCGGGCGTGAATCGCGTGTCTTTGGCCCGTCTTGAGCTTGGTCTGACGCGGGATAGAACACACTCCAACTGACATTGATCTCTTGCAGGGTTGTCAAAAGGTGAATGACCCTGTCGACGGACCGTCCGAGCACTACTCTGTGTCGGTCATACCAAAGCTGTTCAATGGAAGCACCTTGAACTTGAGAATGGGCGCCATTACCAGTACCATCTTGCGGAAGCCGCGGCAAATCTGGCAGCATGGCCAGATCAGCAGCTTCATCTACTGCTGTACTACTTCCATACCCTGAGTCGAGAATGGTTTTAAGACGAGCAGCGTGAGCAGATGTTGGTCCGTTACCAACCGTCATGTAATAGGGTTGGCTGAACGTTTGGGGGTTTCGGGTTTGGTCATCCGCAGGCTCGTCGTATTCCATTTTCATTGGAGCTTTGCCCTTATTCTCATTATTCAATCGGTTGGGATCCATTTTGGATGTCGCAGCTAGAGCAGCAAGTATTGTTGAAGAGACCAATGCTGCAGACGTACGTGAGAGAGGAGGCCTCTGAAGGCGCCTTCAAACTTGTCACGGTGAGTGCATAATCACGAGACTCGGCAATCAACCAATCAGAATTGGCAAGAAATTTTTACGCTGCCGACAAGCCAGGTTACAATGCGAAAAGTTACAAAGAAAGAGAAGTAGCAGGAACAGCACTAGATATGAAGATCTCTTATAATCTAGATTCAAATAGGTTCATTCCTGAATAGGGAAAAATCTAACTGGAGGCATACAGATGTCACCAAATCTGTCCCCTGCAGATGGGCCGGCTCTTCGGCTCAAGCCATCAGGATGAAATGCGAATGGCGCAGGAGAATTGCTAACTTCATAAAAATAGTAGTCTAGAGATGCTGTAATATTATATAAAATCTTAAAGAGAGTTAAAGGATTTTATATTAAGCTTTAGCTTTTAATAAATACTTTAACTTAAAATAACTTTATTAATTAATAAGGACCAAAGCACAGTTTGACCAAGTTCCAGGGATGTACTCTTTCTATCAGGCCATGTTATGCATACCCTCAAGTGTTATTAAATAAAACTACCTCCATACACACAAAGGGATCAAGGTGATGAATCCTTTATACAGCAGCCCATCTCTTAGCCGCCGATGTTGGCCCTCCCTCTCCTCCATCGTAGCCAACAGTAACCTGGTCCGGCCTCATTATGCCCTCCTTGGGGCTCTCTGGCCTGGACGAAGTTGTGCGGGATGTCTTGTCAGCATCAACTATGTTTTCTTCGCTCCCTTCCTTCCCTTGGATAGTAAAGCCGTAAGCATCAATCTTCTTTCTTGGCTTGTCTTTCAGCTCGATGCCAGGTTGCTGCTGTCCGCTCTGCTTGCTGTAGTCTTCGTACTGGTGCTTACCAGAGCCTTTCTTGGAGCTCCATATATTGCGTCCCTTCAACATCTCGAGAATGGGCTGAAGTACTGGTATACAGGCCGCTATAATGATTATATTTCCTTCGACACTTGGAAGTTTGTCAGCAATTTGATGGGTCACAGTATGCGGTTCGATGCATTCACTTACGATGCCCAATAGAGGGGCTCGCATAGATCGTCTTAGGCTTATTGTCAGTGTCCGAATTATTCAGCTCGTGGTATGGACTTACAGCTAACATCTTGGCTGGCCAACGTTGGAACTCCTGTTGCCTTAACGATCCCAATAGCTCCGCACCTTAATACGTCAGTCCAAAGTCAAGAGGCCATTATCCTTGTACTTACACCACTCCCATACCGAGCGTAAAACTGAGGATCAGCTTCTTCTTAAAAGGCATTAGAAGTTTCTAAAGGGTGATGGCTGGATACACAGCGAGATAGAAATCCAGGAACGCGGATATCGCTAGCAAGTTGTTGGTTTATGCCTTCATATTACAATAATATCGCAATGCTAACAGCTTGCCCAAAATGCCAGCCCTTCTAGTGTCGATAGTGCCAAACAATCTCTTGGCATTGTTAATGTCCATAAGGCCCGCGGGGGACTTCATTGCAAAAGTAAGGTGGTGACCATGGCTGTGAGAGACAGACAGCAAATAATTCCCATCGTCCACAAGACTAACAGGTGTGTTTTGCTAGGCATGAGCAGTCGGGCCAGGAGAGCGATGACGGCGTGTTCAGGGAAGCCGAGGGTTTCGATACCTGGGACATACGCGGCCATCATCCACTTGATGGTATTTTCTTTCTGTTCGAGATTCAGGGCATCAAAGTGCTTGCCGTTGCCCCAGTATACGGATATCGTAACGAGAACGTTGGAAATAATAGCACAGATCTAATGATAAATGGTTAATAGAGAGATCTTGTAGCGGATAGTGAAGTTGAACAGTAACTTGCAATCGATAGAATGATGAAGTAGTCGTCGATGAAGAGTGCCCGATGAACAGCACCACGAACGAAGAGGCGAACAATTATAAAAACAAGCGCCAAGACCGTGAAGGTCCAGCAGACTGCAATTATCATGGGTCCTTTGTCTTCCATGTTGTCAATGGTTTCTATTGTGCCACTGGTACGGGAAAATGGCTATCGAATGGAGAGTGCCTGTTTTTCATTCGCCATTTAACAAAACAAATAGCGACAGTGTCATCCTTTTTTTTTTCTAAGCATAAGAATTAATCTCTCTTGTTGGTTACCTGTTGCAGGATCATGATGCCTGATGCGAACCAACAAACAAACCTCGCCTCGGGGGATAAGTAACAGGGTGCAGAGCTGTTGTTTACCCAACCCTGTATGTGTCATGCATTTGAGATATGATATCCCACAAAAGAGACAACTTGCAAAGTTCGGGCCTCTCACTCCGTACCCTTGATCTGCACTCGAATGCGAGGTCCAGAGTACATCGGTTATCTCAACCTCCACTCCAGGTCTACAAATAGTCTATCCCCTGAACTCAGACATGATTCAAAAGAAAAATCCTACTATATTTCTATACAGAGTTTTAAAAAAAAAAATGCCTCGACGGACCAAGACTTCATCAAATCCCTTTCTTAGCGGTTAGAAGCACTACCAACATTTGGACATGGGTGCAATCAACATATTTGTGGAGTCGGAAACCTTGTCCCGTCTGCTACTTTCTAATATTATGGGTGGCTGGATTAGAGAAACTCACTGACATGAGAGAGAAGAGCAGTTGATGTAACGTTGAACGACGTGGCATCGTACGTGTAGGTCAGAACCAACAAACAATACCCTGGCCACCGGAGCAATGCCTCTAATCACTACTTTTTCAGCAGGACATCAACTAGCCGAGACAGCATACTCGATGATCAGTGGAGCTCGAGCGCATGCTTATGAGACGTATATCTCCCTTGCTCTCATTCCTTGGAGTTTCCCTGTTCTTCATTTCCCCGAAACTCGCCTACTACCTGCGCCATGTCTGAACCTGTTGAGCTCTCATTTGCGACACGTCCGGGCAACGTCGATGCTGTAGAAGACCTGATTCAGGAGCTATCGGGCCTTCAGAAAGATCTTAATCATGGAGACGAGAATATCCGTCAGACGATGCTTGTCAAGGCTCGGGCCCTTGTCCACTCTCTCCAAACGCCCCGCGAGATCATGGTACAGCACACATGGGCTGACGTACGTTGCTTTCATCCTTGATTAACCCTACAATCTGACTATTGATAGCCAGGTTTGAATGCAGCGCTCATTACTGGAGTTGACATGGGGCTCTGGAAGCTCATGGCAAGGAATGGTGCTGATAAAGCATAAAAGGTTGAAGACCTTGCAAGATCATTGGGCATGGACTCCACTCTCCTAGCTCGTCTCCTACGCCATGCTGCTGCCATGGGGCACCTTGTCGAAGTTGGTCAAGACGAATACAAACTTTCGAGCTTCACTAGATCATTGATCCTCGATGTCATTGGTGATGGATACCTCGCTCTGTATGTGGTGCTAATAAGAAACCTCCATTGTCAGGGTATTAATACTTTGCAGACTTGGCGGTATTGGCCGCAGCCCAATCGAGTTCTACAAGTTTCTCCGCCAGACTCAGTGGAAGAACTCTACCGATGCGAGTCACACTGCAATGCACGTATCTTACGACACTAAACTGCCAAACTGCTTTGAGTACTTGAGGTCTATCGGATTGGGCCCTCAAACAAATAACCACAGTTCGTATATACTGATTTGCGTAGGTAAAGGCTATATATACTGATACCAGACAGTGGGAGGCTACAGGCAAGGCCGATTGCCCTGGATGCATCCTTCGCTCTACCCTGTTGAGGAGACCCTTTTCTCTGGATCAGACGAATCACCTGACGCCCCTTTACTAGTCAATGTTGCTGGAGGTCTTGGCCACGATATTCAAGAGTTCAAGAAGTTTTATCCCAATCATCCGGGAGTGAGTTCCACATTCACTCCAAAGACAACCACTACTGACATCTCATTCAAGAAACTCATCCTTCAGGATCTTCCAGTCTTGATCAATGATGTGAAGGATATTGATGATTCAATAGAACTAATGCCGCATGACTTTCTGACTGAGCAACCCATGAAAGACGCAAGAGCATACTTCATGCACTCGATTCTCCACGACTGGCCAGATGACGTATGCCGCAAGATCCTGGCTCGTCTTGCGGAAGCCATGAAGCCTGGCTATAGCAAACTCCTTATCTTCGATTGTGTTATCCCACGAACAGGGGCGCACTGGGAGGCGACAGCTGGTGATATCCTCATGATGACGCAGCTTTCGGCTCTGGAGCGTACAGAGGATAATTGGTACCAGCTAATCGAGGGAAGCGGATTGAATCTTCGAGTCGTCAAGTTTTGGAAGTGTGGAGTTGCTAGTGCTGAGAATCTCATTGAGTGTGAGGTTGTATAGAGGGTCAAGGAGCGAATAATATGACAAAACGCTATGTTAACCAGCTTTCTACGTGACTCTGCACACAGATACCTGTCCCATGCCTTAGGGAGAACTGTCTATAGATGAGCATGAATTCCTGGGAAATCTTCGTAATGAAGGTAGCTGTGACAGGAGATAGAAAATAAAAGCAACCTCTGCAACTCTACAACTCTGGAACTTTGCAAACTTCAAAACAAAAGAATTTTAATATTCTTCTATCCATATAGTGGCCTTCTTTCGCATTGGTATGTGACAGTCCACTCGATTCTCCTAACCTACAGTTTACATGCGGCATCAAAACAATCACAAGTTGAAATTCATAAACGACTAGAGAGAACCAATCAAGACACATTTTTCTTGCGAATCCCTCCTGTTGCCCAGACGTTGCCCCAATGATATTCCACGTTCGGCACGCCACAAGCTTCAGCTCTCAGCCATTTTTAATTCTTAGCCAATGCGTCAGCAAAAAGGGTTCAGTCAGCATTCCAGCTAAAGACAAATCACCCAAGAATAGCCAATAACACTCCCTATCACATGTGATTGTTATTTACCCCAGAAACCAGGCAGTATATTGCTCTCTCCGCAAGCTAGATATACAACTTTCATAGGAATGTAGTCACAGCCAGGTGAACATATAACACTCAGCTTGGCAATCTGTTTAATATTAACAGTTCCACCCACCTACAGCTCATAACCATCATTCGCGTCAATTAATACTCCCCTTAGTTCTATTTATCAGCGTCCAGCAATCTTTTATAATATCATGGACTCTTTTCCGTCAGTCGAGGATCTCGTTAAAGGGTGCAAAAGCGCCTCTGGCGTCACTGCCGGGTGGGACATCATTGTGAGCTATTCTTTGAAACATCTCAATAGTAAATTGGAACGTCTTTGGACAGAATCCTTAACGTCTACTACTTTGGAGTTCACTGCTAGTATCATGAGTTTGGAAGGTGAAGAGTATCGTATCAAATGTTGTCTCCGTCTAGGTACCCCGACTCTACAGTTCACACGGGATGGGAAAGCTTCTTTGAGTATGTCACTCAGCGGAGAGCTTCAGTCTATGGGAAGAGTGGGTGCAGATGTCGAAAGACTCGTCAGAAGGAATCCGCTAGAAAACTGCGTATTGCGGGCTCTCGTTCCACTCGCCGTGGTCAGGGCGAAATCTGGCTCAGCCCCGGGGGTTTACGACTTTGAGGTAAGCGCTTCTTATCAATGATGGAAAAGCTTCTAAGGACTGAATGAATCGATCAGGGCTTCAGTGGCGATGTCATACGGTTTGACGAGGATCCTGATGCCGAGTTGCACATAGTGATCAACTTCGGGTCCTCTAGGGCACCTTTCGATATTGAGATTATCCCACAAGCCCAGGAAGGGCCAAACCCACCATTCATAACTGATGAATTCGCATTTATTCGTCGCTTGCTGGCCACCAGGATCAGCGCTATGCAATTTGCACTCGCAGTGGTCAATAAGACACCAGTTCCAGAGGCTACAAATCTCACACCCACTTGTCTCTCATTCAGTGTATACTCAAGTCATGAAAATCAAGATGTTGCGTGCTTGAGCATCTATATGCAAACAGAGGGATCCGACTTAGGGTTGCCCCCTTTCAACCGCACATTCAGCCTTCCAAACTTGGGTAACATTGACTCTTTCCCGATCCCTGTAGGCTACACTGCCAGCATCATCATACGTCACGGTATCTTTGCTGAAAAGTGTCTTCGGGACTCCATGCTGGCCGCCAAGTTCCCTGGGGGGGATACAAATGTCTTCAAGTCCGTCACCATTATGCCGTCCACTGAAGGCTTTCATCTGACTACGCAATTCAACTCTGGAACTACTGGTACATTTGGTGACAACTTTCACGTTACCAACGTCAACTGGGACTTTGGGGCTAAGGACCTCACTTTCAAGATCCAAGGTTCCAGGGCCAGCTGGGATTACAACTTGGAGGCAGAATTGGGCTGGAGTGAGTCATCAGCGTCATCCGGCGGCTCAGGCAGGTCACAGTATGGCCGGACAACCTACAAGATGAAGCTAGCCAAGTCGGATCTCCCTGTATTTGAAGATGCTTCAGACGAGGGCCTGGTGGCACGAGCTCGGGTCAACAGTAACGATTGGGAAACATCTATTCAAGCTTGGTCTCCTTCATTTTGGGAAATCGCCAATGGAGCTACTGGTCTAGTGCCAGACCAAATCCGAAATGGTCTGCAGAGAATCAACCTACCATCCTTTTCTCACGCTTTGAGCTTGCGGTACTTTGCAACCACCAACGTGTTTTCTCCTGGAAAACATATGCTCAACGTCAACGGTGCTTCTGCTGTCCATGCACCTTACGATGTAATCATTCTAGGCAATGTGTCAGATACAGTGGCCTGAACACTTTATGAATGAAAATAGCATAATCGTGCTCTTTCAAAAAGACCTGAAGCAAGGGTGAGACCTAGGCACAGAAGAAGCGTCAGGAGGCGTGGGGGGCGCGAGGAAGCGAGGACGTGAAGAATGACAGGGAGAAGAGGTATGTGGAGCGGGAGGTAGCAAATTATAACTTGAAGGAGTCTGTTAGAGATGGTTTACCATGGGGATGACTGCCGCTATAACTATTGTTAGGCTTTAGGCTGCAAACAGAAAGCGAGGAATGAGAACATGGTTTCAGGGGGTACAAAATAAGAGAGAGTGACCTGATAAGAAAGGAACTATGCTTAGTTCATTGAAATTTTGATTATAATTTCCTTGTCTTGATAAATGTAACTAAATCCTAGTTCTTGTATAAGAGCCAGAGAACCAACTTCCTACTGATCAATCGTGCACATAGTAGAAAACTCTGAAACGAGTCGCCAGCATCATTCTGCACATTGACATGCCGTGTTCACTAGCCCTGTAGCTTAGCAACAAGCTTGTCTCCCAAAGCCTTTATGCTCTTGGAGAAATCCGCACGGCTCGCAGCCTTCCAATCAGCACCATTCTTTCCAGGGACAGCTTCGTCACCCTTAAAGGCAATGTATAGAACATCCTTCTCACCGTGTCCATTGTCTCCATTGAGACCCTGGTTAGGGAAGCAAAGCTCAGCGAGAGAAATTGAAGCTTCGCCGGTAGAGGTACCTCCGTTGGTATCTCCCCAAATGCCGTAGTGCTGTATAGTGTTAGTAGGGAATTGCTATCATCCATCATGGACTACTTACCACTTGACCATTGCAAACAACTGCCATGACACTCAATGGCTTAATGCCATGTTGCTGAGGGTTGAAAGATGGAGAGGCTCCATCGTTACCGAAAACCACGTAGGGATGAACATTTGCATCCAAGTCTGAGATGCCGTAGTTCTTGACAGTGTCCTTGAATGCAGTCTCGCTCTGTCCGGTTGGATCGTTCGAACAAGCACCTGCATGGTTATTCGCTCCATCACAATCGATGTCCATATTATCGTAGTTTCCGTTCGACCCTTTGAGGAAGATAGCTCCTGAGATATCGCCACAGTAAGTAGCACCCTCGGGGAACTTGTCAGAAAGGCGGTTGGTACATGAGCCGGCCTATGTATTGTTAGGATTGTATCTGTGACGAATGGTAGAGCAGTTGCCTTATGGTTAGCGTAAAGTGATTTCAGGTTTTGGGGGAGCTGGTAAGCAGAAGCTGCTGCGCCCAGCGTGCAGGCGGTACGAAGTGAATAAGAATGCATGTTTGTCTTGGTGCCTGGCGTAAGAGTCACTGAATTGATAGAGTTGGTCTTGAATAGAATGGAAAAGGAGTGTCCCAAGTATATACTTGATATACAGCTTCATTGGTACTTGAGTCCTGTTCATGTCAACAAAGCTGATATACCCCTTGCCCAAGCTTCAACTTCCCCATATGATGTTCTGATCGACGAGGCTCAGGTCTGTCCAGGCTGCCGAGATCCCGAAATGCTCTGATTTACTGACCGTTTAACCTTGATAGGAGAGTCCAAACATACTCCTAGAGTTCTTTGGTAACACTACGGAAATAGACCAGGGGTAAACTGCCTAGAACGCTGATTTGTAACTCCGTGTCTTCAGCCTGTTTGACTCGGCTTACATGTGATTGGTATTCCCTGATATAATTACCTTGATCTAGTCAGTCCGAGTTTCTGGTGGAGGGGCAGTTGTCTAGCATAGCTAGAAGCCAATTAGATCTTATCATTAAGGTTATACCGTCAAGGCCGTCCAAGTCATAGGGTCTAGCAGTTTACACTTCCGTGAAGGCCTCCTGTAGTACCCCTAGCAATATGAAAAGCTGAGAAAGCTTTTGAAGGATTTATTGACAGAAGGCCCGATAACCCCGAGCTTCGTTCGTTGGAGTGTAATCATCCCTAGGTTTTAAGTCGACCCTTGAATCTGCGGTAGCTGATACCTAGTTCAAATAAAGTTCCATGTTTTTCTCCCAAGGTCTTAAGTCAGCCGACATCAGCTGCCGCTAGGACGGTCATCCTTCCACATGATTATTTTTACTCTATTAGCTCTGTCCGCACCCTCCGAGGCGGAGGGATTTTCGGTTTAGTAGAGCAACTAAAGACCCTGTGGGTAGAGATCAATAGGAGCCGGGACTCCCAAGCATTTCATCCCGTCTTGGTCTTGCCTACGAGCGGGCCGCTGACTTGTCTAGTCAGTTCCACATACCCCTGCCTTTCTTCTTAGGGCTGAGAAGGAAGTACAAGTCTAGACAGCTATACTGTTGAACCATTCTTTCAGCTAGCCCATATTGGGCAATCCGAAATGTACTTTGGCTACTATTCAGAGATAGACTAACCAGGTAGGTAAAAACCATCGTAAAATCATTATAAAGAAATTCGGAGAGACCGGCTGCAATGCAACGTCGGCCTCCACTCGGCAATCTATATGCGGGATGATGATCGTTGTGGTATGATCGTTGCTCAAAGAGGAAGTTCCATTGTCTCTCCGCACAATAGTTCCCTGGGGTCGGCCGCTCAGCCTGATCATCAAGGTTGCGTTCGACGGCATCGATAGACAATCCGTATTCCGCAACGTAGCATATTCTTTGGAGTTGACAACAGCCAATGAATGGCATGTTTTTAATGCCGAAACTACTGAAATTGTCCTGTTTTATAGTTGAGTCTGGGGTGAAGCTAGCCTAATCGAGTATCCCATATCCATACCCAAGCACGTTTCGAAACATGATCGAAATTCGAAGAGATGAACTAGTGTGAGAAGTTTTGGGCATATTATTGACAGTAAACCCAGTAACTCGTTTTAATAAGGAAATCCGTGTTATTCTTCGAGAAATGGATTTCATCCTTGAGACATGAGAGGCGCACGAGGTCTCACCAGAGGTTGAAATGCCCGCTTACTCAATGGCATGATCCGGGGTAATTTGATGCAGCTTAACGGGCCGAATAAGCTGTATGTCTTGATCAGCTGGCCCTATGCAGTAAGTCAAGAGAGAAAAGGCGAAAGAGTAGGCTGGGACAGATAAGCGGAGTCTGAAATGATCGGCATCATGTGAGGCTGAGATGAATAGGCTATAGTCGAAAAATATTTCCCGGGCTATATATCTACGATGATAGTCTAGTTATACTCGTTCTCACCTCACCAGCTGCACAACAGCCTCTGAACAAGATGCACTATTCTACTCTTCTCCCCTTGATCCTCGCTGGCTCAGCCTCGGCATGGCTTCCCCATGAGCACGACCTAGCAGCATTTAACCAAACTGCTCGTCACGAACAGCTCGGCAAACGTTTCAAACCAAACTTATCCAGCGGCGTAACCAAGATCCGCGGAGTCAACTTTGGAGGTAAGTCTTCAATGTCCCTCTCAGTGTGCATCTGCTAATAAGCACAGGCTGGCTTGTCTGCGAGCCCTGGATGCAGCGAGATGAATGGGCAAACGTCCTCCAGTGCGGCGACTCTGTCTCCGAGTTCGACTGCATGCGTGATCACTACTTGGGTTCCAACCGCGAAACTGGTAATAGTCGCTTCGAACAGCATTGGAAGAACTGGATCAACCCCGCAACTGTGCAGTCAGTTCATGACGTAGGACTCAACACCATCCGAATCCCCATCGGATACTGGTCCTACACTGATATCGTCGACAAAGCAAGTGAGCCATTTGCCGATGGAAACCGCATGCTTCCTTACCTCGACGCGGTGGTCCAAAAGGCTGCTGATCTCGGCATCTATGTCATTATTGATCTTCATGGCGCTCCGGGCGGTCAGCAGGAAGATGTCTTCACTGGCCAGAACAACAAGCCGGCTGGATTCTTCAATGATTACAATTTTGGTCGTGCGGAGAAGTGGCTTGCTTGGATGACAAACCGTATTCACACCAACTCGGCCTACTCTACCGTTGGTGTGATCGAGGTCCTCAACGAGCCTGTTTCTCGCCATGATGCGAATAACCGCTATCCTGCTCCCGGTGAGGACCCTGGCTTGATCCAGAAGTACTATCCCGCCGCCCTCAAAGCCGTTCGTGATACCGAGGCTTCTCTCAAAGTCCCTGACAACAAAAAGCTTCACGTTCAATTCATGTCCAGCAAATGGGACTCCGGAAACCCTCGCTCCGTATCATCCGTAGCTAATGATCCCTACACTGCTTTCGACGACCACAACTACATCGGTTTTGCCCTCGGTGACAGCAACGGCGACCAGTACAAGCTCATGCACAGCGCTTGCACTGACTCCCGTCTTGTGAGCGGCCAAGACTTTACTTTTACCGGTGAATGGAGCATGACCTCGAATGCGGATTGGCATGACAAGAGCTTCTTCAACAAGTTCTTTACGGCTCAGCAGCAGCTGTATGAGAAGCCTGGTATGGCGGGGTGGATTTACTGGACTTGGAAGACGGAGACGAATGATCCGAGATGGACGTATTCGTACGCGACATATCTGAATTACATTCCTACTGATGCTGCTGGCCTGGAGAAGAATGTCTACCAAGACGTTTGTGCTGGTTATACATAGATTCAACTGATTGTTTCTTGTCAAGAATCAGAGGCTGAGGCAAAAAGGTCTTGGAACTAAACTTGGTAGTCTACAGATCTACTCAGTCTACACTAAATTGACTCCAGTCTTTCTATCATTTAGGAAGGAATATTTTACGTTTTCTCCCCTCGCCTTGGCAAGCTATCTCAAGAACTTGCTGGGCCTTTTTCATACCAACTATTTGTATTCCCATCATTTAGTTGGCCGCCTCTTAGGTCTTGAGTATATATGTACTTGCCCGTTAAGAAGTATGGGCTTCCGTCCATGATCATGTCATCGCACTCGGCTGTTGAGCTTCAACTCTTGCTCCAAAGACCTCCAAAGCCTTCTTGCCAGCCTTTCTCGCATCCATTCTCTCAAAATATCTGACAACGTTCTTCCTCCCGGGGTGAAGTATCCATGGTGCCATACCTCTGGTCTTTCCCTTCATCAGACTGTAGAAATGAATATCTGCCGCAAAGATACTTCTTTCCTTGCAACTGCTCATCCAGCAAGTTCAGGTACTGCTGAATAGTAACCTTCTGTGCCAATCTCGCTTCGGGAATAGGGATCCGATGTCCTGTATAAAATTCTGCAGTGCCCGGGTCATTGCGAACCCACGAGATAGCAGGCTGTGCGATTTCGAGGTCCATCCGTCTAAGCCGCATGCGAGTTTCGGCACGCTCGAGGGGTGTTTCGCCAAAGAGTGACATTCCGCCTTGTGCTATCTCATCGAGATACTCGCAGATGGCGGTTACCTCAGTTAGGAGAAAGCCATTATCTAGAACCAGCGCAGGGACCTCGCCACGAGGATTGATCTTCCGGTATTCAAGGCCTCTATTCTCCATGCTCATGACGTCGATTGTTTCAATATCAAGGCTGATGCCACCTCTTTCGAGTACAAAAAGGCGAACAACCATTGGGTTTGATGCTTGGGGCGTCATAGAACTTCATTGCTGCTCAGATCTGATATAAGTATACAATTTCGATAATTGAGACAATGAAAGAACAAGACGGGACGTTGGGCTTATGTCAGCAGTGACGTTTTATATGTCATCAGCTCAAATAGAGCTTTGGCCACCTTAGATCTCATGTAAGCCGGAGAACTACCTTGGTCAACGGTATCTTGGTAGATTTAGAGCCTTTAGAACACTCATAGCTGTATCAATGATGAACTGTACGGGGCCAACTATGGTTTTCGGTTGGAGCGCTGGATGACGATCGACAACCCTTCGCAGCATCGTATATACTGAACAGTAGTGTAAAAGCTCCACCTGCCATGGCCACCATCTGGTCCAAATCCGTAAGAGAGACATTACTCTTGGGCATGAATCTTATCATGCGAGTCTGATATCCGAGCAAGCCCGCAGCAAAGGCCGTTGTGTTGCCAACAAACCCATACTTGACGATAGAGATGATACTTGCGATGAGAACTGCGGCAAAAATATTGGACCACTTCTCAAACCCGCTGTGCCTTGCTCTGGGCCTCTCTTGGTGTTCAGTGCTACAAGGCTTGGCTCTGCGATACACAGTGACTACAACCGTCCGAATAATTGAAACACCAGTCATGATGGCCATAATCCCCGCTATAAACCCCAATTCTAGAACAAAGTTGAACAGAAACGGCCTGGCAAAGGTGCTCCTTGAGACAGGAAGATCAGGATATGTAAAGAAGATAACCAGCTGCGGTGAAAAGCACAAAAAGGTCGAGACAGTAACGCAGCCCAGTCGCTTCCACTGATATCTCCTCGACGCAGAGCTATGGAGAAAAATAGCCAGCACAACGTAGACTTCGCAGATAGCAAGAGGGGCCTCAAGCGCTGCAACGAGCTGGATATCTTCCGGTGAATGGCTCAACAGCAACCGTGGGCGATCAGGCCGGTCGTATTTGGCAAGTTGGTAGAGAGCATATACAGCTGCGACTACAGGCAGTGTAAGTGCGGCGATTGTGTCGTTTGTTATCGAGTCCAAGCGTTTTGTGACTGGATTGATGGTCCAGCTTATGAAGACGGAGACTACGATGATGAGCCAGCTCCAGAAGGTGCCCGGGCCGTAAAGAGAGGATACCAGGGCCCAGCGGTTGAGGCTTTCCGTTGTACTCGACATTTGCTAGAGAGGATTTGGTCGATTTGTGGAGTTGGAATTGCTGTTGAAAGTGATCTTTATGCAGACGTGAATATGCCTTGTGAGGATGAAAACGCCTGGGCGCTAAATAAAGCTGAGCTGGATAAGGCAGTGTTTAAGGCCGCAACGCGCCAATTAGATTGGCAGTAGGTAGGTAAAGCTGAAACATACCCAAAAACGTGCCGCTTGCCTCAACAATGAGAGCTTGTCATTCTCTGAAGCCATATACAAGTATTTGATCTTCTGTTGCTCAGAATACTATCCACATGGGTGCTGGCTGGGAGTCCTCTATACTTGTGAGGTTGTCGAAGAAACAAGCAGTCCAAAACATTTAAAGTAGGTAGTCGAATGAAGAATAATTAAATATTAGAGACACGTCACGGATCTCACAAGCCTTTATTGATTTTCTTTCAAGTTCATAGAACTGTACTCAATTCGAAAAGTCTGTTAATTCTTTTCGTTTCTTCTGGACCAACTTGCTTGACGCCTGGCCGCTAAGCTCATCTGACCTCTCTGCGAAAGCCCATTCTTGCTCACGCAATTACCATTTTACTCACCAAAATTTGATTGGGTACCACAGTAGCTCGTTAAACGGATGGAACATGTCTTCCGAACACCTGCTATGAAGTTATGACCTACAGACTCAGCAAGCCATCAGATGAGCGGAGATTTGTCCGCGCCCCAAAAACCTTCCATCCCCAAGCTCAAACCACCACAAAAAGTGTCGGACCCAGAACTGATCCCGACTCCGAACAATCCGACAATGATGTCACACAGCAATGTCAGTCGAGATGGTCAAGATTTCAATGCTCAATTGCTGGGGAATTATCATCCAATAACATCTATGTAGACCAACAAAAACATATCCCAAAAAATAGCTACGCAAAATGTCATTCATATGAGTACAACCGCTCTTTCTTTCTTTTCCCCCTCTTTCATTAAGATACAGCCAATCGCTTACCAAGGCTTGACCTTGAGCATGCTACCCTCCTCAGCCAGAGCCTTGTGTAGGTCGAAAGCGTTGAAGAGAAGATGAGGCTCGTGTCCCATACCCTTCTTCAGAGCCTCCGACTCAGCCTTGTCGAAGTAGTGGCTCAGGATGGGCTGGTACTTGGGGTGCGCGCACTTGCTGATGATGACACGGGCTCGCTCACGGGGAGAGAGACCACGCACGTCGGCGAGACCTTGCTCGGTGACGACGACATCGAGATCGTGCTCGGTCTGGTCGACGTGGGTAACCATGGGGACGATGCAGGACACACCGTGGGGGTCGGTCTTGGAAGGTCGGCTGGATGGTGTGTGCATGATGGAGTACTTGGAGTTGCGGAGGAAATCGGCTGAGCCGCCGAGACCGTTGAGCATGCGTGTTCCGCTAACACAAGTGGAGTTGGCGTGGGCGAAGATGTCGACCTCAACGGGGGTGTTCATGCCGATGACACCGAGACGCTTAATGATCTCGGGAGCGTTGGAGACAGCCTGGCTTCGGAGGAGAACCTTGTCGGCGTAGGCATCCCAGTTATCGTAGAAGCGCTTGAAACCATCGGGGGAGAAGCGAATTGATGTGGCGGTAGCGTAGTCAAGCTTCCCAGAGTCGAAGAGATCGAGGAAAGTATCCTGGATGACCTCTGTCCAGACCTTGAGGTTCTTGAACTTGGACTCGTTGAGACCACCGACAATAGCGTTGGCGACGTTGCCGATACCGGACTGAAGAGGCAGAAGGTTGGCAGGCATGCGTCCCTGGGCAACCTCGTGCTCGAAGAACTCAATCAGGTGGCCGGCGATCTGGCGAGAAGTCTCGTCGGCGTCGGCATTGGGGCCGGTAGCATCCCAGTAATCGGACTCAACGATAGCGACGACCTTGGAGGGGTCGACCTTGACTGAGGGAGAACCAATGCGGTCCTCGACAGCGGTGATGTTGTAGGGAGTGCGGTGGGGAGGAACGTCGGTGTAGGTAATGTCGTGGAGACCCTTGAAAGAGGGGATGGCGGTATTGACCTCGATAATGATCTACCAAGCCCAAGTGTCAGTAACTAAAAGTTGGCGATGCGGGCTTGAGCTTGGCGGTGACGTACCTTGTCAGCCATCTGGATCAACTCTGGAGTCGCACCAACAGAGGCACCAGGAACAAAGCTGCCATCCTCGAGAATGTCTGTCGCTTCAACGACAGTGACATCAAGGTTGCTGTTGGATCGATCCTTGGTGTAGAAGCCCTAGAGTCAAATTGTCAGCCGATTGTCTTATCGGAGCCGCAATAGCTCGGTGGGAGATTAAAGCGAGGCCGAATGGTGGGGCCGCAATCAACAAATTTCCATTCTGTGTGCTTTTGCGGTTACGTACATAGACAAGATCAGAGGGGAACATGGACAGATGCTTGTCGAAAAAGTTGATTCGCCCAGTGTTGATTCCCTTGGCGATGTCCTTGCCGACCTGGTGAGGGCTTCGTCGGTTGATCATGTCGAGAGCAGCCCATCGGTTCTCCGTCTCGGAGCCGGCCGAGGCACCAACGAACAGGGAGTACTTCATCTTGCCCTGGAGGTTGTTCTGCTCGACGTAGTCGGCCATAGCAACGGGAACCTTCCTGTTGCGATTGTTAGTTGCATTGTTTGCGCCGAGCTCGGGTAATGACGATAATAGCCGGTGCGGAGTCTGAAACTCAACACTCGAAGCAATTGCAGAGCAATGAACTGTGCAGGAGAAGTGAACAAACGTACTTTGGGTATCCAACAGCTGTAAAGCCAGACCAGCCGATATAAGAGCCATTGGGGAAGTGGTGTATCAGATCCTCAGGTCGCGCAAGCTTCTTTAGCATAGCGGGATTGCGAACGCGCGCCTTGAGGGCGGCAGAAGCAACAGGTGAAGCCATGATGATCTGAAAGCAAAATGTACCAAAAAAAGAGAAGAAAGAGGGGAGATTGTTCCGTTCAGAGAGGAAGAGGAGAAAAAGAGGAGGAGGAGGAAAGGATAAATAAGAGGGAAGAAAGAGACGACAGCTCCAACCTTGGTTAGTGGAGGTCACTCAATTGGATTGGCTTCGTCGGGGTGACGGTGACGAGGGGTGGATCACCGAAACCCACTGAGTCTTCAGAGCGGGGATGCATTGCTTTCAGTGGTTGGCCCGCCGGTTATAGACTTATAGTGGACGCTTCAGCGTGTCCTTTCTCCAAATCTGCATTCAGGTACCGTTGTGCCTTTTGGTTCAGCGAAGAGGTACATACAACGCGGAGACAAGGGAAGTTCTGCCAAGCACCGGATTTATAATTCCGTTATATCATAGGGAGCAGACAGTGTAACTTACGCAGAGAGAATAACTTGCTGATGCAGTTGATCTCCAGATCTACCGACGTTGCCGAGAGTAGAAGTGCATCGGCCATGACACTATTAGGCAATAGATGCGTGTGGCCTGATTCTCCTACACATCCTTGACTCTGTATCTCGTGGCCTCACAACCGCTCACCTTGACATTCTTTACCTGATGATGTTTCTATTGATCTTCGTCATATAAAATACGTCTCCAGTGAGCTTCACCCAACGTAATTGAACACCGGCTCTTCGGCCGTCGAGGACCTCCGAGTCCGTACTGTGGATCCCCGCCATCTTCTCCAAAACCCCATGCGCCCCATCTTCCGCCCGGCCGAGATGAGCACAGACCAGCATCGGCATCACTCGGTTATTAGCCTCCCAAAGCAGACAAACACACTCAGATCGCAAGCCATGGAAATTCTAGAACAGCCAGTCTTGAAGACGGCGCTTCTTTTTCATCCGGGGTCTAGCGTCTCGGTGCCGTTTTATCTTACCCCGGAAATTTTGGTCGGCAATCATTCTCGAATCACCGTGCTTGGATATACCCTTAGGTTCCTCGGAACAAGGGTAAGATCTGGGGTAAAAAGTATGTAGTGCGCATTCGGATTCGGTGGTCGGTTCAACATTAGACTGTCCTCGGGAGGCAAGAAAACATCGAACCTTAAGATATACTAAACCCAGTAAAGATGTGCTAAACTTATGCTAACTTGCCTAAATCTTTATGTCATTTAGGATCAGGGTTCCGAGTTTTCTTTCCTCCTCCGTCGACCAAGTAAGTGCGACCCAGGCAGGATGGGTTCCTCATTCTACCCCTCGCACCCAGAAATGCCGTCAGTTCAATCATCATCACCATCATCATCATCAACAACATCACTCCACCATATCTTCTACAACAGGATCCCATAGGCACATTCAACAGCATCATCAAATATGGAATCTCCAAACTGGATAGTCGATGTTCACTAGCAAGAGAACATGAGACGCGTCCTCGGCCCCAAAGCTCAAGACGAATGGCTGAACATATCGATGATGATAGGCTGGTGCTTGTATCGAGCCCAGGCCGGCGAGTTCACTTCGTTACAAAGACTTTGGAATGCTAAAGAAATGGAAACCGCTGGGAGGTTACGGGCATGGGGAGTACCACGATATGTCACTCCAGCTCTACTGGGCCAGCCATTGGGATCACCACCAGACGACTTTTTCGAGGTACTTGGCCAATGGACGCGGAATGAGAAGGTGGTACTGGAGCAGCAATGTAATCCGCTCGAAGAGGGGCGATTCTACGATCGTGGACGCAGTGCCGACAATTTGTATGGCAATGGTGAGGAACCATATAGCTTAAAGGAGAATGCATCGGGGCCTCTCGGGGTGAAGATCGCATCAGGACAAAATGGAGACTTTGGGCCTGAGCCGCAAGGCGACGATCTTGGGGTGGAGGGACCGAAGAGGGCCGGTGATAGCAGGAAGAGGCCGCGCGAGACGGAAGAGGATACACCAGAAGATAATAGGGACCAAAGCAATCAGAACCTAGGAGAGGCATCGGAAAGAACTGGCAACAGCAGAAAGAGGCCACGTGAAACGGAAGAGAATACATCGGAAGGGATAGATGGGCTAGGAGGGTTCGACGACTTTGGGTATAGGGAGCAAAGAAATCCTACCCTAGGAGAGCGATCCGAGAGGACTGGTAATAGCAGAAAGAGGCCGCGCGAAACAGAAGAGAATACATTGGAGGGGATAGATGGGCTAGGAGGGTTCGAAAACTTTGGGTATAGGGAGCAAAGCAATGACACCCAAGCAGAGGGATCGGGGAGTGTTCGTAAAGGCACCCAGAACCCGTACGATCCGGACAAAATGCTTCACCTGAAACATTGAAGTGTTGGTACCAAAGTATTCGTCACTGGAAAGAGAGTTCGTTCTGTTGTTTCATGAAGCACTGATCGGTGCATGGCGATACATGGAATTGATAGACGGTAGGCAATTCAATACCAGTCTGTTCCTAACTTTTATCTTTTACATGAGCAGCTCCTACAGTCCAACGGGTACCCAGCCAATGGTTCTGAGTCTCTTTACGCCAGTCCTGTGCCAGTCAATCAGCAAGCGGTGACTGACTTGCAGAGAGGTCAGCACAGTGACAGCCCCGAACATGTCTGGAAGCAGGATGCCTGAAGTCAAAGAAACGGCCTGATTGTCTATCTGTCTTTCTGGCATCTCATTAAGCTAGAGCTCTGTCTTCCTCGCCAACTATATTAAGCGACAGGCCACCATCATCATTGCACAATACTGCGTCCTCCCATACCCTGCATTTCCTACGATCGAGTACCAATACCCACCTCCCTCACTGCCCTGAGCTCGAGGCCTGCTGAGCTTCGTCCCGAGCCTGTTGAGGCGTCACAGGGATGTACCGCAACTCATCCTCAATAGTCGCGTAGTAGATAGGCGCCTCCTCAGCGGTGAACCACTCCCTCGGCCACTCGATGAGCGCCTCAATGACATGCTTGTGAACGCCCCAAACCGAAAGTCTAGCGAAAATCTGAATTTCACGAACACCCCACATCTTGTCCGATCGGCCACGTCTCTCCTTGCGACGCACAAACTCAATGCATCTCATCGTCATCTCTCCCAGGTTGCGCCACGAGTTTACGTAGCGAGGACCCAGGACCCGAAGGACGTTTTCTTGAAAGTTCTCATTGACGATGGCTCTGCCGGGGATGTCGATAGGAGGAGGTCCGGGTGGTCGGGGAGTATCAGGTCGTGGTATTTCAGGCTGGAATGGTTTGAGCTCTGGAGATGGAGGCGCAGGGCCACGGCTGGGGTCGTAGACAACACCACTGGCATTCTTGGCAAGTCCGTCCACTCTTCTGTAGAATTGGGTGCTGTAGATCTTTGCAAGGATTCGAGCATCCTCTGTGAGGTCTCGTTGGTCAGACATGGTGTTTTAGTTCGTTGTAGTGAATGTGTTGTTTTGATGATATAGTGTCTTTGTTGTAGTCTGATTCTTGTGTTGATGGACCGGCAAATTGTTACGGCGTCCAAAGCATCCTTATATCGCCTATTCCGGTGATCGAACTGACCATGAATAACTATCGCAGTGGGGGGTTCGGAGTGATGCAGTGGAACCAGAGGACTGCATGTTCCAGTCTGATCAACAGTTAAATTTCATTTCGTGTCTCATTCGGGGGGAAGCTCGAGAATACTAATGCTATCGAAACGTTAATTGGGCTGTGATGATGCTACCAATCGATACGCAACTCACAGCTGTTAACTCCCCCGAACTTCCATTCAGCGCACCAGAAGGGACTGTGATTCGCCTCGCCGGGGCAGCCTCAGCCTTTGAGTGTCATTCACAGTTCAGTCGAAACTCTACTGTCCCAAGCTTGAGCTAGAGTAGTAAATGGAACGTCACTCTTGAAAATGCGTACAATTGGGGTCAATTACAAGATCACTTGTCTGGCTTAAGCTATCGTAAGAGCCAACATCAAGTACTCCTGGCGGCGCGCTCCCAAACGCTGCTAAGCCTGCCGTGCCTGTGAGATCCGTATCATGATCTTCGCCGCCTCGTTCCCCGGTCGCCAATCTCTGTGGTTTTGGCTTCTTCCAATCCATGATATCGTATTCCTCCAGAATCTCGTCATCTTCCAGTATCTCGCCCTCATCGAGATCTTCGTCTCTTCCTAAAATCCTCTCCTCGTCGTCCATAATCTCCTAAACCCCCTTCTCGACCTCGTCCGTGATCGGGTCATCAGGAAACCCAACGAGAGCTTTGACAGTTGTTGAATCAACTCCCTCCTCCTTCAATCTCGCAGCCTTGTCAAACTCCTCCTTGGTCCAGGGACGTTCGAGCTGGTGATCTCCCTCAGGCTTGTCCTCAAGCTCCATTTTGGCCTTGTCCGCCATGTCGGCGCAGTTTTCGTACTTGCCAACGTGCTCGGGGCCGAGGACACGGGCGACATTCTGCTGGAAATCGTGGTCGACACGCGTTTTGAAGATTGTCGCATGGGCACCCTCTGGCTCGGGGGCATCCTCCTTGTTTGGGGTCTGTCGAGGCTTTGCGAAGGAGTTTCTTCGGATGGAGGCCCTAACAGCAGCGGCGTCCCTACTTTGGGTGGGAGGGCGAGGGGAAGGAGCACGAGAGGAGGAAGCACGAGGGGAGGAAGCACGAGGGGAGGAAGCACGAGGGGAGCGCTTTCGGGACATGACTTTGGGCCAATTGTCTTGACGAGGATTAGGGACGGGAGGTGGTGGGCAAGCATTCTTTTGCTCATGGGGAGTCAGCTCAGAGACGCGCTTGTAGAGGGGGTTGTTGGAGAACTCCGAGAAGTCGTCGTCGTCGTCGTCGAGGTAGTTGTGCTGAGTAGACATGATGACGAGCTGCTACAGCTATGGGCGTTTGTGCTGGGTGCAATGTATTCTTGAATGGGTAGTATTTGTGGTAATTTGTGAAGAATAAAACTCGAAGCAGATGATTTTGCGGGTGGGTAGCAGAGTAAGAGTTTGAGCTCATCACGTCTTGTTGTGGTGAAAAGATATTATTCATGGGGGTATATGATTCATCGTGCTGTTCTGTCAGCGCCCCTCTGGTAGTGGCAGCTGCGATGCCCTCGCAAACTGCGAGGCTACCAGTGGCTCGTTCAGAGTTCAGCCTTCGAGGCCCGACGCCGGAGGATACAAGAACTCTAAGGCTTTGGAACTGACGATGGACAACATTCAGGTGCTAGGTGATGAACTACCTATCCACCGACGTCAACCTGGCAGGGAGCGAGAAAACTTCTGATACTCAATCAGGATCCCAAATGCACTGGTCTGGGGGCTTGATAAGATACACTGAACTTTCCCAAGGCTTATCATCAGTTGAAAAGAGGTCTTATGATTTCTCTCGGGGCTTCCTCTTGCTCAGGGGGACGGGCTTCGTTTTGGCACAAAATTAACATTCAACCATCTGCGCTAGATATCAGATCGCTCTACATGCAAGTATATGTCCCCTGATCCTCCATCCCTAATTCTATCCCTTTTCATCATCGCGACACTCGTCTTGACGACCTTCTCGATTGCATCACCACCACACACAGCGACAGCAACATTACCAGGAACACCACCAACCGCCGTTCTGATGAACGTTGCGATTTCGGGTCGACCCTCTGTGTGTTCAATGGCCGAATCATGCGTTCCATCGAAATCCATCTCCTCCTTCAGCAGCTGTTCCTCCCTACCGCTCTCCGACGAGGCACTGGAGTCTATTGAGAAGCGCTCCAGTTCGACACTCGCTCCTCTCGTGGGCTCTTCGATCAGTCTCTCGCGACTTGCGTTTGCGTCATCACGAAGAACGGCGTCGGAAACGGTACCGCCGCCCTTCGTTACCGCGACTTGAACATTCACAGAGATCCCCATCTCTTTCGCTCTCGACAGCACACGTGATATGCGCCGAAGATAGGGTTCCGCATGCGCTTTCCGACGAACAATGTACAAAGCGTTGACCTTGCGAACACATCCCGGTGATTGGGTCGAAAGCAGATCCTCGAGAACAGGCGTGGTGAACGATCCTCCCGTTGACGCAGCGACAAGAACAACATTCTCATACTGCTTCCAATTCGGCACCGCACCAAAAGGCCCTGTAAGCATAACCCTCATGCTCCCATTATCACCCCTCAACCCCGTCCTTCTGGCCCAATCATTAAGGTCCCTTGTCAATCCCGTCTTCGTCTTGATCGTTAGTTGAACGTCCTGACCCTCAGAATCCGGAATATTAGCAATCGTAAACGGATGCGGTGTCTCCCATCGGAAAGTCGGCATCCAGACCAGAACATGCTGCCCGGGCTTCCAGCGAAACCCAACATTCCGAATAGTCATGGTGGTTAATTCATCGTCGACTGCTTGGATACTGGCGTCGTATGCGTATCGCACAGATGGATTCGCCGAAACCCGAAGCCGCAGGTTCCGCCAGATCGGGTTCGCCGAGCGTGTCACTACATCATATGCAAAGACGCCCACGGCGCACCAGATGCTAAAGAGGTGATGGTCTGGAACATGAAGAACCAAAAAGACGAGAAGTAGTACGACTGAGATGATATGCTGTACCACGAAGAGTTCGTACTTCATACGTCGGAAGAAGGGCAGCGTCGACACAACTGTCCAAGCTAGGATGAACCACGCTGCAATTCCCGGTAGTACCATCTTGACGGTCTTGATTTCAGTCCAGAAGAAGCTGGCGGCTAGCCATTCCCATGCGAAGAAGCCGCCATGGATGGTTGCGCTTGCGAAGAAGACCCTTGATGCCCACCTGTGGAACCAATTGAGTCTCTCGTACGAAGTTCCAAGTAATAGGCCAATTGGGTTGACGCGCACAGCTAGGAGGAAGGGCAGTGAAGTCTGTGTCGCGGTTATCCAAGCTGCGCGAAACGCAATGCGCTCGTGGAAATTGGCATCGTGATGAATGCTCTTGTATGTTACAAGACCCGCCACGAACGCTGTGTACACGACAACGACGATTGTCTTGCGAACTGGCAGAGTCGCTGACCGAACTGGGAGTCGAAATACTCTTGATGCAAGAGCCTTTGGCGCATCAACCAACTTCTCTACCGTCGATATTGACGTATCCGAACTGGCCCCAGCATCTCTTCTTTTTATCCTGGAATGTTTCAGCCCTATCCCTCCGTGATTTTGAGTCAACATACCTTTGTTTAGCGATAAAAATAGAGATTAACCGTGAGACAGAACCAATTATCACCACCGTCGCCAAGACATACCAATAAAGACACGCGAGGAAGTGTTGCCTCACTGAATCCTCACTCTGATGCCCATGACCGTGCCCATGCTCCTCCTCTTCGTGACCGTGTCCATGACCGCCGTGTCTTCTTAACAAATCCATTACAATAGCATGAAGAAGAGGAGGAAGTAAGATGTCTCGTGTTGGAATGAGAGCTAGCTTAATCAACAGGGTAAGGTTAGATTACGTGATGCAAAATCTCCGGATGGGCCGGGTCGTAATTGGTGGAGGGAGGGAATCTTGCTCAAATGGACTCAGCCACGAAGAGTCTCGAAGGACATTGGCGATGAGCGACTACGGTATTTGGGCTGTGTTTAATTGATAGAATGATCTTGTGCATTGAGACGGCTGAACTTAATCTCAGCTTTTGTGATGATGCTATTTTGGGTGCATTACCCTATACCATTGTGATTCGAGAGATGTGTTTACGAAGTGAAGTGAGGAGTGAAGCTTTCCGAATAATATCTTATCGGCGATTGGATAGCTCGTAAACGGCGTCCAACAGGGTAGATTGAGTATCTAAACTGTTTTGGACCATGCCATGGCGCAGTCCTCTCCAGGAAGCAACAAGACTTCGTACTAGATCATGAATTGATGCCAAAATGAACTCAGTAGAATCCTCTTAGCCCACACCAGCTTTGCCCATATCTTTTATCGCTTGGGATTCAGGTGTAAAGCTCTTTGACCTCGCTTGGGCAGAATACTGGACAGCACCGATACGGTCAAGGGAGTTTTCATCAATTGGACAGCTGGAGCTTTCTACCACTCAAGACTGGGCAGCGTTTACGAGAGGGACTACGCTGACCAAGCCGAGAGACCAGCCACCAAGACCTCTTCGAATTGTCCTTAATTATCGCGATATCGCCATCCTGACAACTGGCCCTCCTCCAAGCTCAAGGCCAAGATGCCCAGAGAGCCGAGACCAAGAAACTATTCTTGGTCTGCTAACCATCCCCATCCTCCCCAAGACCCTCACCGAATGACATGACGCAACTCCCAAATGCAAGCGCATTGACCGACGTCGCCAACTCAAACGTCCAACTCATCACCTGCAAGGCGTCCAATGTCTCAGGCCGTATCAACATTCTTCCTCTCCCACTGCCATTCTCAGCACTCTCTGCCGATCACCCATCCGTAACCGGCTTCACTGTTGCACATGACCAAGCCACCGATCGTCAAGCTGCATAAACAGCGTCACATTAAAAAGACATGTGAAGTTTCAATTTTCGCAATCGATACGACTCTATTGGTTCCGATGTCGGGCGCGTCATCTGTCTTAGCCAGTGTCTCTTTCATGGGCATAAGGAAGAGATAGGCGTTTGTAAAAAGAAAGGGTTTTGGGACATGCATTGCTTTGTTGGTGATTGGAGATTAACTTGCAGCTTGGTAGAGGCACAGCTCGTAGGTGGCTGTCAAGGCTGTTCTCTTTTTTCGTTCCTGGGCGTGGCACCCCAAGAACCCCTCCAGGTTGTCATGTGCAACACGAGATCACTCTACCACGACCAGGAATGGTCACGCAAAAAAGAGGGTGTTGTCGTTGTATTGCATCAGATGCACAGAAATCTGATCTGGATGGAAACCCCTCGGCTGCTCATCTCATCTTATCTTTCACATCCTGCGATATACAACTGATGATAGGGTCTCGATGATTCAGGCACAGGCACAGGCACAGGTAAAATACCAAGTGAGTTGTCCTGGGGGGGGGGGGATACCCTATCAAGAGGTTCCAAGCGCTCGCCAAGACCTTTCCCCATTCACGATTCTTCTCGTATAAGAACCCCATTTTCAGCGACGGCGTCAAAAACCTTAGCATTAGTAGCCACGAGCAGACGGCAGACCCCACGTACAAGAAAAGAGGTCTGTGTTTCAGACGCTGGGATCACCCCCGCGATTGAATGAGTGAGTGATTTTAGGCGCTCTGTGAAACTGGTCTGTGACTTCTAGATCAAAGCTGATCAGTGCGAAAAAGAACGGACGAAAATGAGACCTTGGATGATTTGCATATCAGGTTCAGCTATTGACGGGTCGACGTATGCAGGCATGGATGAGTTATGCATCGGTATTTGTGTCCCACTTGATGTTTGACACGTGGATACCGTGAAGCATAATAAACTTGAGACTCTGATCATGGATAGCACTCAGTCGGTATTATTGTGAGTACATTATTCAGCTGCTGTAGCAAGGCTTCAAGTCTTGTGCAATCATCCTACAGAGCACCCACAGCGTACACGAGAGAAGCGTAAACGCCAGCGGACGGACCGACAGAAAAAAGGCGCAGCAACGTGAGAGCGGGCCGCCAAAAGCCAAGTTCCAATTAACCCCTGTCGCTCGCCTGCGTGACGTGGGACCAACCCTGCTAGACCCCTTCTAACTAACCCGTTGGTGTCGAGAGAAAGAGACTGGATGGAGGTGTAGAAGCAGAAATGTCAGTCCCTGCAGGCCAGATCGATAGACTGCTTATTCTTTTCGGTATGTTTGTTCCGTAACCCGCCGACTTGTGCTGTTCCTGAGCTGATGAAAACACAGAGGCTAGACGAGTGGATGAATAGGTACATGAGAGAGTGCCGGGCCACCCCCAGACACTCTGACTCTCGTTTGATGTCGGGGGAGACACAGTGATACAAGCCCATGTCTCTCATTTTCACTCTCATCTCATAAAGCAGACCTGAGCATGTGAAGATGAATATCCAACACTGGTCCTACAAGCCGTCCACGTCATATGATTCCCTGCTTCACATTCCATACCTCTTATACAGCATCTATCCGTCCATTCTCCTCAAGACCTGCACTTCACATTTTCGCTTTCTCTCGGTCCACCTCATGCAAAGCCCCATAACTTGCCTTCTCTTCCGGTCCCGCACCCGATCGTCAACGCGCAAAGCCGTCGTGGGTCATACCACAACTCCACCAATTGAGTAACAAAGGAGCTGGCCTGGGCTAAACTTTGGGTAAGGTGATATTTTTCTTGTGTTGATCGGTTGACCGTTTGGACTAACGACGGGCTTGTTGAAGAAAAGAAAAACAGGACCGAAGTTGACCAAAACAACGCACCGCTTGAGATCGTCAATATCATTCGATTTAGATTGACGACGTGTGAGAGAGCAAGGCAGAGAGAGTCGAATAGACAGACAGAGAAACAGACACTCATATTGTCTTTGTCTGCTCTGCTCTCACTATTCAGCTTAAGCTTATTGTTACTCATAATTAACCTCACTTCACTCCAACCCACCCAAACGCAAATATCCGGCTTTTACTCCCGACTTTTTCTCAGTACATTACAAACCAATATCCACCATCAAAAACACCAGCTCTTCCTATTCCATCAACGCTATTCCTTAGGTACATGACACCACCACCGTCGTGCATATCCTTTCACCGCCCAGAGGCCAATCCAACACCCCTGGTCCCCAACATCCCGCTTAGAGCCCCTGCTAGGGCCCTGAACTTTTTCTCGACTGGGGTGTCTTTGGTTCAACTTGGGTTAAGTTAAATAACAAGAGAAAGGCAGACCGCAACTTTTGGTCTCTTGTTTTGTTTCTCCCGCAACCAGGTTTTTCGCCTTCGCTTCGCTTCACCGCGGAATAGGAGTGGAAAGCCTATCCCCCCTTTCTCCTTTCTTATATATTCATTACTTTGTCTTTCGTTCTTTGTTGTTGCTGACTAGGACCTTGGCTGGACTGGGTCGGAGATTTGTGTCTGTCGTTTTTGGGGGATTATTAGTAAACGGGTGCTATTGCGAATACCCTCTATCTCATCATACACCCATTTACCTTCTTTTACTGGAACGACATACAACACATTTAATCTCACCTTCAATTCACCTTGCCTTATACTTCGACTGGTCAGCTTGGTATCGTCGGATGTTCGCCCATCATGGAGGAAAGGTCTGAGTCGCGAGCTTCAGGTACAACATACCATAGCTTCGCGGACACGGAATTGTTTGAACCCATGTCCCCCCCTCGACCACCAGTTACCCACGACACAACCAGTCTTCAACACCTCGAGCATCTTCAACATGAGCTTCAGCGGCAGCAGCGTGAAGCTCCGAGTAGCAAGGACTGGGTGAGAGAGCGTCGACCTGGCACGGCAAAGATGCAGCGACAGGATTCAGGCTATGAGTCAAACACGCCTCGACGAACCTCTACCTCTAATACCTCCCACGGCGGGTCTACTATCAACAACGCTCACCTTCTTGTTGGCCGCCGCTCGTCAAATAGTTCATCCAGGGATGGCAGCGGTAGCGGTAGTGGTAGTAGCAACGGCTCAGGAGTCAGATCTCGTTTCAGAGATCGTCGCCCTTCACTCCGTCGAGCAGCAAAGACTCGCCCCGTTCAACCAACCCGCACATCCAACCAATCCCTCCACCTCGTACGCACCGCAACAGCTACTTCTCCCCCCAAGCAATCCGCTGCATTCTTCCACTTCCCATCGCCAGACCCCATCGAGCTCGCCGACACCGTTCCTGACCGCCGCGTACAACCTACGCCCATTCCCTCACCACCGCCTCAGACAACACACTACTGGACCAGCGACCGCACCCGCCGTCTTGAATACGCCGCAATCGACGCTGCGACGCGCGGTGTGAAGGGCTGGGTGCTACGACATCTCGTCCCGGACTGTTTCGTGTCGTGCGAGAATAAACATGTCCCGTTCGATGATGACTCCGGCAGCGTGAGAAGGTATAGACTTGAACTTGAGGATGACCATGCTGAGAAGGCGGGAGGAAAGTCTGGGCGGCGACGCAAGGGATGGAAATTCTGGCGCCGCAGAAAGGTCGATGCTCAACCTACGGCCTACATCTGAACCAACCCCACGAAACAAAGAAACACTTACAACACCCCGCATATCGCATCACATCGCATCGCATCGTTGGCGTTATATACCCGTTGGCTTTTACATCGAGTTAATTTTACAGAAAGAAGATCTGCATGATACAAGAAGATAATGATTTGATAGCATTTGGAGCGAAAGAAGGAAGGAAAGCAAGAAAGTATGATCTAGATGAAGAGATGTCGCATGAAGCTTCTATTCTGGTGAGGAAGTTATTTATTCTCTATTTTATTTTATTTTTTATTTTGCCTGCGTGTTACTATTTAACAGATGTATTCGGCATTTATTACTATTTATACCATAAGCATAGTTAGTATTGTTTAAAGACAAGAATGATTGACTCTTAGGCAAGCAAACATGTTCAACATCGTGAGGCCCGTGACCCGTTGTTCTTTGTTCTCCAGGTGTTCAATAGCTTGGACCGAGCTTTGTTCGCAAGCTTGGTGATGATATAATGACCGGGCCTCTCGACTGACCGCCCAATTTCTGGATATCGCAATTTTAACAGCCGATTCAATATGTCGCAGCCGATCTGCAAGAAACAGCCCATGATGCTCATCTCGCCGAATGAAACGCCGGCCACGAGCCGCTCCGCCTCCGAGGGTCCACTCCGGAAGTCAGCTTCGGAGCCTTGTCAAACGATACTACCGATCCGGCGCAAATCTCTGGAATTGGTGGCTCCACCGGCGAGGGAGGAGGGAATTGATCGGGAGGTGGAAAAAGTACCGATGAGTCTTGCGAGAATTGTTGTGAATATGCAGGAGCATTACACGGCGGAGTTGGAGGCTGAGAGACAAAGAACGGAAGAGTTGGCGAGGCAGAATGAGGAGATGGTGAGAAAGATGGAAGAAATGGAGAAGAGACTGCAGATGCATGTTGTTCTCATGGATGGCTTTGTTGGGTTCATGAGGGATGTCAAGGATGGGAAGTTTGCAACTTGCGGAGGTGCGGAAATGGAGATTGCAAATGCCATTGGGGGAGAGCATCTTGATGTGGTTAGAGGGCTTGTAGCGGAGAGTTACATGCCACTTCAACAGAGCGTGGAGCAGCCAGCTACTGAGCCTATGGTCTTTGATGAAGATGAACCTCACGAAGCAGCGCCAGCAGTCGTTCGACACGTCAGCTTTGATGAATCGCCGTCAACGCCAGACCTGGAAGCAGCTGCTGTACGAAGCACTGGGCGACGAGCACCTAAGCGCAAGAATCCTCCCTTGAGGCCGCATCGCGAGGTCAAGCGACAAACAAGAGCAACTTTGCGAAGTGTTCGACTTCGTAACACTTCATCGTGGACTGCCATCAACACGAGCAATTCTCCATATGCAGGTGCTGACTTGAGCAACGGAGAGGACAAGGACCTTGACTTCACTCCTGACCCTGAGGTTGACGAGGATGACGAAGAGGAAGATGAAGAGCAGGAGGAGTTGGTGGAGGATGATGATAGCGACGATGAGATGGAGGACATACCAAACGACCCTGTGATTCCATCGCCATCCCTCTCAGACGAAGATCTCGAAACCACAAAGACACGATACTCTGCTCCCCGGTCTGTCGCATACCGGTACGCCAGCGGTCCTCCCGGGCGCAAGTTCAAATACTATCGCATGCCCAAGTCCGTCGCGTTAGTATGGCAAGAATGGAAACACGGCAGTAACGGAAACCCATCGATTCAGTCACTTGAGGAAAAGTACAGCACTAGATGGCGAATGGGGACATTGCAGGAGCGCAAGTATGCGAGCAATTACGTCGGCGTGAGACAGAAAGTTGTGAGAAAGGTGGAGGAAATGTGTGAGCAGAAGGGACTGACGCCGGAAAAGGCTTGTGGGATCTTGGATAGACGCGTTGATGGGAGGATGCAGTTGCTCATGACAGCGTTGAGAAAGGGACAGGATCCGTTGGTGGTTATTCCAAGGAGATAGTATGTGACTCAGTGGTGTTGGTCAAAGAGACAATTAACATGAATCAGAAGTGACCATTGTGAGTGAGTGACTGAACAAGCGAACAAGTCTCATTCAGGCGTTGTTACAGACAAGTGTTCACTGGCATGAAAGACAGGCCCTTTCTTCAATGAACAACTCCTTTGACACCCCACGCAAAACCGACCATTGCTTTGTCTTCCCACCTGAACAATGATGTATCTGCAGTATATGACCTATCAATTCGCCCACAGACCTCGCTACCAATCGTTAAAAAGCACTTCGCCATACCAGTCTCTCACTCTGCCGGCTTCAACACACGTTACTCACTATCTCTATGCTACGTTACACCCGCTGCCATTATAAGTATTAGAAGAAACGCTTCAACATCATGTGCTATATACAGGTCATCCACATCACGCGTTGCGAGACCCGTCGTCCAGCCATCATCAACGCTACTACCGGCAAAACAGTCTACCATCCGCTCGAACCCCCTGGGACCTGCGAGCACCGCCGGCCCTTTGGCGACGCGGCATGTCCTTACCATGGCGACTGCTGCTCAGCCGGGCAGATCTTCTTCTGCAACGCAAAGGGCTCTAGAGATGTATGTCGTGGCAGGCAGGCCTATCACATAAACATTCATCCTAATTACATGTACGAATCCGGCGTACTTCACCAAATGGAACCCATTGATGACTGGATGGCACTCGAGATGGCCACGGATGTCTTCGCGTACGAGGAGGATATCCGGTATCAGTTCTTTGAGACCGGTGCGTTGATGTATGAGCTTGAGCAGGACGCCGAGAAGCTTGTCCAGTACATCCTGCGCAACCAGACTCGCTCTGCCGAGGAAGAAGCAGAGCTGTTCCTTGAGCATGGCGATCTTTATGAGATGTGGTGTGAAGCGCATCACAACTTCGTGGGACTGATGGAGGCGTGGGAGATTCTAGCGAATGTAGGCTGTATGGAAGTCTGCCCGTCTTCTCTCCTACGCGTCCATCCCTGGCAAGATTGCTTCCAGGAATGTCCTACACTACAGAAGGGGTTTCCGCAGTTTAGCTGTCTTCCATTTGCTTGGGTTGAGAACGTCGAAATGCAGGATGATATCCTGCGGTGGCATCCCTATTATTCTCAGTTCCAGAGACCACCTCGTCCTGATCCATCTATCAAGGATGATGCGCTGTGGACATCGCCTGCGCCATCTGGTGTCAATCCAGGCTTCTGTGAAGCGACTCTTTCACAGGCTCCTAAGGTTCATGAGAAGATTGAGGGGCTGCCATATCCGGGGGAATGGGCGGAGGTGCTTGAGGACAAGGCTCGACGGATTGCTCAGATTGAAGCTGAGCCTACATCCATTTCGTCGAGTTCTGGACCAGAAATACCCCCGTGGGTTATTCCTTATGGTCAGGAACCGGATATGGGGTGGAAAAACGTCGATTGGCATAACTGCACTACCATTATCGAACCGCCTATGAGCCCGAAAACTCTTCCGCGTAAGGGAGTGGTTCGTAGGGTCATGCCTCCGAAGGACAGTTACATGTACCCCAGGGACGTGCCCAAGAGTCCGACAGCTCTTCCATGCAGTGGAGAGGCCGAACAGGCCAGTCCCCCATGGCGAGCCCAACCTCAATCTAAAGAAGTTATGCCTGGGAACCTCTTCGATGAACCTCTCGAGGCTCCATGGAATGGGTACAGCTTCACTGGGACGGAGGAATCAGCAGAGCAGGAGTACCTCCACGTCTCTTCACCAGTGGAGGATCTTGATATCATTGCACCTAGAGCAAAGAAGAGCTTGAAAAGGAAGAGTGAAGAAGATCTGGATGGTGGGATTGAGAGGAAGAGATCCAAGGGGGTGAAAAGACGGTCAAAGCAGAAGTTTTCTCGTACCCCTTCACCACTCGGTTGTTTTAAGATTACTGCATGTAAAGCTGAAGAGAAAGAGTGAAGACGATGTAGATTGGGGCATTGAGAGAAAAAAGGTGAGGATCTGTACTATTTGAGGAGTTTATGGAGTCGGCATTGGGAGTTAGGCGTTTAAGGAGTTAAGGAGTTATGGTGTTTACGCGTTATGGCGTTTTGGAGTTCAGGCGTTTGGGATAAAGGGTTTATAAACAGGCTTGGGCATAGATTGCGACAAAAGAAAACATAAAAATGGTGGGAAATATATGTGCAGTTTGATCGTGAGAAAATTGATTGTCTTGATTCATGCTTTACTAATACTGATTATCGTTTACTTGTTGGGCTGCCTGAAGCCGGTGACCAGACCAGTTTCTTCATCCCTCTCTGTACCACCACCGATCACAATCCCATTTGCACGGCGCCGAAGACTCAACAGCCCCTTTCCGACAGCATTGTAATCCCCAAAGAACGTATGAGCGCGAATATCAGAACCAGTGGTCAACCCATGTCCCAGAGTCACACCCCACATATCTCCAACACGAATAGCATGCGCAGAAGAACTAGCATCGCGCTCCAGAAGAACAGAGTAAATACACCCGGTATACATCACAGCGCCATCGGCTTCGTTGGCGGGAAAGTCCCAGCGCTTTCCGTCGGATGAAACAGGATGCCACGGTGTGACGAGAACCTTGCCCACGCGACACAGGATCTCACTCTCAACGGGGGTTTGGAGAACCATGGCAACACGGCGTGAACCACGAGGTGTACGGACTTTCATACCACGTCGAAGTTTCCGGATCTGCACTGTTCGGCCAGAGGCGAGTGCGACGACCGTAGAGCCTGCGAAGCAGACGCCGCTGGAGTTGCGGTAGGAACTCATGCTGATGCCTGTAGTTGAACCATGCGAACGACCACCGCCTCTAGAATGCACGTGTCGCGAAGGTTCAGGGGCAGGGAGGTTATCGAAGATCTGGTCAAGTGCGTCGCGGCAAGAGATGAAAAGAGGGCTTTCAGTGCTGTATTGAAGAGGGCCGGGGTCCTTGAAGGAGTTGCAAACTTGGCGCGTATGGGCGTTGAGTAGAGATGGGAGGAAATGACATCCCCATCTGTTGAAGTATTCCTTGCTCTCAATTGCCATAGAGACTTGACCTTGGGGCTCATCGGCTGATACATCTTTCATGAGAGATTGGTTCTTCTCGTCGTCAAAGTTCTTGGCGGGAAGGGTATCGATCCAGCCTCGAAGCTCTTCACGCTTGTTCTTCATACCACGTGTGATACCGTGCTCACCATCTACTCCAATTGGAAACATGGTCGATATGAAATTGCAGATTAGAGATCTCGATTCATGGTATGCGATCTCAGAGGCAGGTAGGTCGCTGTACTCCAGAACATTGCACTGATTACTTGCCATGGGAATGAAGTCAGCATCTTTTGAAAGCATTGACTCGAGAACCTTGCGACTCTTGAGACAATCCCCAGGCTTGACGTATGTCAGATGTGCATCAACAAGAGCGCGAGTTGGATTCTGTTCATTCAAGAATTCAAGCTCCTTGAGGCCATTAGTGCTGAGGAAGATATCGCGGGACTGTCCAAACTGCAGATTCCCAAGGTTTATCGTCAGTTCAGCCTGGCTATCTTCCGAATCATCGGCAAATACAGGGAGGATCTGGTCTACGGACGGCCCAGTTGTCTCGTACAGCCCCAAGGGCCTGGTGTATGAGAGTTTGAGGACAGCGCGCGTGGCGAATGTGCTTTGGAGGTTTGCGACGGCGTGGACGAATACTGTTCCTATCATGCCGGCGTCGGGGATGAAGGCATAGTTACCGCCGCCAATCTCTGCGATGGACTTGAGGAGCCCGGAGCGGAGACTGTAGCCGAAGCCGAAGGTGTGGATTGAAGCTGGAAGGGGACCCATCGCGCGGATCTTGGGGACGAAGCCTGCTGCCGGGTTCCTACAAGAATGAGCACTTGTGATTGAGGGGAGATGAAGGGGGACTTACATGTGATTTGGCATGCCGTCGGTGAGGATCATGATGGCAGGGACGTTGGTAGATGACTCTCCAGTATTGAACAACTTTATGCCCTCAAGCAAACCTTGCCACAGGTTGGTAGCATCAAGGGGCTTCATGCTCTTAACATTCTTCAGCGACCGGGCTTTGTTCTCTTTGTTCATGGGGATAAGGGGTTGAAGAACTTTGGCTTTGGAGGCAAAGGTCACAATGCCAAGACGATCATTCTCGTTCATCGACTCAATTATGGTGAGTGCAGCATGCTTTGTGAGATCAAGAACTGACAGGCCATTGCTCTCGTCGCTTTCTCCAGGGACAGGCGCTGCAGAGACCATGGATCCGGAGACATCAATTACAAGGACGATATCGCAAGGTACATGGGGTATTTTGACAGATGGTTCTTTGGGGGGTTCTACCTTGACCAAGAGACCTTTTCTGTTTGGTACAGGCTCTAGACGAAGAAGAGCATCTTTATCTGAGATGGTGCCGATGGGTTGTACTTGGTCCTTTTCGGGGTCTTCTTTGGGCGTCTCGTCATTGGTGCTCTTAGAACCAGTGACGAGACTGCGAAAGATGGGTACCCTCTGTATATTGTCAGTTGATGGTAGTCTTTTGACGACTCTGGTACATACTACCATGATGGGCTATTACTACCGTCTCAAACGGATGCGAGATCTCACAGAGTCTCAGAGAGATGAGAAGAAAGAGTTGAGATGTTGAGTATAGGTAAGCTGACTAGACAGCGACAGCTAGCACTTTAATAAGTAGCATGTTTGCCAGTGAATGGCAAACTTGGGGTCCTATAGAAGGATTGTATGAGTCTGACCGACTGTAGGTAAGTAAGCTAACCCCATGTCACGATCCGCCCGTCATACCACATGGCAGCACGCTAGGATGCCAAGGTGATTTGCCAGGCAGATTGTTTGGGCCGTACGAATACGAAGAGGTAACATTGGCACTAATAAAGAAAGGAAATAGATTGGAGAAACAAATGTCTGCCTTGATATGGCACCAGATTGTCGGATTGCGTTGCGGGCGAAACAGTGTTTCATGGGCTAAGATGGTAGGCCAAGGCAGACATGATACTTGCCCGAAACAGGTAAGATTTTTGCGAGGATGGGGCTTGTGGTTGGTCGTATGGCACAGGCGGACTGCAAGGCATCTCTGATGTTGCGGGGTAGACTTACTAGGACATAGCTAGGATTGCGTGTAAGAGGCTGAGGGTCAGTAATAAGAGCTTGGACTTGTTTATTGGCGTTATTGGTCAGTCTATAATTGGAGCTGAAGAATAGGAGTAAGCTCATGGATTTCATGTTTGTTTATTTGTCCAATTTGTTGTCCCGTGAAGCAGGATAGGCAGTAGGAAGCCATGTTGGTTAGCAAGCTCTGATGAAAACATCCATGACAACTACACTTCAAGTTATGATTGATAGCACAACATGACTAGCGATTACTCTGACCGTCACAGGCTCAAAGCTTTAATAAAAGTATGGGTTGAAAAGGCGTTTTCGATTCGTTGCCCGACAAAGCGACATGCAGTCGTGGTGTCCTGTTGCGCAACTGATGTTTGTCCACCGAGGCTATTTCGTTGCAGACAGTATTGGTACATGGTAGTCCTACGGGAACGCAGCCACAGTCACAGCCTGAGTCAAACTGCTACTCGTCGTAGTGATTCTAGGCATACACATAAAAACTCTATGGCAGTTTGTCAGGCCCCAATTCTGATCGTTGCGAAGAGTGCACAACAGCTGCTCTTGTTTGCAAGTGGTCACACTATACCATACTGTGTAAGCGCTGCGGACGGGAGGGATGCTCGGATACATACAGATTAAGAAGAAGAAGCAAGGCATGTTCTCGGTCGCATGCCGAAATGTATCGCAATTGAGTACTTCATGTAGCATTGGTGAAGTATACCAAAGGCATGCTCTCAAGACCAGCTGTTCAAGTCGTTAAAGCTATTTATACAGCTCGCAACCTGACCAACCAACTCCTCGGCTTGGCTTGTAGGTAACAAGAGTTTGGGCCTGAGGCTCCCTTCTCCCACATCCTATACCTTATTCTATAGAGGTAATTTACGAATGATCATGGTCATTGTCGCTTTTATATACATTTTACGAATATTTCTTGGGGTTCTCGGATTAATAATTAAGGTCTTTTTTAAACATCGGCGGACTCCGAATATTATAGTGGATCCGTCCAGCGATGATGTGGAGATGCCAAAAAAATTGCCTGAAGATCCCAAATTCTTGCAGGCGCGGTTGCCTAGGCCCTACTTTTTTCTTTTTTCTTTTCCTTCCTTCTTTTCCTCCTCCTTCCTTCTTCCTCTTGGGCATTAATATCTCTTCATCTGTCCCCGTCGCAACTCTTTTTTCGTTTCATATATACTAGATTACGCTCCGTGCGACGTAAATACCGCAAAGATGGTCGAGAAGCTATACGTCACATACAACGATGTAAGGAGAATTTACCCCGCCACCCCGCCTTGATGATGGGTTGTGATGCGCATCATGAAAAGTCTAGCTATGCGACAGTATCACCAGCCAGATGGAACACTGTTTGCTGGGCATATGACTCCTATGGCACAACATACACAAATGTTCAGCTGCTGACGTGCTTCTCAGGTGCACAAGATGTGCCAAAAGTCTGCTGAGAAGCTTCTCGCCGACTTCCAGCCCCAGCTCCTGATCGCCATCGGTGGTGGTGGTTATGTTCCCGCTCGAATCCTCCGATCTTTCCTCAAGAAGGCTGGCTCTCCCAACATCCCCATCCAGGCCATCGGTCTCTCCCTCTACGAGTCTCTCGGCAACGATGAAGTCGAGGCCCCCGGTACAAAAGTCACCCGAACACAGTGGCTCGACTTGACCGCCCTCGGCGAGATGGAGAACCTCGTCGGAAAGAGAATCCTTATCGTTGACGAGGTCGATGATACCCGAACAACCCTCGAGTACGCGGTTAAGGAGCTTGAGAAGGATGTTGAGATTGCTCGCCAGCGCATGGGCGACGGTGCCCCTGCTCCCAAGACCGAGTTCAGCATCTTTGTCCTCCACGTATGTAGCACGATATCAAAACTACTATCCTAAACTAACAAAGCTTTAGAACAAGGACAAGCCCAAGAAGGGAAAGCTCCCCAATGATATGCTTGCTACCCGTTACTCCGCTGCCGAGACCGTCGGCGATGTTTGGATCAACTACCCCTGGGAGGCCATCGACATCGACGAGCATGACAGGAACGCCAGCCTGCAGACCAAGAGCAACTAAGTGTTTTCTGAGAGTTTGGAGTTGGGAAAATGGCGCACAGATTTAAATGAGATATCATATACAAGATGAATGAGGATCCTGAACTATCGGTTCAAAAGATTACCTATACAAATTTGCTACCAAAACAGCACCAGATATAATCCAGAGCCCATTAGACATAAAATGCAATGAAACCTTGCGCCCGCTAACATCTAACACACTAGATACCCGATTTTAGGTCGCCTTCCTCCCCCAGAACTTCAGACCTATCTTTTTCAGTTTATCTAGTTTATCGTAGATCCCGTCCAGAACCGGACTCGGGCCTGAGCTCATGAGGGTCAGCTTGTGGAAGAAACGGATCGGGTAGCGCTTGATATGTTCCGGCGACTCCTGTGACAACAAGATCTTCTCGCTCGCGATAACGTACGCCCGGATGAAGCTCTCGTAAGCAGACATCTTCAGCGAATACTTCTTCTCATCGGCTTGGTCCCGTTTCGGCGGAGATCGCGGCCATACTGAATTGTGATAGACAGCTTTGACCATGGCTCTTGTTTCGTCTTGGTCTGGGCGCAGTGGTTTGCAGTCGCCAAAGCTGGTCATCCACAGCCTCGTACGACCTCTTTTCTCAGGTGCAAGATAGAACTTGACGCCAGCTGCATCTAGCCTGCACTCCCAGTGGAGGATTGCCAGAGCTATCCCCATCTGCTCACACCATATTTCCAGGTATTGCTCTGCCTCGTGCAATAGCTGGTCAAGATACACGGGGCGGGAAAGGAGTCTTGTGCTTAGAGGGTCGTAGGGAGGTGCCATCTTGCCGAGGTGAACTCGAAGCCTGACGTTTGATAGGTTCGGGTCATTTTTGACTGACTCATGAATACTGGAATCGACAAATGTGTTGACAAGAGCGCGGACGGTGGCTAGGTGGAGAGGCGGAATGAAGCTGGTAACGTATCCTGCTGTCGGTATATCTTGTCCTTCATGGTCTTTCCGAATAATCTCACACACGGAATCTGGGACATAGATTTGACGGGGCCCGTCACATTGATTGGAACGACGATTCAATTTGCTCTTGTTACGGCGTCCCGAACCTGTGCTTCCTTCTGTCGGAACATCTTCGTGTACCTCGTAAAAGTCCCGTGTCGCTACGCTCCATGCGAGGTTCATTTTCTTTACGACCGATATATGGTTTTGCACCTCTTTCTTGATAGCCTCAGGATTATCAGAAAGTTTAGCGGTATATGTTCTGCACCCGACTTGGACTGTGTGCATGTTTGAGTTGTTGTGGGAGGGTAGCTTTGTGAGCTGGTATTCCATTACAGCTCTGGGCAACCAATGGCCCCAGTAGGCGCCGCCATCGTATGAAGCGAGTCTTCTGGGGTCACAGTCGTAGTCTGTACTGAGAGTGTATTTTCTGTGTCCTTCGTCTGTCTCAGTCGTGTTGTCCGCTGGCGTAAGTAGGGTAACGACATCGGGAAGACGCCTTAGAGCGCGCAGCATGGTGTTATAGGGAGCGTCTGCTTCGTCAGCCATGATAAAGTGGTTGTTGAGGTTTCACAGTGTCGGAACGAAATGGAATGATCTTGCTTGAGGATAAACGCTCGTGGTGTGGATGTGTATCGTGGACGCAGAATACAGTAAAGATGCAAAAGGATTGGTATTGGAAACGGGAAGGGGCAAATCTTATATGCCAGGTTCAGAGTTTGCAATACCAAACCTCTCCCACTTTGAAAGTTTGTATAATACAGATTTTCATATCTATAGTCTAATCGTCACCTCTATCATCCAAGCCCCCATCAAGTAAAATGCAAAAACAGGGGTATAATTTTTTCCATCAAGTCCCAACCCAAACAACCTTTCCAGCTCATACTCCACTCAGCTCTCCTTGGTGCCCTCACTCTCATGTCTCTTCTTCAAAAGCTTCTCCGTCTTCATAAACTCTCTGATCCCAACTGGTAAATCCGCATACAGCTCCTCGTCCCAAAAGTCCTTTGCAATCTTGGCCTTGCCAACTTCTGGCGCAACCCAATTCGACTCTGATCCTCCACCGTCCGAATCCATGGACCCCTCGTGTTTTCTTAGCGCAGCTTGTGCCTCTGCGTTCTTGAGCTGCCACTCCTCCAGTTCATCGCGGTACTGATCATACACGCAGTTGACACAGCCGCTCATGCAGCAATTATCCGGCTCAACGGGTTTGGGTGGTACGAGAACGCCGGCTATGTATGTCGCCTTTGCTTTCCGTGCTGCTAGACGCTCGTCTTTTTCTGCGGAGCCGAAGAGGCGTGAGCCAAAGACCAAGCGTGCTTTTTCTTCGGGTGTTTGCACCGCGGTTTTGGTGGGGAACTCGGATTGCACTGAGGGATCTGCTGTTTTTGGGGGTACTTCTGGTTTGTCGATTGGGATGTGCGACGGGTTGTTGAGGATTACTTCGTAGTATGGGCCGAGGGAACTGCGCTGCGGCCAGTCTTCTATGCGTTTTGGGGCAGCGCTGACGATGGTTCGTGAGGGTATTAAAGGTCGTAACCGAGGTAGTAATCTGGACGGTATTGACATTGTGAATCGGCGCTGTTTAACTGATATGTAAACGGGTATGGCGAAGGGAGCTTTTAGTTACTGATGGAGGAGGAGTGGCGGGCGGAAAAGTGAGGAAGTTGGGTTGGTAATGCAGATAGCCTGAGCCGAGAAAGTTGGTGTTGAGGGTCGGAAGTCCGTCATTTTCGCCTCGGACGTCATCGGCTGGGGTGAAGCTAGCGAAAACTGGGGTGCGTGGGGGCGGAATGAGACCTTTTCAAGTGTGAGTTGACATTCAATTTCGTGATAGCTTCAGAGTCAGTAAAATTTAGGAGATGCCATTCAATACATGGGCTTTGTGCCCAAACTTCGAGTAGACACCCAGTTTATGCCATCTGCACCAGATGACTCGAAGATCCTAAAGCGCTGGCAATAAAGAAGCACGTGATTATTCATGAGGTTGTTCGGTTGTTAATTCACCTGAAGCGGTTGTTGTCTATGCAATCACTATTGATTCAAGGCTCCTTTGGACATCGCGACCTCAACACCTCCGTTTTAGCCCTTTATTACAGTCGATTTGCAGCCCTCATGTCTTTGGAAGACGCTTGTGTAACCTCAATCCACATTTGGCATTGCGAAAACAATTTGCCCGTTTAGGTAAGCGGTGAGGCCCACTTCCGCAGACGCGACAGGGTCATCCAAAGTAAACACGAACCAATGCGACCACCAATTATCGACAAGACAATTCAACATCGCCAAATGTTATAGCCAAGGCCCTTAGATCGCACACGCATCACACACAATGGAGGAATCTGCGCCAAAGCGACGGCGTACTTCGCCGCGCACCTCTCTCAACGTTGGCGCAACTGAAGAACCCGCGTCACCGCAGAGAAGACGGCCATCATACGCATCGCCGACCAAAGCAAGCATGTCACGAAATAACCCCGAGGCTTTTGAGCGTCGAAGATCGAGATCACCGCAGAAGTTACCCAGTGCTCGAGCTTCGGGCCAGTTTACTTTTAATAGCCCTTCTGAGGGTCTTGCAGCGCGCTTAGCGACGAGTAGGATTGTTAGCGATGCTCCTACGCCTACGCGCCCTGAGGATACGACGCCAGGATCGATTAGACGTGTGGGAGGAGGGATGGCTTCTGCTGCGAGAAGGACGTCTTCAAGAGCGGGCACGACGGCGGAGGATGATGATTTTAATCCTTTTCGAGGGAAGGTCTTGAGAAGATCGCCCCAGGCTGGTATCAGGATGGATGTTGATGCGCCTTCTGCTTCGATGCCACAGCCCGAGTTGCCACCCGCGATCGAGGCGAGTTCAGCTCCTGCGCCGCCTGCTTCTATGCCAGACCCTCAGCTTGGTTTGCCTTCGGATGAGCCTATGCAGGAGCCGGAGGAGAACACTCCCATTCAGTCCGAGGAGCTCGCACCTGCGGAGGAGACGTCGCCGACCAAATCTCTATCAGCGGCTAGAAGCCCGTCGCCGGCTCGGTCGTTTTCTTCGTATGATCTTGAGATACCGGCTCAATCTTCGTCCCCCATGAGGTCACCGTCGCCAGCTGAAGCTGCCCCAGCACCAGAGGCTGAAGTGGAGGAAGAAGTGGCAGAAGAGTCTGAACAAGACGTGGAACGAGAACAAGAAGCGGAGTCAGAACAAGAATCGAAAGAATCAGAAGCCGATCCCCAGCCTGATCCCGAACCAGAACGAGACTCGCCGAGTCCACCACCGCCTTTACCAGAGTTCTCATCCTCGCCTCCGCCAGCTTCAATGCCGCCTCCAAGAATACCACCGCTAGTGCAACCGAACTCACCAAACGCCGCTCCATCAGCTTCACAGCCAGTAACCCGACTACCGCCACGCGATACAGGACCACGAAAGAGCTTCCAAAACAGCCCCGTCAGATTCCGCGAGTTCTCACAACAACGGGACTCGCCACTTGGCAAACCGCCGTCGCGTCTATTGGAGAAGCCAAGGAAGAGCTTCGCTCAAGCGGGATCGGCGCTCAAACAGCCGCTACCCGTTCAAAGCAGCGTTCCAGAGTCTAGACAGCCCAGGGCCTTTGATCCAGATGCAGAGAAGAAGAGGGAACGGGATAGGGTACAGAAAGAGATACAGGACTTAAAGAAGGACCTTGAAATCGCGCGAAAGGAGAATGAACGTATTCGACTAATGCAACAGTCTGGCCGCATACTTGCACCGACAAATCAAGACGAGGTCATCAACCTCATCGAGCGCCACCTGTTGTCTACAGGCACAGAACATAATCAATCGGCGTCACAGAAGCTATTACAAGCGGCGCTGAATCCTGCTGCCCTGTTGCCTTTCAGCAAGCCTAGAGCCCCAATGATCCAGCCGTCAGTTGAGGAGAAGCAGCCTGACATCAAGTCTCATCATCCCGTGGCCATGATAGCGACAGAGGAGCTGCCCTATCTTGAACTTTTTACTCCGTTCTCCATGACATCCAACACCTCTATACTACCAGAGGCTGACGGAGAACCATTGAGGCAGCATTACTCCATTACACTTCGATCACGCGAGATACCGGGGATCTTTACAGCCAAGATTGAGATGACAGTCAATGCCACAGAGCTTACGGTTCTCGATCTTGGCGTCACAGCCTTGGAACCAGCTGCAAAGTCTGAGCTCGGCCCTTTTATTAGCAAGATATGCACAGGTGACTGCAACCGTTCCATGCAACGCAATATGGGTATCCTCTCGTGGGCCATGGGTGAATGGCTTCGGGTCGCTATCGATAGAGCGGGCTTTTGGTGCCAGTTGGAACAAAGTCTAGGCTCGAAGGACGGTGTATCAGAGGCTGCAGCTCGAATGAGGTCAAAGAAACACAGACGGAGGAGGGACAGTGGCGAGGACTCAGATGAGGACAAGCCGACACGAGTAGAATCTGTCAAGAAAGCAGATCTCATTCGCTATTTGGGCCAGCAACACTTCGATATATCAGTTCCCTACGGCGATGCAGAGGAGTCGGGCGCAAAGGTGCGATTAGAATGGAAGACCGAGTTTGACTGGACTGGGGAAGCGCAAACCAGACTTTCAGTCTTGGTTGGCGCTCCAGGAAAATGTGAGCATATGCACAACTTCCACTATGTCACCAATTACTGACGATTACAGGGCACCAAACAGACGAACGAGGATCACTTGCAAAGATCCCCAAGCTTTTCCAAGAACTTGTACACGGACACGAAGAACCTGAAACAGCTGTACGAACGATTGTAGCACTCATTGCCGGCGAGCAATCATGATAGATTCCACATAGATGAGAAACCTCACAAGCATAGGCGTATGATGTGTAGAATTCCTCTGCGCAGGTCGCAAGAACAAGATACCAGATTATTGTAATTAAAGTTTTGTAACCTCATCTACCATCCCCCCCTAATCCTTCTATAGCCGTGTAGATCATCGTATTTGTAGGTGCTTTTCGCCAATCTAGTCGACAGTAACGCCGAGCTGTCGGAGCTCAACCTTGGCCTGCTCAATCTCCGCCGTGAGCTCCTTGTGTGCGTTGGGGACGTCGTTGAAGGTGAGGATGCCGAAGCCGAGACGGAAGAGGAGGTATGCGCCGAACGAGACAAGGGCCCAGAAGGGGAGCTACAGTGCCGTCAATTAGATAATTGAAGTTTGGAGTATGTGCTTGGGGGTGTCATACCACAGGAACGATCTGCTCCTGAATCAGAGGAGGAAGAGGGATGAGCTCAAGGAAGAGCGCAAGGTAGAGCTGCACAGCGTTAGTTCAATTCCATCAAGATTGCGATGGTGAGCATACGGAAGAAACCAAGAGGGCCAGGGAAATGGTCTGCTGAGCGCGAGTCATCTTGGCGGTTCTTTTTAAGGAGCGTGGTGTTGGAATGAGCGCGGGGGAGGAGCTGTGATGGTATCGTGGTGCTTGAGGAGACGTGTCAGGGGTGCGCGTTGTTGAAACTGTTTGGATGACTAATAATGGGTTAGGTAAGCAGCTAGATAGCCCTGATATCATGACTTGTTTCCCGACAGCATTAAAAAATAGGTAACTCAATATAATATTTCAGTAGTCTTCTTTTAGACTTGGATTAATAATTTAATAATTATTTTTGTCAGTTAAAATTTAGCCTTGAGCAGGTAGCAGATCTCATTTCACATCTACCGTCGCTCCCCGCCAAGTCTCCTCAGTCAATTCGGCGGGTAATGACACCAGCTCTTCCCTGGCCAGGGACTCATTAAAGTCCTCTGCATGTTCAAAATCGACCAAGCGCACGCCGCTTCCAGAAAATCGATCAACGAGGAAATTGTACCGATTCACATCCCCATGGACCAGCCCAAGGTCACGATGAAACCGGCGAAGTAGGGTTTCGCAGTGCTTCAAATCGTCGACACAAGCTGGCTCGCTGTCTACTTTTTCCAGGAGAAGACCCATGATTCTGCCATTCTCAGTCAGATGAGCGAGAAATTTAGGTGCAATGGGTGGCTCATTTGGGTGTTGGCTGTGATGGTCTTCCAGCAGTGAATACGCCCACGTTTCACGTTCAATTCTGTGAATCTCCCATTCGATGGCAGGTGCATCGTTATATAGGACCTCATGAACTCCAGAGCGAAAACTTCTCGTGCTCTTCAGGGCCAAGATGTCTACGTGCTGTTCATGCCATGCTGTGCGGATCTCGGGCAGCGGGTCCATGGAGATGACTGGCATGAGGGAGCCATTCTCGTCCTATCAATGCGGATGTACGGGCTAAGGTGAATTCAAGCAGTGCGACCGACTGTACGATAGTGATTCGAACTTGCAGTGCTCGCGTACAGGTGGGAGGGTGAGCCAGATATGTCACTGGCCTTATTGGCCACCATCGGTCATTACTTTCGCTGTCGAAGCCGTTGTGATCTATCAAGTTAGTATCTAGTTTTGTTTTGATGTACTTTGAATTCATTCGCCTCCTGTTGTTAGCCGAGGAACTAATTGCTGAATACCATAACAGTGCTTGATATGTTCCAGAAATGACTCTGTTGACCGGGCTCGCCTTTCTAGGCCTAACAACACGAGCAGTGCATCACGGTTCCTTGGGACGAGGGCCGCAAGTATGCGCCGAGGTAAGCGTAGGGAGTCATACTGGTGGAGAGCGATCTCGCAGCCCCGGCACCACAGACCATTCTCGAGCCTGCCCGAAGCTGAGAGCGAAGGAAACGGAATGGAAGCCATGCCGAAGAATTTGTCAGTAGGAATATTGACCTGGCTTGGCAGTAATAGCGGATCCTGGTCTTGGGATGTCACTGGATCGCTTTGAAGGAACCGACCATCGACGCGTAGTCCTCCAGACTTACATTTCGTTAGCATAGCCTGCGATAATTGATCCGCAGATCCATGCACCAATAGTCCGAGTTCCTTCGCTGCCTTTACACTAACAAGCCTGCAGGACTGCGGAGAAGGGCTGCGGGATATGCCATAGTTACCAGGAATAACGGAAATGGTGGGCAGTCGTTGGATATGTCGCCCTGAAAGACCAAAATATCTTTTTGCTTCTTTTAGCGGAATCACTCGTAACAATGGATTGTGACGAAGGCATTTCCAGCAGCATCTCTGGCAGGTAGGAAGAAAGAGAAAGGCGCCATATTCGACGCAAGAGGCACACCGTTCCCTTCGTAAGGCAGCATAGAGCTCGATGACAGAATGCAGATTGAGTAAGCCGGTCTTGCCCAACGCCATAAGCGTCTGCGGAGCAAACACAGCCAGGTCGCGATAGGCTTGTAGCGATTTGATGTATGTATTCCCTCGTGAGGAAACGCGTACAAAACGCGCAATTGACTGGATGTCGAGCATGCCGAGCAGCATGTATATTATTTCGGATGGGAGACGATCAAGGATGCCGAGTGAGGAGACTCGTTCAGCTAGTGGTGGTTTTGTAGGCTTCTGTACGTCTGGTATTGTTATCATGGCTTCAAGGAGATGGCGGGGACGATGGGATGCGCCAGAAATGACCGCCTTGAGCTCGGAGGAAACATTCGACATCTCGGTACTGTTGGAGCATTGGGACGCGGAATGAATCGCGGAATGAATCGCGGCAGGGGAGAGGTGCACGCGTTATTCGATTTTGTTTAGGTGCTGACATTGAGATACCTCCTCCACCTATCTACAGTACCTACCCTATATCTGGAACATTCATTCCATGAACGCCTAATACTCTTGCTAAAGGACTAGCAGCTCGTTATTTTCTTGCAATATTGCTAAATAAGTAATAAAAGCCTCAATAATTCCCTCCTAACACTACTATAATGAATAAATTAACTCTATTTTATATAAATTAAGGCCTAGTCCCATGATAGGCAACATCGTCGGCCTCTTTCTAGATGTGTACCATAGCTACTTCCCGTATGATCGCAGTTAACTCAGTCGGCAATGGCAATAACTTCTCACCACCTTTTACCCCCATTTCGACTCACCATATCAGCCTTCATCCACCAGAACAAAAACCAACCCTTGTATCAACGCCGTTTTTGGCCAACACCTTTGTTTAGCCACCTAGTTACCTATTGCTGTGTACATATGCCTGTCTTCCTCCCGCTGAAGTGCCGAAAACTGAGCGCAACGACGTCCATTTTCCATTCAGCCTCCAACCGTTTCTCCCGCACCTTGGCCATCCAAGATCCTCGATTTTCCACAGCTCCATGCGTCTGAAGCCTGGTATAAAGCGCCAGTCTTGTGACCTTTGCTACAGGCGCAAGATCAAGTGCGATTGGGTATCGCGTCAATCCGAAGGCCATGCTCATTGCTCGCATTGTGAATTACGGGAGATAGCTTGTACCGCAAATCCCGACAACCGCAATCGAAGCAGACGGAGCCTGCGCCGTGATGTCCGCCCTGCTGCTGGCCGGATCTCATCCAGTCCTGATGAGGTGCATGTGGCCGATGATGGTAACCCTCATGGCAGTACTAACGACACCAACCTAGTCAATATGGAGACCATCTCCGCCCTACCTCAGACTCAGGTGTTGCCTATTGACCCAAACTTACAATATCCGGCTGTCAGCTCTGAGTCTGTATGGCAAGATATCAGTTGGGATCTGGGAGCCGAGAGTATCTCGTTCCTAGACAGTGTCTTTACGCACAACTATAACTTCGACAATATGCCCAACAGCCCTCAGATATATGCCAGCGAGCAGGTCGCAGGTGCTTCACAGAACCCTTACCAAATACGCGACCTTGATCCGAGCACTCTCAAAGAAGCTATCGACGCTTACTTTGACCTGGCGTCGCTCGCTATCCCAATGCTAGATCGAAACGCATTCCAGGCTGACTACGCGAGTCACAGAGCCAGCCATGCATTGGTATACGCTGTAGCATGCCGAGGATGTCCCTTCATGTCGATACCGCAAAAATGGCTCGTGCAGCAGCAGCTGGCGAGAGAGTTCAGACGAGCATGGCTCGAGGCAAGGTCAGCTGCAGGGGACAAGCAATCAATCAGACTGGATGACCTTGAAGCCTTGGCTCTCATGGTTGACTTTGCCTATGAACCAGCTGAGGACGTCAACACAGCGCTCCATTCCCAGCTTGGCAGCCTTTTCATAACACACGACAGCCTTGTCCTCATGACACTACAGTATCAGATACTTCGCCACGCGTCCCTCTCGGAAGGCGTTTCCTCGCCTCTGCATGGGACAGAAGAGCGGAAAAGGTTGCTTTTCTGGTACGTCTATGGCAAAGATACGTTCCACGCCCTCGACCAGAAATCCCCATCTCGTATCAGGGACGGCCATACTGAGATTGTCGAGCAGCTACCAGAGCATGAAGAACGCACATATCTCGATGCCATACTCGCTCTGGCCGTCATTGTGAAAAAGATATACCATGAATTTCTAGGTGTTGCCGCCGGACATGCAAACGTCAGTCACCAAGATGTGGTCAAATTATACGGGCAACTGGAAGAGTGGCGTAGGACACTGCCCACTTCCTTGCATTGGGACACGAAACGAGACCCCAAGCTAGCTGCTGAACACGGCACTGGGAAACTGGCCCAAGTGCGCCAGCTGCACCAGGCTATCCTTCTGTTTCTCGAACACAACTGCTGCATGCAGATCGAAAGATGTGCCTCAGAATGTGGGATAACCAACCCCGTCTCACTGGAGGCGGTTATGCTGAATCACCTTATTGAATACCAAACCTTGGCAATGACGAACGATATAATAGAAGCTGCCAAATGGCTGCAGTCGCAGAACATATGCCAGAACACACCTCATGGCACTGTTGCATATCCCCTGATAGACCTTTCCCCAGACATTCTGCGCGATATATGTGCTGGCACTGCTTATTGGCTGTGTAACCGCGGGAAGAATCATTTGAGTTCTGTCAGCCACGGGAACGCTTCACTAACACAAGGGGCCGAAAGCTTTGCAGCAAATGTGGCATTACTGAGAGATTTCGTGGCAACCGCAGGATCTCACAAGGATACATCATGCTTGGTCGAGAAGTTGGAGGAGCAGCTCTTATCTTTGAACGAGGCGATCAAGAGTGCCAACGGCGGTTGATGACTGATCTTCACGTGCACTTTTCGACTCTTTAAAATTCTCGAGTACTCTTTCTAATGCTTTATGAACGTTTAATGGTTATACCAGCCCTATTATTGGCATTGTGATATCCTAAAAAGGCATGGAAAAACAAGAAACGCCAGAATTATGCTGGCTGTACAAGGCATTACGGGGTTTGTATTAATGAAAGTCTGTAGATATCTATTCTTCGGGGTATGAAAGATGCTGTTAGCAAGTTTCAGGGGTTGATAGTCAATCAACGTTTTTACAGCCATGTCAAATTCTGATACGAATACTGTAGTAGCAGAAATCATAAATCCTCAATCCTTTGTCTGCACGTATGACATACTATAGTTCCCGGCACAAATAGACTTTCTTGAGTCGGCCTTGCGAGCCCTCAGCCACAACTCAGGGTGAAAGATGGTCAAGGTGACAGTCATGACTACTATCGGTACGCTGTCCAGTGCAAAGAACAAGCCTTCCATTGACGCGAGCGTGCCGTTAAAACCTCTGCTTAGCTCTGCACATCGCCAGCATGACCGGACAAAGAGACAGGCGGAGGCTATCGCTAGGCCTGTAACAGTGCAAACCACACTCATTAGTCATTGAAATTGCATAGCAACAGGATACTCTCACCTATCACATAAAGATGTCTCTTTTCTTGACGAATGTCATGCCAAGCCCGGCGGTAGATCATCCAAAGTGCAAGACAAAAGATGGCCGTGAACAGGACCTGAACGGCTAAGCCGGTGATCATGAGGTTTACACCGATTGGATTCTCGGCGAATATAGCCGCAAGAGAGCCACCACATCCTATGAAGCAAAGGCATATGAAATCGCCGAGGATGAATAGGGACGCGAATAGACGAGGGCTGATGCGCGTGAACCGAGAGGATGAGTAGTGTTGCTGCAGTGTGCTGATGTTGAGATAGAGGGCAGAGGATAGAAAAGTCGGGCCAAGTGTAAGGCCAATGATGTACCTGCTCACACACATTAGAACCAATTCATAGAAACAAAAAAAGAGAGGTGGTCGAGTTTACATGATGTATCCGTCCTTGTTGTCTTGATTGTGTGAGAGTTGAACCTTTCCACAATATCCAATGAGTTCCAACAGAATGCCACAGGCCATCCCAACGGAGTACCCATAGAAGCGCCAGAAGCGAATGACAATTAGAACATGCAAAAGAAGGAAAATAGAGTAGAAAGAGAGAAAAATTGCATTCGGGGCCAGAACCGGCGAGAAATCTATAGCTGCGATGCCGTTTGGTGGTGATGTAGTTGTGTTCATGGCCGCGGTTATGAAATTGAAACTAGAAGGAATGCTTGAGCTGGAGTAAAGAAAGGAACTAGAAAGGGCACGAGATCGAGGAGACAACTTGAATGCCACAAAGATTCTAATATACATAGAATAGGTGGGATGGGACGTGGGGCCAAGCGGCTTACACCACATCCGAGACTAGCGGATTGAAAACATCCGACGGTATATACACGGACGCTAAGCAGTAGATAAATCCGAGTCTTTAAACGGCATTTAGACGGTCATTAAATGGAGATTCAGCTGCCCAGCAATCCAACTTTTGTCCAGGTTGAAGGTTCAAGGAAATTACCAGGACAGTACTCGCTGTATATAAGAACCACTTCATCCTCAGTCTGGAATGAAATTAATACAGAGACTTAAACGACCGTCAAGATCTGTATAGTTGTGTTCAAAATGAACATCAGAATTCTAGGAATGGCTGCCCTCTTGGGCCTTTTCACAGTACCAGGACAGGCTGTGAGCCCTTGTCCTCTCTTTGGACCAGATTTGCCCATTCCAACAGCGCTGGGCGACGATAATTCTATCAAAAATACACTGTCCGAGATCCTACAGCTTGTTCCCAGTCTCAGTATCGACTTTCAGAATACATCTTTCTCTATAGACATCTATCCAGCGGCAGATAAACGACCCCTTTTCAGCTATCATCACTCAGCTGCAGATCATGGACATGGCGTCCAAGTCGTCGATGATACAGCGGTCTATCGAATAGGTAGCATTTCAAAATTGCTCACAGCCTATGTCTACCTACTTGAAGTTGGAGACGTGTCGTTCAACCAGCCAGTCACACGATATGTGCCCGAGCTGGCAGATATTTCTGCAAGGCTGAGGAACGAGTCAGCCTCTGCTCTCAAGCATGTGGACTGGGATGCCATAACCATCGGCGCGCTCGCATCGCATATGGCTGGCATACCACGAGACTTTCCGAGTCCTGCTTCGACGGACCACCAGCTAGAACAGTTGGGGTTCCCACCAGTTCGACCAGCCGATTTCGCCTACTGCGGGAAAAGCGTCTTATATCCTTGCAACCGCACTGGTATGTAGTTCTCGTCCAAAGTCTCGCTTTTGCTGACACCTATCAATAGCCTTCTTTGACGCCATACGGACCCGTCACCCTGTCGAAGCAGCCTTTTCAACCCCTATATACTCCAACATTGGCTACCAGATCATGGCTTATGCGCTTGAGAATATAACTGGAACGGCGTATCCTAAAATTCTGACGCGCCAGCTTATCCTCCCTCTCGGCTTGAATTCTACAAGCTATGCAAAGCCAGCCAACACCGACTCGTCTATCATACCTGGTAGTCCAAGCAGCTCTTGGTATGATGTCGACACACGCGATGAGGGACCAGCCGCTGGAATATATTCCTCGATCGCCGACCTACGCAGGATTGGGCGGTCTATCTTGACGTATGAGATGCTGTCGCCCTCCCAAACCCGACGATGGATGAAACCTGTCAGTTTCACTGCTGATCCCCAGGTTGCAGTCGGTGCGCCGTGGGAGATTGCTCGTGTTCCATCCACCGGCGGAACTAGTTGGATGTACACTAAGGGTGGTCAGCTGGGGATGTACAGCAGTCTGATGGCTTTGCTACCAGATTGGGGCGTCGGACTCACTGTTCTGGCTGCTGGAATCGACGCTCCTCAAGTCGTGGGCATGATTCCAGCTGCGATTGTTTCAAAGCTAGTTCCTGCTCTGGAGCAGGCTGCGAAGCGACAAGCAAGACAAAGTCACAGTGGCCAATACGGAGACGAAAGAAATGGCATGACGTTAACTGTGCAGGACAGTCTACCAGGACTTGGTGTCACGTCTTGGCTTGTCGACGGTCGTGACATGTTCGATTCGATCCGACTAATGGTTTCAGAGTCGTCGACTAGCTTAGGGAACGTTAGCATGAGATTGTACCCGACGGGGTTACAGACGCAAACAGACGGAAAGGCTAGACTCGAAAGCTGGCGGGCGGTCTACGAGATTATTGACGCCGCCTCGCCGTCCAGTCCGTACTGTGCTAGCTGGTTCAGCGTGGATTCGGTCACGTACGGAGGTGTATCTATCGACGAGTTCGTCATCGATCTTTCGGCAGATGGAACTTCTCAGGGTATTACGATAAGCGCCTTTGATAGTCGGCTTGAAAGGGTACTGCGTTGATTCAGTGCCGCCTTAGTTGTGTGCAGGTGGGATCTGACAAGTTGAGGCTTAGTTGCTAAGTAGAGGCAAGACTTGGGATGTCTCTTCTAAAATGAAAGGATTAAGATAAACTTGGGATATGTTACTAGATCATTCGAGACTCGTAGCTGAAAGCTTAAGCTGGCATAGAGAAGTGAAGTAACTATCCTACCTTGAAGCCAACCCCTGCCCATAGGTGTGACTCTTCCCAGAACGTGGGGATCATAAGCCTGCACCCCAGCCGTTGCTACCCAATTATAGACCCGTAGTCAATCCCTGCAGCAATGCTTATCATACATTCATGGGGCACTTCACTCACTAGCAACGCGGAAATATCCCGTGAATGCCTATGACCCCTCGTTGCTATCTCATACCATGAAACTTTGCAGGTTATCCTGATTTCATACTTCATCTCGCCGTTGACTCACAACTTGCGGCGCTCGTTCTATGCAGTTCAGTATTTAGTATATCAAGTGTTTAGCCTTCCATGGATTATAAAGTCATCGTCGCAGCGGTACACGCCGCGCCCGTGTTTATGAATAAGGCCGCTACGACTGACAAGGTTATCAACTTGATTGAGCGAGCGGGCAAGGATAACATTGAGCTCTTGGTCTTCCCTGAGACGTTTATCCCTGGATATCCGGTAAGTCCTCTACTAATTGCCCTCGATTATGCAGTGACATGACTAACATGACCAAGTATTGGATTGAGTGCTATCCACCTCTCCAGCAAGTAGGCGCCCTTGCTAAATATGCTGACGAGAGCGTCGTTGTTCAAGGCGGCGACGAAATCGCGCGCATCTCGGCTGCCTGCCGCCGCAATGGTGTAGCAATCAGCCTCGGTATTTCAGAGCGTATCGCTCAGGGTTACACGCTCTTCAATTCCCAAGTTAATATCGATGCAAATGGCACCTTGTTGGGCGTGCACCGCAAACTACAGCCCACATATGTTGAACGCTCTGTCTGGGCACAAGGCGGCGGTCATACGCTACGAACGTACAAGCTGACAGCCTCAGGACGGCCTTTCAACCTAGGCGGTCTCTGCTGCTGGGAGCATACCATGAACGGCGCGCGCCAAGCCCTCATCACTCAGCATGAACACATACACGCTGGTGCTTGGCCAGCCTTGTCAACCATGGCCGGGTTCGAGCCCGTGGCTGATTCCCAAATCGAGGCTTTGATGAAGGCCCATGCCCTCACAGCCCAGGTCTTTGTCATCACCGCGTCAAACTACGTTGATGATACTTGCATCGAGTGGATGGAGAAGAATCTAGGCAAGCAGGAGTTTGTCAAGGCAGGTGGAGGCTGGTCCGCTGTCATTCACCCGTTTTGCTCCTTTCTTGCTGGGCCGCATACTGGTGCTGAAGAGAAGCTTGTCAAGGCTGAGGTGGATCTGTCGCAGCTTGGTCAGGTCAAGGTTTGGGTTGATGCTACTGGCCATTATTCACGTCCAGAAATACTCAAGTTCAGCTTCGATGACCAGCCCTTGTGGGCAGATGAAAAGTTAGCTTCTGGGAGACTTTCAGCTGTTGAGAATAGCCCTGGAGAAGAACCAGTGCCAAAGGAGAGTGTTTAAGATGACTACATGTGACGGAGTATGAGATATTGCCAAAAAGAACAAGGATTGTCTTTTATCACCTACACCAACTCCGCAAGCTGTAAACGGCCAATTTTATCAAATATGCATATGGTTGCGAAAAGGAGGTAGAGTCCATCCTGTGTTGAGTGCGCCAGGTGATGAAAGCCATATGCCATCCGATCACTAAACAATGGGCCAAGTTTTGATCAACTACTGTTTCATGTCCCTTACACCCTCTCATCAAAGTAGCCGCCTGTTCGAACATCATCTGGCAGCTCAATTGGACTGTTTCTACCTTCGCAACTTGATATCCACAGGCTCTGTGCCTGCTCACACCATCGAAAATGTTTAAAAAACCATCTCGAGGATAGACTTTGTCTCGAGCATCGAGTGCCCATTTCTTGCCCCTGGCACTGATGATCTCTTTGTCAAGAGCAAGTTGACACCCGGCACACGACATTCCGTGTTCGACATTGCCGATTACCTTATCATAATAAGGAAGTGCGCAAGACCCCATAAAGTTGAATTTTCTACTGCGTTTTGAGCCCGCTGGCTGGACTTCCATCGTGGTTTGGGATTGTCGTCTGGAAATCAAATTGGCCTCATGAAGGGACACGATCGCGGTGTAAGATTTATACTTAGATTCCTCTATCGAATATATGCCTGGTAACGTTTTGAATGACTTTAGTTGACTCAACTCAGCCTTTCTCAAGCGGAATTCCCTTTGAGCAGCGGAAAGAGTTTGTACTTGAGTCTTGGGAGCCTCCTTGAGACATTTGAAACAACATCGCTTCTATGTTAAGATAGACATGAACCCGCTAAACTCCCCGTAAAGACTATAAGACTTGAAATATAGGGTATTATAAAAGTCGAGTAGAGAAATGTCAATGGCGAGTTTTGTTTGTAATAAGGCGCAAAGAAGGTTTAGTCCGTGTAAAACTATTATGCGATACTGCTTGAGTGAGTTTACTATCTGTTGTGATTGAATCTTTGTTTGCTGAAAGTTGAAGAGAGAATGTATATTAAGGTGGATTAACGTATTATGTAGGAGCTCCGGTGGCAGCCGATCGAGGGAGCCGAGTTCGACATTAGGAGTCCACTGGAAAGGTGTTGCTATTGACTGACGAATGTCGAGGTGTTCACTGGGTGAGAACCAGATCACGGCGAGATCGAAGTCTTTGCGATGGTAGGAAGCAATTCGAACAATGGCATCGGCCTGGTCATCGCTGAACTGATATTATTTGGCGGAGCGATATTCGCGAGGCATCTGAGAAGCCATTTATGAAGCTGTCTATGTGCTGTAGCGGAAAGAGGCTGGCTTTGGATGTCGTTGATGGGTGAAATTCGAATTTGGACAAGGCATTTGGTACAGGAAAAATACTGTAGTTATTATCTAAAAAACAGGGACGTAGAGTGCCACCCCATCGCTGAGCTGCGTCGCGTATGGCTAGTTTCTACAATCTTTCGCCTCCTAGATACCAACCCAACCCTTTTCGAACAGAGACTTCATATGCACGAATAAAGAGGAGGCTCTTCGGGAGCATATGAAGCGGTTGAAGACACAAGACGATCTTTAGTGCCTGTTGACGCTAGGTAAGGGAGCGGTACCGATAGCGGCACAGTTTTATGAGGGCAGACACGAGTATGGGCGATAATGCGTGAGATGAAAGGGTAGAGCAACAGTTGTCGTTGACGTTGACGTTGGCGTTGGCGTTTGTCGCGTGGAGAGATTGGCCCAGAAAATTATCAAGTGGGTCAGATAAGCGAGCCCACCTCAGCCGCAACACCACGGACTTTTGAGCTGGACATCATGGGTTCACAAGCACATACGACCATAGCTCGTGGAAAATACGGGGTCCCGTTCGGCTCCCCCAGAGTCAAGCCAGCGCCGGATTAGTAGTTGGGTCGGTGACGACCAGCGAATACCTGGTGTTGTATGTCTTCTTTTGCTTATTCGTCATCTTTTTGGTGGGTTGAAGAACAAGGACATGGGAGCAGTGAAGCCGTTGTCAAAGGAACAATGGTTACATCAGAAGCGTTGAATGAATAGACTCTTTTTTGCCATCGTATACTACAAGTATTCGCCCAGGGTCGAGGATTTGGTCGGGACGACCAGTGAATACCTGGTGTTGTATGTACATCCTTTTGCTGTTTGCCTCTTTGTGCATATGGTGAAATGTCAGCATCAAACATCACTTTCACTTATTTTAAAGTCAAATAACTCTCGGCCACATCATGTTCAAAGTGTCTTAAAGCGGACTCTATCCAACATCTTCTGCACCTAGTGCTGCTACCTCAGCTGTTCAGTACATGGTTGCAGGAGGTGTGAGTCTGCAGGCATCTTGACACTCATATCTGCCAGCACCTTATTCAATGATGTAATCAAGATAAAGAAAAGGGAGAGCTATCGGATAACATACAATATGAGTTCGGTGGCTGCATGTACAATTGGTACCTGTCGATTTGAATGACCAGGCTATCATGTAAATAAATACATTAGGCGGGATAATAAAACTTGGCAGAACCTGTGTGCTGGCGAGTTTCTTCAGCGAACCCAGGAATGCCTTGGCTATTGTGCCTATTCTAGGTATTGGAGGATCAGAGGGTGGCCTAGTCTGCCCAACAATAGCTTTTTGGGAACCACAGTGATTCACAAACTCAGCCTAAGGGTTTTCGTCCTCAACTCTTCTAACTCCTGGTTCTTTTCAACCGACCAGATCATCACTTCATTCTAGTGTATTATCACGTATTATTCTCATTTCTCCCCAGCTTCATCTCAAAACAACACATAACTTCGCTTACGCCACAGGGCTTGATCAACAGTATACTTCATCTTAATAGGTATGTTATTTGGGTTGATCGAACCATTCTTATTCTTTTTCTCCATGGCTGTTGTGAGCATCGCACTCTACATATCTTTTGCTCCTTCGCACCATTCATCCTGTTCTTTTTTTCGTCTACCCACACTCTGCTCATCTGTCGCATTCTCATCCCCCCATCGCGGTTCACCTACTCTTCACCAGAAGCTCTTGCTTTACTTCCTCCTCTTCCATACTTCCCAGCCTTATAATTCTTAACCGCTTTCATCAAGATACTCACAGAAATTCTTACAGACGTACCATTATCATTCGACAGCCCATAGCATGGTAAGGTGGTCCATCGCTGACCTCGCCAGAATGAAGCGCGAGCTAGACTTTGAAGACGAGCCGGAAGTCGAGCAGGCTCAGCCAAAGCGCCATGCAGGTGAGGGCAATGCTGTCGTACCGGCACCAGTGGCGTTTCCGTGGACAACTTGTGAGGCCTTGGAAGATGTCGAGCGCATAAAGATCAAGGAGGATGCGCTGAAATTTGCCGAAGATGGCTCTGCCAAAGTCCGCAAGACACTCGAGTCTACCCTCAGCCAACTTCAACAAGAGAGTGGAAATGCGGTAATGGCTGGACAGCCGCTGATCGAGAGATGGCTGAAAGAACACGGTGAGTTTCTTCAGATCTCAATTTCTACCACGATTATATTTACTGACCTCTTGAAGCTACGCTGCGCGACCAACACGAGAATCTCGAGATCCTCGTCGGCGTCGAAGGTCCTACAGGAGCGGGCAAATCTTCTTTCCTGGATTCACTGCTCGGAATTCAGGAGTTGTTCCCGTCAGGCCACCAGGGAGCCGCCACTGCGACTGTTGCCAAAGTCTCCTGGAATTGGGATGATGTGACTGGCCATCTATTTCGTGCCAAGGTCACCTTTCAAAACCTCAGTGACATCGAGACAATGTTTGAGTCGGTGCTGAAAGACATCAAATCTCTTTTTGATCGTCAAGCTCCCCGGAACAATTCTGACTCGGATGAGGAGGCCGAGGCAAGGGACACCATCGACTATCGTATCAAGTATGAGATGGGAAAGATCAAGGCTGTCTGGGGTCTGGAGCGCGCCGATCTTGAAGCTGCTGTGCAGAAACAAGGTGATGTCGCATCATACATGCCTCTGGTTCAACAGATTCTCAAAACGAACCCACGAGCTCATCAATACTTGCGTCAAGGCATGGTTGAGTACAAACGATCAGCCTTGAGGGACATTCGAAGCGATGTCAAGCCATTCATGACTTCCAGGGCTTCCAAGTTTGGGTCAGATCGAATGTTTTCCATTTGGCCTATTGTCAAAGATGTTCATATGTTTGTCAAATCCGACATCCTTAAGTCAGGAATGACTCTTGTCGACCTTCCTGGGTGCAGTGATTCGACACCTTCTCGCTCAGAGATTGCGAGAAAATATTCCCATTTCCTGGATGTGCGCTTGGTGGTTAGCCCCATCATGAGAGCTGCAGATGAGAACCAGAGCCAGATTCTCATGCAAAACGGCTTCGATGAAGCGCAGATGAAGATTCGCGGGAAGTATGACGGCCATGGTTTCGCCATCATACTGTCAAAGGCGGATCAGCTTTCTGTAGATGGATACATTTTGGAGTTGCTTGAGCAACACCCCGACCCAGAAATGCAAAAAAAGCTTGATCAGTTGGGCAAACTCACTGAAAAAAAAGTAAAAGCACAGAAGGGAATCAAGAAGCTTGCCACCGATTTCGAAAAAAAGAAGGCAGATGAGAAGAAGGCGCGAAAGGCATACCACGAAGCTGCAAAGAACCAGACTAACCAGTCCCAAGGTATGGTAGCCTACGAATCGAAAACCAATGCTAACAGAGCACCTTAGTTGATACAGAGCTCTGCCGAAAGAACATCGAGAAACTCCAGGCAAACGCGATGGGTCGATCAGAAGCTGTCAAAAATGTCTCACAACTGCTTGAGAAGCTCCGAGCGCGTGCGCAAAAGATCAGCCAGCAGATTTTCGACGCCGACGACTGGCTGCACCAGCGAACTATCGAGGAACGAAACCGTTTTGTCAAGGCGCACATCCAGGAGAAATACGATGCTCGACAGAGGGAGCTCAATCGAACCGACCAGGGCAACCATGTACTTTCCATGTTCCCTGTCTCTGCCGAAAAGTTCTGGAAACTGGCAGATGGTACTGATGCAGTTAAAGGATATCCAACACTCGAGGCTACTGGAGTTCCAGCCGCGCAGAGATGGCTCCTTGAAGCAACTCTCAGTAAGCGTGAGAACCACCTGAACGATATGCTAAGCAAGTACCAGAATCTCATGGACTTGATGAGAATCTACTCCAACGAGAAAGGCCAGGATGCAGACTTTAGTGTCACTCATGCCGATGTCCAGGAAGCCCTGAGTCCTATCCATCAGAGCATTGCTGCTGTAAGTATTGAACACAGCGATATGAACCCTGCTGCATGTATTTTTCGAGTCACTAACTATTAGCTAGTCACTGAGTATGCTCATTTCCACCGAGTCTGCCAAGATTGACATGCTCGATCCTCTTATGAACCGAAGGCTGGCCGAGCGCAAGTTCAAAGCTGAGGCCAGCCGCATTGCAACTAACTGGTCACTGAAGGAACCCAACAATGAGATGAGTGGTTTCATGGCCTGGAACACATATGGTGCCATCATGAGGCGCGGCGGTGACGACTACACTTCGAACAGCCAAACTCCCATGACTTATAGTTGGATGGAAGACATGTAAGTAATTCTGCAATTTTCTGCTCGTGTTCTAAACTCATCGAAACCAGGGCTTCTCCCGTTCTCAGGACCGTTTCAAAGGAATGGGATGAAGAGATGAACCAGCAACTGCGCCGGATCGGGGTTGCCATGGAATCTGCTTTCAAGAAGGGCTGGGCACCTTACCCAAAGAAACTTGAGCAAGCCATCAAAGAGAAGTTCCCAGACCTGGAGATGAGCTTCCAAGACTTGATATCAATGATGTCAAGCATCGAGCGCATGTCTGTGAACAAGATTCGCGCCCACATTGAAGACCTGTCTAGGGAAGCTTCCAAGGTCACAATGGATGCTAAGGCCTTCCTAATGGGAGAAATGAAACCAATATTCGACAATGGTCTCATAATCAGTAAGTACCATCATACCAAACCTTTCATTTGCACAAGAATATGACTGACCAGACCCCTACAGGTGGATCTGGCTCATATAAGAAACGACGAGAGCATAATGTCTCAGGCGTTGAAGGTCAAAGCGACACCATGTGCTACCAAATGATGGACTGTCTCAATGAGAGCCTTGAAGAAAAGAAGCTTGAGACCAGAACACGACTGGATTCGGTTATTCGGGATGCTATCAGGAACCTCAAGGAACGAGTGGACAGTCTAATCGACAATCTGCTTGACAACAGTCCAGCCAACAGCGGTTTGCAGCAGAAGAAACTTGAGCTACAGGGACATGTCCGAGACAACCTCCGTGACTGGGAGCAGAAGTGGCATCAGCAAGTGGCAGCAGATGGGGATGCCAGCTCGGAATCTGGCGGCGACCAGGGGAGTGATGGGGAGGACGACGACATGGAGGACGTTGAAGAGGACAGTGATGAGGACAGTGACGAGGACAGTGACAATTCCTACAGTGACATCGTGGAGCTCTTGGAAGACGACGAAATGGAGTGAAGATTTCATGGCGTACATGGGAAGAACATTTTAGAGTTCCATACTGGAGTTTAAGCTGGATCAACCGGGAGATGGCTTATACGGAAGAAATTGAAAATGGCGTATGGGATACCCGGGCAGGAATTTGCATGGTGAAAATGGCGTACAGGTATGAGAGATGAGATTGATGATACTAGACGATAGACCCCCAACCAGCGAGGATCAGATTGACAGATACCCAAATTGAAATTAGCACACTATTTCTCTGTCACTCCTTCACTCCCATAGTAACTTGTACTCAACGTGCTGATACTCTTCAACGGAAGCTGTAGAGCTTCAATGGATGCAAGAAAGAGAAGAGGGCGTATTGATGGCACGAGTACCTGAAGATTGATGGCGACCTGCAGATTGAAGCGACTTGGCCATCGTAGCACTCTGCTTAGAGGGAAATGGCCACTAGGTAATGAAATCAGGCTCATATGTCTGCGTCCTCTCTCAAACCTTGCGCCCTGGAGCGACATCGGCTGCGAGTTGAATGATTGAAGTCGAACGTTCCGATGACAGAGTAAGCGCGTGCGTGTGTGAGAAAGACACCCATCTCTGATAGAAGTTTAACATGTTCCTGACTTCAAAGCCTTCTCATATTCTTCCATTCAGGCACAAGGCTTTTAGGAGGCAGATACCCACTCGTAGTGGTAGGGTAGTTCATTGTGAAGCCTGATTACGTCAATCTGGATGGTGGGGCCGTTCCGTTGGCGGGGGTCAATCATTGCCCCGGAACTCGGCTAATCCATCTCGAACTCCGTGACCATATCTCGAGCTTCTCTCGACAACTCTCATACTACACAAAATACGTGATAGTATCTGCTAATCCTAGACCTCCTGCATCTGAAATTGAAACAACCGCCAGAACTTGCTTCATCTCACCGTCACAATGTCTGGGAAGGTCAAGCTCAGTCCCACGAAATTCACACAGGCGGTGCGTTCTCTCACTGCATCTTGAGGCGCGTGCGATGCACAGCCAATTGCAACTCACACCACTCATTTCTTTCCCAAAGCTTGGTATTTTAACTCATGGCTGTTTTCTAGGTCGTGCGCTCATTCATGGCGGACTCTGGCCTTGAGCCTCGGTATGTACCCCGAGCCACTGGTGGACGCTCGGCATTCCGTGACAACATCCCGATACTGACTCCGCTGTCTTTAGTCTTCTAGGAAAACATGTATAGACACCAAAATCATGAGCCTGAGATGTGTATTGATACGTTGTAGTTCCGTGTTACCAGTGCCACAGAAGGCAGAGTCGATTTCGAGCTTGACATCCAAAAAGAACACACAGTCAGTCCCCCCTCATCACAATGAGCTCTCACTAACCTCACCAGAACCGTCTTCAGACAATTCATGGTGGCACACTTGCCAGTCTCGTCGATCTTGGCGGTTCCCTCGCAGTCGCCTCATCAGGCCGTTTTGCAACGGGCGTGTCAACCGATCTGAACGGTACGCAGCTTTCTCCGTCACGTACGACTTTGCTGACTTGGCAGTGACATATCTGAGCCCCGGAGGCCGCCCGGGAGATGTTCTCAAGGGCACTGCCACACTCGACAAGATTGGTAAGACTCTTGCTTTCACGCAGGTGACCTTTACCAATAGCAAGGGTCAATTGGCTGCGCGAGGAAGTCATACAAAGTGAGTCGAGCCAATATTCCTTTATGTGGTGTTTGTATATTGACTGGACAAGATACGTTACGGGTACTATGGGTGAAGATGGCCCATTCGTTGCTCCAGCTGAGTTCTCAGACGTGGACTAAACGACATCACGAGGTTTAGACGTTCTGTTGGTGCGGTAGAATTGAGATGTACTAAGTATCATAAAGTATAGAAGGGTGGTATCATATCTGTAGAAGTTGTCCAAGTTCGTTCACGCCCATTATCCATAATTAAACGATTCATTATCTGTCCCAGAGCGCCTAATGCTTCTCCGGGTAAGGCTGAGAAGGTACCTGAGGAGGGGTACCATCGGCCTGGTGGTTCAAACCCACTGTCTCCTCATGAGGAGGCGGTGATCGGGGTTGGGACACGGGAGATATAGCATCATAAGCCGCGTACTGAGGCTGCTGTGGAGCATAGTAACCATTTTGCTGCTGGGGCATTTGTTGCTGAGGACCATACCCCTGAGCCAGATGCTGCTGTTCCGGCTGAGGGTAGTGCTGCTGATCAGGCATGGGTACAGCATTCTGCGTCTGAGGGGGGATCTGTCCATAACCCCAAGGCGTGCGCACTCCAGCCTCAACGCCCTTCACGGGCTCCTGGTCCTGCTTTGACCAAATACCATTGCTCTTTGCACGGCCGATAACGAAGACCAAGCAGAGGACGATGAACTGTGGCCAGATTCCAAAGACAACTTCGAGGATGTAGTAAGCGTACTTGTACTCACGGTCGCGGTACGCACTGCTCAGATTGGTCCAAGCAGCTGTCGACGCCATGTTGAACGTTGTGCGTAGAAGCCAAACTACTGATGTAGCGATGAACATGTTCGAGCACCAAATCAGAGTATTCTCGCCCTTTGATTGCACCTTGATCAGGATTGCCCGCGCAACGATGGCAAGAGAAATGACAAAGATCAAAACACTGAAAGAAAAGCCGACCTGTCGAGATTTGGTGAAGCTTTCGGCGCCTACGCTAACATCGTTGAAGAAGACTTCGTACACATATCGAATTCGAAGACCAAAGGCAGCCAAGGCGAGAGCGAAGAGGATCGTTGCAGTGATGTATGAGAAGAAACGGAGGATCTTGCCCTTGGGGTCGGGTTGGCCTGTCTGGACCATGATGATGCCGGTGCTGAGACGGAGGAGGATTATCATGACAAGAATGTCGGTGACCATGTCGTAAATAAGCGCAAGAGTCGCGAGGACTTGCACGGTGACTTGTAGAGTCTTGGAGTAGTGCGAGTCGAAGTCAGTGTCGATTCTTCCGCTGTTCCATAATTGCGTGTGCACGACTGAGACGATGTATGAAGTGAAATCGAAGAAGGCATAACTAAGATGTGTCAGTTATTCTCATGCGTCAAAGCAAAGGAGGAGAGGATGGAAGCATACCCCGCGAATACCAAGAGTGCCAACTTGAGATACGTGAATGCAGTTCTCGCGGGATCCCTTTTGCGACGGACGAGGCAGAAACTGCAGAAGAAGAGAACGACAGAAGGGATCCATGCTCCAAGGAAGACCAGGGCCCCGTGGGCGATCCAATATCTCTCAAGCTCGTACATTATCGTATGTTGAGAGTTGTAAATGTGAAGAGTATCTCAATGAATGGTGAGTCCAAAGATGTGTGTAAGTTACACAGATTCGTGTATCCCCGCCAAACCTCGGAGACAATAGTGTTGAGAAGTGTCAAACCACACCACAAGTAAGAACAAAAGAGCCAAGATATAAAGACCAGAAATTTGAGCGCCATTCCCCTCATATTTAGTTCCCCTAGCTGCATCACCTCTTGAACTCCTCATCACAAGTCGAGAGTTTTCAGGGCTGAAGCAATTGGATCGGCACCCTGCATCTAAACACCAAAGGCCAATGGGCGAGCATCCACGCTGCAGGGGTCCCGGCACTGCCTCTCCGGGCGTTTTAGAGGCTTCGCTATTGGCTTGGCATACATGAGCTCTGCATCTTTTGTAATTTTACCAGGCAGACCAGGCTCTCACGCTGTACATTACTATTTGGTCAGGCGTACTTTTGCAAATTCTTTTAATCTTTAATCAAATAATAGAGTGAGTTCCCTACTGTTGAACTGTTGAAGAGTTGATTGTTAAGCGCCGTCGTTGAAAGAATCAAACTCTAAAAATCCCATTTATAGAACCTCTACAGTAGTTTCGGGTGGTCCACAATATTCGTAACCGCCCAGAGGATACGATGCGATGTGATGCTGGCGCAGGAGTGTTACGTACGACTCTGTCACTGGCCCAGCCGCAATAGCGGATTGAATCGTGAATCGGCATTTCAGTGCCGTCTCAAATGGGCAATGGCCGTGCGAAATGCCTTACAGCAGCTTGTCTTGGCACGTGGTTTGGAGAATGTAAACGAGCGATGCTTCTGGGGCTGAGTAGCTGTTGTTGTATGTTTTCTAAGCACTTTATCCGAATGTGTCAGCACTGTGATTGATTAGTAGAAACTCGTATAGTTTGAGGTTTGAGAATGAACTTATTCCAACACGATTCCGACATTGATTGATGGTGCTTGATACATGGTTCTGCTGCTTTTACTGACCTTATCTTACAATCATCACTAGAGCGAACCGACCCTCATGTCCTTGCTCTTAGGCGCAGTCCAATTTGAGCCCAACCTCAACGCTGTGATGGCCTCACTGCCAAGACCGTCCAGCCATTATTCTCCCACTCAGCCACGCTGACACTCTCACGAGTCCATCCCGCAGCCTCAATCACAAAGACAACGCCTGAAGAAAGAATCAATTAATCCTCTGTCCTCCGTCACAACCTCACGAATTCCTCTTCGCATACAAAAATGTCGGCATCAAATCCGCCGCCGGGAAAAGATCCCTCGTACCCGTCTTCAACCAACAATTCCCCCCCTTCACCTCATAATTCTTAGCCATCTCTCTATTAAACACAATGCTGTCACATTGCGTTACACTCTCATTCCCGCTGTTGATCTCGGTGTACATTGCGCATGCGTGCATACAGTCGAACGCCGTGTAAGCCAGGATAGCCACTATATCATTCCCTGGGTAGTCGAACCCACAGGTGTATGTGAACACGTAACCATTGTTTGTGGTGTAGTCGTCTTTTCCGTTTGGTTGGGAGCATGCGTCGGGGAGCGTGAGGTTTCTTACTTGGTCTGCCGATCTGGGCTCGTAGAATTTTGACTCTGTCGTTTCGGTGGTGTCGCTTGCGCTGCTTGTGAGGGTTGTACAGGCAGAGGTTTGTATTGCGGATGCAGCTGGGGCCTCAGACACTTGTGAACTGTGACTGTTAGCATTTATGCATTTGTTGGTAAGTCTGGATCTCGTACTTTTTGCAGTCGACCAGAGCTGATCCAAGACCTCCTCCAACGCCAGCCCCGACGACCACTGCCGTGATGATAGCAACAATCGCACATAGACTCAATATGCTTAAACCCAAGGGACCCTTTCGTGCCTCGACGACCTGAACATAGCCCGATATTGGATCCTTAGAGCCTTGGCTATAAACACCATGAGGACTGACCTCTGGTGCATGAGCTGCGCTGTCCGAGTAGACCTCGAGGCCTTCGTGATACCGTGCTTCCGACATCCTCTCACAACATTGACGTCTTCAGGTGTTCTGTTAGAAGAGCCGCACAGCGCAAATTGAAGTCAGTGATTTGCAGCCATGCGGGAAGGCCACATATTAAAAGAAAGCATTTCTTAAATGAAAGGCTTCGGGCTTGGGCCCGGGACCGAACGCACAGCTAATCCATGTCGGCAGCTGTCACGTCAAACCTTTGATGTATCAACTTGCTTGCAGAATTTGAGTCACTTCGTGGGTATATATCTAAAATGAAAGTAGCATTTCAGATCCTACAGGATCATTTGGTTACATCGATAAAACCTTATGAATTCGCGAATCCATGGTCGACCCACCCGGGCCCGGTAAATCGGCAGTTAGATATTGATTGTGGTAATCGCCGGGAAGCTTGGTATAAGGCAAGATGAGACTTGGTCTGAAGCTTGGAGGAAATGTCAAACACTAGTCTGTGAGGAACGAGATGAGGTGATATGACTGGCCAGTGGGGGGCCTCATCCTGGTTACATATTTGTTACCAGTTGGTATCTGTTTGAAGGACTCCCCTTTGTGAGCACTGAGAGAGGGGTGATAGTGAATGCAATATCGGCACCAAGGCCGTCTCCGTTCGGGAGGGTCCCACAAATACCGCATCGGCCATCGGAGGTTTAAGTTTAATTGATCAAGAATCACAAGGTACAATACCACAGAGCCAGTGCTCGTCCTGACAAACGACGATAAACCTTACTTCTGGTAGAGTACAATCAGATCCATGAGTCTAGAACATTCTTAACTACTCCGCCAACGTTGACTATCCCCATCCAAACCTACAACCACCGACCCCAGATCGACGATCTCCCAAAATAAGCACTCTCTGACGTCTCTCCATTCCCGAAGAAGCATCCACTCAGAAGGAGCCAAGCATCAGATCAATTAAGAGTGACATCTCCGCAACGGCCATTAGCTCACATTACCCTGTTTTCCACAAGGCTGGCCTGATGTAAAACACTTGTTACCTCATCAAGACGCAATGTTTCACAAACGACACTTTAATCTCGTCGCGTGGTTGGGGTGACGTCACATGCACATCGCGAAATCGAGAGCATGACGACGTCACGACTTACTCTTAAATCCAGGAACAAGAAAGGCAAGAAGATAAAGGTATTAAAAAGGCAGCCAAAAGCTCTCCTCCTCAAATAGCCCTTTCTCAACGAAACACAACACTCTCCTTGGTACCTACACTTTAACAACAACAACAACGAGATCAACCAACAAAATGGCCATCACAACTGCTATCAGCGACCTCTTGAGCTCCATCTATGAGCTTCTCGCCTCCGTCTTCAACACCCTCTACTCCGTCATTCACTCCATTCTCACCGCAATCCTCGCCTTCGTCCAGGGCTTCTTCAACCTTATCGGCGATGTCGTCTCCGGCCTTGTTGAAGTCACTGGTGGTGTCGGCAAGTTTGTAGCCAGTGAGTTCGCTCCTCAATATTCGCATCATTCTCTATTTCGCATGCTGACCATGAAATAGGCAACGCTGCTATCCTTGCTATCGGCGCCCTTGGCGCTTTCGCGTACGTGAGGTACACCGCGCAGGGACGAGCTGTTGCGAACAAGAAAACTCAGTAAATGCTTTAATTATGAAACGGCCGCGGGAGGTTTACTTGGCGATGGATATATACGATACCCTAGTGCACGGTGGTAAGGACCTGGTTGGTGTTGGGATACATGGAAACTGTCTTTCGCTATTGTGTCCTAGTCTAATGAGTCAAAATCAAATGCGATGATCCTCAAGCTTTCGTGATATTCTGTAGTTGACCTTGCTTGGCGTTTTTAACTGCGGCTCAGCCGATCCCTCGCTGGCTCTGCAGATCATTCAACACCTAGCCCTTGTGCTAATCCAGATCAGCTTATCCAGTTGCCGTACTAAACCCGTTTACTGCCCCCGATGCTCACGAGACTTTGGGTCTTGTAGCCAACACGGAGGAGAGTATGTGATTCACTTGACAAACACAGCATTTTGCACTGCAAAACACACCAAACAAAACATGACCCGAGTCAAGTATAGAATTAAAATAGAAGTCATAATTCGTTAATGTTGTGGGTTTTCCAATAAATACTCCAATCCCAAACTTGTCTAGATCCTTGAAACATATATCCCAGAATATACACCTCATTTCATATGTATCCCAGTCTTGCGTTATATCCCGTGAAAGTTCGGTTGCCCTCAGAAGCCATCAAGGCCCTGTCGTTTTCGTTCAATTCATCCGCCTTTGTAATCGATGACATGGCGTTCAAGTCAGAGTAGCAAGCATGGCCCGCATGAGCTTAGGAGGAGGTCCTGTGCAGCCTAGTCAGCCACACGTTCTCAAAAGATGCCAAAAACATAAAAGGCGCACCTTTAACGGTACTTAGGTACGCTAATGGACATCCTACCTTTCTTGTCCTTCTCAATACGAGGAGGTTTGCGGTGTTCAACCACCTTCTCCAATCTCTCTTCTCGGATAATCAGCTGTCCGTCGGGCAAGCGCTCAGCGCGGACAATTTCGCCGCTGGTGGAACGGCCTCGAGGTCGGTGAGCCAGCTCACGTTCCAAAGCCTTGATCTCCTTTCGGATCTCGCGACCACTTCGGGATCGAGAGCGAGATCTGACAACGAGCTCCTCGGTGGGGTGATGGTGATGGTGGTAAGAGTCCCAGCTAGAGGAGGTGGTGGTTGTAGTGAATCGTGATGGCGAAACGTCGCGGATGACAGTCTCCTCGGCGTATTCGAAGGGTCCTTGTTGCGGAGGAGGAGGTCCAGGCTGGTAGAAGCCAGGAGGTGGTCCAGGCTGAGCCATAGGAGGAGGCACCATTTGGACGGGCGGAGGTGGCATTGGAGTTTGTTGAGGAGGAGGCATCATCTGAACGGGTGGAGGTGGAGCTGGAGCTGGGGTTGCGACTGGAACAGCAGCGGGAGGTGCCTGGGCTGGAGGAGCTTGAACTGGGGGAGCGGGAGGCGGGGGAGTCTTGGCTGGCGGTGGTTCCGGAGTTGGCTCTCTGACCTTCTCCTTGGGCGGAGGTGCAGGCAAAGCAGCAGTAGGTGCCTTTGGTTCTCGAGAGGCGGCAATTTCAGCTTCAACTACGGAGTGTTAGTAGCGTATCAATTTTGCAGGCTGCCAACTTACCCTTCTTGTAATCCTCACTGACTTTGAGAAGTTCGTCAATGTTATCTTGGCCGAGCGCCTTTTGCACAATGATTGTGGTACCCTAAATCTTGTTAGAGACCATGATTCACAATGTCAGATTGGTCACAAACAAACCTCTTCAAAGAATGGGTATCCAAGATCAATGAGAGCTCGTTTAGAAACCAGCTTAGCAGGAATGCGAGTCTTGCCCTTCTTAGGATACTCGCTCTTCACTGTAGTGCCACCACTGCTGCTAGAGGAGCGGCTTGAAGATGAAGAATACGAGCTGCTTCGAACAGAGCGAGTCCGGGTTGACCGAGATTCTCGGCTGCGCCCACGACGATTTCGAGATCGAGTGTATTCTCGTTCCCGAACACGCTCAGGCATAGATCTGTAATCATCATCGCCATAATAGTCAGGCTCGGCAATCTTGATGTCGTCATAGAACTCGTCGCCGTATCTGCGAGGTGGAGGCAGTCCTCGGCTCTTAGGAAGAGGAATGGGTGTGTAAGGAGGAGCACGGTAGTCATCTCGAGGATCTCGGTGATCTCGAGGACGGATATCCTCACGGCGAGCAGGAGGGGGATATTCCTCACGGTCTTGGAAGAAACGTGGTCGGCGGTCAAAGGTGTCAAGAGATGATTGTCGGCGCAGGAAACCCGGTCGACGAGGTGGAGATTCACGGCGAGGAAAGTCTCGCTCTCGTTCTCTCTCCAAAACATCTGTGCGGCGAGCCCAGGGAGGTGGCATATCGCGCTCTCTTTCTCGCTGGGGCTGGTAGCGAGAATCATCGCCGTAGTAGCGACGGTCACGGATGTCTTCTTCTTCGTAGTAACCGCGGCCAGGTCGACGGTCATGTCGCTCATCTGAGTGGTCGCGGCCTCGTGTGCTGCGTGTATAAGAGCGATCGTCATCGAAGCGATCTCTGTTTTGTTCGCCGCGCATTCGCTCAAAGCGATCGCGGTCCCAGCGTTCGGCCATGATAACTGTGTGTGATGTGGTGTTGTGTGATTGTGGCTGCTTAAGCAGACCGGAACGTATAGAGGCTAGTCCTCTGGTGTTAGTGTATAGCTGATCGCCTTCTAGCGAACGGGTATCAAGTGCAAGTTAAAGGTGCAAAAACGATGATGGGAGAAGGATGGAGGAGAGAAAGAGAAAGAAGAGATGATGTACTGGAGGGTGGAGGGTGGGCGGGATACTTGATGAGTCGAGAGGGAGGGAAGAAGACCAAGGATTAGTGGTAGCAGCATTCAACTGGGATTGGATGGCCAAGATGGAGAGGATGGATGATGGAGGGTGAGAAGAGGCCGATGACGTTGACAGACTGATCCAAGACCCCGCTTGGCGAGACATTCCAGGGCCGAACTGTCCAAGTGGATCCCCGTCTTCTCAGTGGCTTCCATGTGACTCTAGCGACAATTACAGGGGGCTGAGCGGTACAATTGCATGAGGGGAGAGCCCTGGAGCTTTAATGTCCAGCTGATGACGACTTGTGATGAGGCCGAGTTGAACTGCGAGACAACACAGCACCTGATGTACATCAGACAAACAGTCAAGGGTCCTCGAAACCCTCGAAGAACCAATGCACGAGATCGGAGAGAAACGTTACTTGCGCAAATGTACACAAACAGAAGCTTACACAAAGAAAGAAAAAAAGAGAACCACCACTAGCTAAACGCCCATTCGCTTCGACAGTAGTCTCGACGCCCAAGCACAAACCAAGTGGGCCGGCATAGCCAAAAGCCGGATTATGGCACATGAAATGCAGGGACTGGGATTAGTTGAGGCTGTGGGAAAATTGTTAACAGCCAGATAATTCTCGATAACTGATCAAATCTGCAGAACCATATGTGAATTCCTATATAAGGCAGGGCAATGTAAGTATTTACGAATGTCAAGTCTTGGTGTCCTATTTCTAAGGCAAATGATCATCAACATGGGCCGATCCGAGTGCTCACTTCTAAAAATGGCATCTTTATCAGATTAACCTACCCTTATTCATCTTGACGTTAGCAAACGACAAACAAGGAGTCGACAGGGGAACAGAGTTGCTCAAGCCTGCAGGGTCTTCCCCTGAAGGTGAACTAAACGATGGGGGGGAGAGCCTCAAAGGGCGGGCTTTCGTTCTCATTCTCGTCTTTACCGAGACTAACGGCACAAGCCATGTTTTCTTTGATCACGGTAGCCTAAAGCTCGCCGCTCGGGCTCTGCTGCGCTGCAGTTGGGTTTCTTGGGCCCAGAACCTGAATAGCTCACCGGCAGCTGGAATTTCCAATGGGTAACTGTAGCATCGAGGTCTGTGTAACTTGTCCATCGGAATGGCAAATTCTTACCGAATGTTCTTTTGGGAGATAACAAACTTGTTACGGGGACGTGCCAGCTTGAGTGGTCTTTTTGAGGCCCATCCTTGACTGAAGCTGTCATGCAACCAAGGACCTCAAGTCGCGGGGAGATTCTCCTGTACGATGACGTCGAGAAACCAAGACACAAGCCCTGGCTCGACCCACACGAGCAATGCAGTCTCCGAGCCAATCATGTCTCCCCAACTCTAACATAAGCTCTGTTGGGCATTGAAACTCGAGATCTCCAGAAGATCACTGAAACTCGGCAGGATCCGATTACGTTGGGCAATCACTGCTTGGTACCTGATCAACCTTCTCAGCCTCCATGAGACCAGTTTTGATCTAGGTTTCTACGGTAGCTGAAGAAGGTGGGACCGCCATAAATCTGTAAACGATGGAAGGTAAGCATTTGCAGGTATGCTCACGTGACAAATTAAAAGAGGCATCCGTCAAGTTTGGTAACGCTGTGTTCACTTACTTTCCGACACCGCCTCACTCTAAAGTCATAGGTAGCCAACCGCTTGACTTCCTACATATTCATTCCTACCTCAGTCTCTACTTCACCACATCATCTACGCTCAAACTGTCAGTGTGCTCAGTGTAACAGACTACCAGAGGATATCTGACGGCATCTCAGCAATTCATGAGGCTGCGAAAAACAATCGCTCCATGTCCAACAATGGGAAGCGGTAAATAGCCAAAGATTTCAGCGCCGCCAGGAGGTTCCTTCAACCTGCTTATCTGGCGGCTATTGCCTCAGCGATGCAATCAACTTCTATGTACCCAAGAAGTTTCTAGGTTCAGCACTCCAGAAGGCATTTACGGTTACTTCTGGCGCGCGAGGACTGGAAGTCACGAAAGGAGCCTGGGTTTTATTACCGGACTGGTTCAACAAATGAAAAGCAGGCACATGAAAGACAAGAAACCATGACTTCAGCGTAGAGTTGTCAGGATGTTGAAGTTGAACGTGATGGCCTGGGACCGGTTGAGCTGCGTCAACGCCTATTTGTCCCACGGCTTATACTGGCGCATCCAACGGGACCCGGTGTCTGAGGTATGATGCTTGACAATTGGGAAACATATGACCTGAGCATTGTCATGTTGTCATGTTTGACGGAGGAACAGAAAAGTACTCAAAGAACGTTGGTGATTTCATCTGAGCCAACTTTCCGTACAAACAATCGCGGCCACTAAGCTCGAGACCAAGCTCCATAAAATGCATAAAGTACCTACCTACCTAATCAACGCGTCTTCGCCCCGAGTATAACGCCTATTTCCCCTATGCCTTACGAAGCCGTTTTGGTCTCGGTCGCAGAGTTCTCCCTGACGTTCGTTCTGAAGGCGCATCCCCATCCTGCGATGACATCTTACGCTTGCGACCTTTCCCCCTCTGGGAGCCAGGCGTCGCAGACTTGTCAGACTCTCCGCGTCTAGCTCCTGGATGTACCGGTGGACTGGGTTGCGATAGCTGCATGCTCTTGTCATCCTGCGCGGGCTGTGTCGCTGCCGTTTGTTCCCAGTCCATGAGGACAGGTAATGTAGAGTTTACCGTTGTCGTTACGCGAGGCCGGGGTGAAAGTGGCGGTGCTGCTGAACTCAAGGTGGCATTTGTTAATAGGTCGTGAGCCGTTGGACGCGCATCGGTGTCGACGTTGACCATAGATGCGAAAGGAAAGCCATGTCGGTTCAGGCTCGTCTGGAGGTATTCGTACCACTTCTCCCAATTCTTAGGCTTTTCATTGTTAGAGTCGTCGGATTTCTCTACTAAACACGCCGCCACTGTCACGCCGAGCCCCCATATGTCAACTTTGGGCGTCTGCTCCCTCTTCTCCCTAACTTCCGGCGCAATATAAAGGTCCGTACCAATGAAAGTACTTGATGTATTGACAGCTTTGGCGATTCCAAAGTCTGTCAAAAAGAAGTCGTCGCCGCGATACAGGATATTCCGGGGCTTGACGTCTCGATGTATGATTGGTGGATCATGAGAGTGAACGAAATTCAGTGCCTGTAACATCTGGTATAGCATTTTGCTGGTCATGTTTCGCACCCTCTCTTTCCCATCAGCTCTGTGATGTTCCAGTAGATCTTCGAGGTTGCCCTCATAGATAGGCATGAAGATCTGGATGTTGGGGCTGGACCTCAATTCCCGGATGTGTGTGTATGGCACGATATGAGGCTGATATGATTAGCATAAGGCAAGCATAGATATTTTGAATAGGGAGCTAACATGCGCCATATTCCGGACCGTTTCTACCTCCCATTTCACTCTTGTCCGATAATCTTTCCCAGTATGATTCTTCCACTGAGTCGCCGCTTCTCCCATGTCGACGATTTTGCAAGCGTAGTGCGTACCAGTACACATGTCGACAATCTCATGTACTTGACCTTGGTTGCCTTTTCCAAGCCGTTTGAGCTTTCTCAATCGGACCACCTTGAGTTGCAGGTCGTGCGTGCCGCGATGCCGCAAAGTCCTTTGAAGTGTCCCACCATTACTGGTGTTTCTTGCGAACGCCAGCCTCTTCTCTATCGGTTGTGTTGATCCTGGTTTCAACCGAAACTCAGCTATACCCATCTGGAAGACCCACTCGATGCGATCGTGGGACAAGTCAGGTCCGAGAAGCACGACACATCGCCGATGGGCCTCTGATAATTGGGCGAAACCTAGTTTCTCCCTTGCCTTTCCATCTCCAGCCCAATCTTCTTCTTCTTCTTCGTCGTTGTTGACAACTTCGACCTCCCTGAGTTGCGTATCACGATTTTTCGATGTGTCATGGAGCAGAAGCTCTCCACTTTCCTTATTAAAATCGAAATAGCACTGATCGGTTTCCGGCGAGCAGTTGCAAAGGACCACATCGCTATGGTCTGACCTGCCGAAGCTGACGAGACACGGTGGGCTCTTGGACTCTTGGTCCAACCCAATTCGCAGGCTTAGCTTCTTTGGGTCCGTAGGGTCCTGGCATGTTCGATTGCTGTTGTCGGGATGTTTCACGATGTCCAAAGCAAATTCGTTCCGCGGGGTGAGATAGAAGACTGTCTGATCAGTGTCCATCTTCGGAATGCTTGATCGATAAGACGACGAAGTTAGAACGAGAAGCTCGAGCGGTTAAGATCTACTACGACTGAAAAACATCCATATCTTTCACCGCTTCGCCTCGTCCTTTGTTCCATCCTTTACTGTCATTTGTGACCAAGTAAAACAAGGGTATCAAAAATAAAATTAGCAAAAGATATCCTAAGTCTAGCAAAGATATCCTAAGTCTAGCAAAGATATCCTAAGTCTAGCAAAGAAATCCTAAATTTATCTAAGTTATCTAAGCCTTTTTTGTCGGCTGGGATGAGTATGTCCCACAATAGGATCTACACCCACTCCCTCACCAGCAACTGTGATCAGGTTGGGGGGTGAAAAGAGGCTTCAGCCCCCAGGGCACGAAGGAAAAGAACACCAACAAACACATACAGGCTCATCGCCCTCACTGTTGCCTAATACCTTGCTTTGTACTGAAAAGCTAGATATCCTGATGACTGACTCCACAGGTGTATAAATAACTCGCCAGCAACATCCTTTGTCCCATCCTGTATCACGCCCCCAACTTATCGCCTGTTGATATCCTTTGTTCCATCCTTTGTTATCCACCGCAGATTACCGACTATTGATATCCCTTATCCCATCCATTGCCATCTCCTTGATTCATCGTCTATTAATATTCTTCATCCTCTCCTTCACCATCCCCTCAACCTAACTCTAGCTCCATACCCTTTACTATTCTTCAAATCTTACCAGTCATTTTGGCATCTATTATCATTTCGATGGCCCCTCAAACAAGTCCCAAGCGCAGACTCAGGGCAACGTCAGCACTTCCTGCATCCGTTGAGGCCGCCTCTGACGATGCGTGCCCTCTAGCCAGCAGCAACAACCTGAACAACAATGTCCACTCGGCTGAAAATCCGCAAAACGAGGAGAGAGATAAATACTCTGCATTAGTACAAGGCAAAGTAATGTTGGTGCCACGAACTTACGATCCTGATACATACGATCCTGATACACGGATGCCGTGGACGCCCGAGCCAGAACCCTATGATTCTGAAACCTATTCTGCTTGGGGTAGAAATCACTTCGGTGAAGAGTGGTACCAATTGCGGAAGGTTATGCTCGAGGAAAGAAATCCCTATGAGAAGCGCGAACCAGTGTACAGAGAGCGCCAGCAAGCTCTGAGAGTGATGGAGCATCAGGCTGAAGGGCGACCTTTCAGACCACACTCTTCCTTTTGGGGCGACGAACTCGGAGACGAAGGCTGGAAGCGTTTGTGGGCTCGAATGTCCAACAATGAGTTAGGCCTTCCACGCAGTCCTTCCCCACCTCCAGCACCTCCAACACCTCCAGCACCTCCAACACCTCCAGCACCCCAGACACCTCCAGCACCCCAGACACCTCAGCCACCAAGCAACAGCGCCGAGCCTCGCGAACCGACGCCTGTCCCGGCAGACCCATGGGAACAAATGGAGTACTTGCGAACGCATTGGCACTGGACCGAGGAGATGTACCACTTCCGTAGGTTCTTCCTAAGAGATGAGATCATAGACAGGGCTAGAGCGCGACGTGAAAATGAGCCGGGTAACAAGATAGCCCGCGAGAAACGCGAGCTAATGAAAAGCTTCCACAATCGTGATCATGATCGGTGGTTGCTTGAAGAAGACAACATCCGGGACCACATCAACCTCCCCAAGAAGGGCTGGACGCGGGAAGAGATCGTTGCTGTGTATGAAGCGGATGTGGCCTTCCTTGAATGGTCACGGGGTAATCTTGTACCAAGAGAGTTTGGTTATTTCAGCAACTCCGAAGAAGAAGCCGCGTCAGCCACTTTTTCCCAGGATGACGCCTGGAATTGCTTCTACGGATCCTCGCGTCCCTATCTGCCACCGAATACGGGTTTTGATTTATGGAATTTGAGTGTATGGGATCTCTGGCGCAAAGGCACCTACGGCCGCATCTCCCGCCGGCGACGGCGAGAGGCCCTGCTGCGTGATGCTCAGGGCGATGCTGCATCATGTGGAGAAGAGTTGGAAAGAATTGAGGGCGAAGAACAGAGAGACCGTGAGGCTCTAGAAAGGGCCACTAGAAGTTTAATAGAATTGACGGAAAACTCACCTGGACATGGAAATCTACTGTCAGCTGGAACTGGACGTCTACTGTCAGCTGAAGATCGGGAGGAAATTAAATACAGGCGCGGCATATTGAGCTGGGTCCAAATTGGTCCCGATAGCGTCTACCTCAATCACAAGCACGGTTTCGGCCAAAGATACAAAGAGGCAAATAGACCGCCGATTCGAGCAACAGTCCCCAAAGCAGGCGGGACAGGCGATGACCCAGGCACTCATACGCGGGAAGCAGTGACGCAGTCATCAGCAACAACACCTCAACCAGCGAGGGGCACTCTTCGCAAAACTTGCGGCGGTCGCGTCACTAAGAACACATCGACGCAAGCGGGAGTCTCGCCACGAACAGCACCCCGACGTAGGCAGCGCAAGACGTATAAGAAGGAGCGGGCAAGCCGAAGGCTCGCGAAGCTGGAGCCTGAGTACGGGATGCTAGAGGATGCTAGGAGGAGGTGAAACACGACTCGGATATCAAAAATAGGCTTAATAAAAGATATCCTAATCTTAGTAAAGATGTCCTAGATTTATCTTAAATCACCTAAATCTTTTTATTACTTGGGATTAACATGTTGAGTTTGTTTTCTCCTTCCCTAGCTAGGCTGGCTAAGGTATACATACACCTAGTGATGCTTTATAACCGTTGTACTACTAGCCCCTGGGGAAATAGGTATTGGGAATAGCTTCATGCCAATGTTTCTTTCTTAAGAGGGCTGGCGAATTGCGAGACCATACCTTGGGGCATCGTTCTGGGTAGTTCTAAATCTGGCGTTTGGACAAGAATTCTGTTTGTCTAGTCGATTAGGTAGCTGGGTGGAAAATCGTTTTCTGCTTTGCAGTGAAATGTTCTTGTACAACCAAAACTCAGTAAGATGCCGCTGTGAATTGTTTGAGCTGCGGGTTTTCACTTGCGTCTACGGGCGTTTGAGGCCTAGACGGCTGGCCGGAAAGTCTTACTTTGAAAGCAGTGACCCTTGTGGGTTACACAATATGTGAGATAGTACTTACGAATTGGCTCTGCGCCGATTCAGACGTGATGCTTGTCTTCTCAAACGGCTGAGTGATGTAAGTTTGCAGTGATTGCGGGATACAATCATCCTCCTCCTCCTCCCTTCTAGCAGCGTTTTGCGCATCTCCGTGTGGCACCAAGGTACTTAACTTGACTTGGCTGTATACATTTCGTCTAGTTTCAATAAATAGGGTGCTCTCGAAGCCTATGGCTCAGTTCTGCCACTCGTAACGTGAAACTCTCAACTGAAAACCACAACAACTGGCGCAAAGAAAAATGCCAGACTTGGTAGGCAATGTCCTTTCGAACCCAGAAGGCCCGCGACAACTAGCTACATGGTCTATGGGTGAGAATACCGTCACCAGGCTGATCGAACGTACGACAACGATGCCAGAGACCTTGAAACCATGTCTGGCAGCGGTTGCAGAGAGACTACCCACAGATGAGAACCGACCAGAAGAGGCTCGCACCCTGGCATTTGATGCCTTCTTCAACTCTGTATTCGAGAGCGTCTTGGTCTACAAGTGCATTGAGACGCCTACCGATCTGCGTGATGTCATTACACGCATCCCAAAGCCCTCCTCGCAACACAGGCGTGCCCTTGGCAGAACTATAGCGACACAGGTCCGGTCCCTGTACGTCCACTTTAGGATTGACCACCCAGCTCTGCGGACCGAAAGCTTCGTCTTCTTCGTGAACTCCGACCCAAATCTCAACACGCCCTATATTCTCGACTGGGTGCGACAAGAATCTCCCGAGATGTACCAACACCCTGAATACCAAGCAGGAAAACCTCTCTGGTCCGACCATGTCTGGTCTTTGATGATGGTGCTGTCCGAGATTGCTGAGTGGAAGCCTCTTGAAAAGGAGATTCAGAGCCACGCCGAGTTGCGGAGCAGGAAACTAGAGAGGAAGCGGCTGGTAACAAGTCCGGACTGGAAGGATGCCATGACAGCTGAGGTCTTCCAGTACGGGTTCGGATTTCTCGAGAAGGATCGCAACACACTTGAGGAGTATAGCCATTGGAAGGTCAAGCGCTTCTACGATGGATTGTGCAAGCGTCTGGACCCGTTGTAATATTCTGTCCAAGGAAATGATCGTGCTGCCGTCTAAGTGCTATCAGCCTTAATAGTCCACTGTTTGTTTTGTCGATGTCTTTAATTGTTCCCCTTATTCTTAGCTTTGGAACAGAACCAAGGAATTAGCAGTCAAAGGACTGACCAATTGTCTCGCAAGTCTTTTTGTCAAAGATTTCCTACCGCACCCTACGTAGCTGGACGAGGGCGTCCTTGACTTCTTTTCAGCACAGGTCACCCAGTGGTGACTTCTCAAGTGACACATTTAAAAAGCCTATAGCATCAGACTGTTCCGCGTCGTCTTAGAACTTTTGCTATAACAAATGGCATTTGGTCATCTCAGCGAGTATCATCAAACGGCCCTTCTCAATTGCATTCAGCGTTGCTTCACCTAATCTAGTGGATCGCCTACACGCCTTCAAAACGCCGTCCTCTATTGTGTGCCCTATATGATCCAAATTCCAGAAACCCCCAAGCTCTCCACCTACACCTATGTTCTCCCTACTTCACAAGCCCTCTAACATCCCAGGCTAACAGCATTAGCGAACAGAGCATAGGTATCAGCGTGGTTGATGTTCTGCTCAGCAGTCAAGCTCTGAAGGAAGTTATATCCATAACCACCATAGTCGGAAGTTCCCTTGATCTGGGTTAGATGAGTCATCTCGTGCAAGTTGGTGTTGCCCTGGTCCTGACCATGGCAAGTTGAAGTGGTGGCAGGAAGACGCTCAAAGTACAGGTCACAGTAGGCCATGTAGTTTCCACTGGGAACAGTATACGCAAGAACACCGTTCTGGCACGCGCCGTAAACATCGGTACAGTAGTAACGGGTATCTCCAGCGTTGGTTGATCCACACTCAGAAGCGATCTTGGCAAAGACATCAGCGACAGTTGAGCGAGTCGCAGCGTCAGAGTTCTTGAAGTACTCCTCTACCTTCGCAGCAGGGCCATTGGATGCAGCCTGCTGAGCAGCTGAAGCCTGTCTAGCACAGTTCGACAGAGCAGCTTGAGTGACCTGGAGCTTGCTGCCAGAACAATCACTCTGTACCTGAGCGCGCTTCTGGTGGAAGGCGGTGCGGACGGAGAAGGCCTGGGGACCATCGACTTCGGCGTCGAGGCGGTTGGAGTAGAAGGGGACTGAGCCGATCAACTCGGTGGAGTTCTCCTGGGCGAAGGAGAGGGCGCCGGATGAGAGGACGCTGAACTTGCCGCCGGCGGAAAGATCGTGGAACTCGGCGATGTCGAATTCGACTTCGTACGAGTTGCCGGAGGGGATGCTCTGGAAGGCAGTGTCATCGAGCTGAGTGGTGTCGAGGGCGATGCGAACACCGTCAAAGGGGACAGTCTTTTGTTCTGTTGGAGGTCAGTAAGTGAGTGGCTATGGGGGTAGTGACTAAGATGAGGGTAGTATCGAGGATTCCAACACCCAGATAGGCTACATGCTCACTCCATCCAACACTACCTCACATCTAGGAAGTCTTACCAGCAGAGAAAACCTGAGCCCTTTCAACAGGAGCCGTGTCAAGGAATGTTCCAACCTTGAGAAGCTTCAAGTTGCTCTTCCCATTATTGGTGATAACTGCCTTAACCCTTGAGTTTCCCTGCATCTTCAACTCAACATTCAAGGGAGTAGGGGCGCGCTTATCCACCAGGGGCGCAGCGACAGCCATGGAGGCGAGAGCAAGACCAGCAAGCAGCTTCATTTTGAACGATAGACCAGATCGAACGAATGTGATTCTAAAGAGTGAAGAGAATGAAAAAGAAACGAGTGAATGAATGAAAGGAATGACTATTTGGAAGAGGATGAAGGCATGCTGAGGGACTCGAGGTATCGTGAATACTTATACAGGCTAGAATTGATACCCTGCGACTCGTCTGGACTCGGGAGCAGGGGACTTGCGACGATATTGATCCGTCTTGGTGTGGACCGATCCAGGGTTTCGTTTCGGACATGTCAATATGTTTGACACAAGCCATTTCCGCTCTTTAATCTTGGCGATTCTCGAATTAATTGTCCGAAGATTGACCCCCCAGCATCGCCCATCCTCTACCGTCGCCGTATGTTTATGCTATTTTCGCCTTTTGAGTTTATTTTCCGATTCACACAATTAACCTTAACTTTGTCAATTGACTCTGTCCGATGTAACAAAATCGAAGATCCTCTAAAATTAAAAAAGGGTCAAGGCCAGGTCCGGGCGTCATGCCCTTTCGAAACACACCATGTAGCATCGTCGGCTGGGATGAGTATGCCCCACAAGAGGATCGGTCGGGGCTATAAGAGATCGTCGTATCTCAAGGTTACGAGATTGGAAGGGTTGTTTGTGAATATATTAAAACAAGGTGACTCCCGTTTGACTTGAGACGGCTTTGAGCCGTTGAGGAAGGAGATTGTGGTTTGTTGTTTGACGGGCCGTTTCTATAGCGTTATGAGTTGAGATTATTGGATAGAGGTATTGTTTACGGATTTGAGTAAAAGAGTTGGGCATGATGATGTATCAGGTTGCTAACGGCATGTGATTCGAGATGGTAATAATTGTTTGGAGAAACAACCATAGTCAACCGACGACGAAGCGGCCAAAAATACCACCAACCGGTCTTTCAGGAAATGATAGATCTATGTGATGGTAAAGAATCTCAACATGTCGTGGCTTTCGACCACGCTGCATGTCCCCAACGTCTGTCCAAGCCCTTCCACACTACCACTTAAGCTTATACAGCAGCCTCCGATCATTTCCATTCTCATATCTGACAAGATTTACAAGGATGATGGATTCATCTCCGGTCTAATAGACCCACGATACTCGAGAATAACGTGCAAAGATCGGCACGGAGCATTGACTGTAAAACTTTTAGAGCAGGTGCTAAATATAAGTTAAATAAGCTTGCTTGGGCCAGTTTGAAGACAGGACTTGCGCCCGATTATTGAAGAATTTTATTGGTAAGATATTCTCGAATATCAGTTTTGAAAGGATGGATTCTTGCATGTGAGCTTTGTTTGTTTGGCTTGCCGCGTTTGTCGAAATATTCTGATCCTAGGACCAGGAAGGCCTCACATTGTAGTATCAAGACCAACAAGAACGAGGCATATGATAACTCGCTCGGTGGCCACTTCTATGTCAGACTGTCTGAAAGAGCATCATGAGAACATCTTGTTCACTGAAAGAACTGGTCCCGTGTAAGATGAACCCAGATGCTGGGGGCTTTGGTGCGTCGTGCAATGACATGATTTACCCTGGACCAGTCCATCGTTCCCAGACAGCAGTACTGGAGTAGTCACTACGAGTTGTGCATTAATTGCTGTGCACAACGTACAGCACTTATGATGGAACATTAATTGTAGGCTGCAATGTATGTAAAGACCTTTACAATGATTGCAGTACATAATGCTCAGATCGATTACCTCATTCCTTGCAGCAAAGGGAGCATCGTAGAGGGGTTGACAGGCATCTAAACACCAAAAAGCGATACCAAGTGACTTAGCAGCAAAAAGACATCATGGAAGAAGCTCAATTAACAAAAAGAGTGATCACGCTGGGGATCGAACCCAGAATCTTCTGATTCGTAGTCAGACGCCTTGCCATTGGGCCACGCGACCGTTTCTCGTTATTGAATTGACTCACCAAATCGTCAATTACGGATTCTGCACTCAAACTTTTCTCGCTAGACCCGGAGGATCGCCCCGTGGTTCTCAAATCAAACTCGGTACCGCCGCCCACAACCCGCGCCAAGCGAACAAGAGCTAGCGACTGATGGAATCCTGCTAAAGAGTCAAAGTCTCCATAGCGGCGTTCAATAGCTCAGAGTAGACCCTGGGACTAAACTGCAATAACAGTTTCTTTGCGCCACCTTTATAAGGGAGGATAAGCGGCACAGCACAAAGAATGCAATGCAAGTGCACGTGAGATACCGCGAGCCCCTGGATCTTGCGTTAGGTTAGGGGGCAGCAGTCGCGTACCTTTTAGCTCAGACGTAGTAAGGTTAATTATTAACTTAAGTTATTTTTTAATGGGACCTACTGTACTCCGAATTCAGCTCAGCTGCTCTGCCTCTGCCTCTGCCTCTGCCTGCCTGCACGTTCATTTCATTCTCTTTGGGACCAATTCTTTATTCATCCTCACACTCACACTCACACTCACACTCACCTAACCTCACCTCACCTCACTCTCCTTTATGCCATCATCTACGTGATACAGGGACTGAAACAATCCCTTGTTCCTTTGACGTCAACTCACTCATTTCGTTTCTCTTGTCCCGCTGTTCAAAAACTGAGCTCATGCCATGGCCATCATCGCGTCTCCAGCTGTACGCCTACTCATCGGCCTCACAGTCGCACTCACCTTCATCGCCTTCTTCACACCAACAGGCTACGTACCAGACGTCGCATTATCATTCAGGATGCCAGCTGCACTAAAAAAACTCGAAGTCACCATCACCCAAGAGGAGAAAGACCCTGTTCTCATCCGCGCAGCCGTCAGGAACAACAATGACGAGCCCGTCACCATCCTCACCTACGGCTCACCCCTGGACCCCTTGGGGATTTCTCTTGGCATTCTTTACATCACGCCCAAGGGCGACAGCAAACCACTTGACATCATGCAGATTGAAGCATCACGACTCTGGCCGCCTTCTGATGATGCTCTAATTGAGATCCTACCTGGCCGATCGGCCATTTGGGAATTTACCCTCCAGGAACCTGTTGTTCCGATGGACAAGGTGTTTGAGGGCGCGACGGTGCAGCTCAAGGGCACGTGGAATGCTGTGTGGACAAAGGAGAAGAAGAATGTTGCCTACACATCCATCCAAGAGGGCACACCAGCAAACGAGACTCTAACAGGGCCATTCAAGTCAAACATCATCGACATTGAAGTCGTATAAACACGAATTGTATCATCATCATCATTGTTATTATTACTTGGCGTTTGGGGGCGGGCAGGCATGATTAATTGGTTCACTTGTCTACGTTAGATGACGAGAGTGATTGATGGGTTAATTGGGAAGAGAAAGCAAGGGGCGAAAATATTTTTTTTATTAGAATACATAATCCATCCCAACCCAACAAGCAGAGCAAGCATTCTTTGTGTCTCCCTGAAATGCCTGCAGTCAGCCCTTTCGACGCAAGCCACATTCATACCCTGTAACAGACCATTGACCAACCACGCCCCGGCCTGGACGAGTGTCTTAGATGATATGATATCCACGCAGCGCCAGCTGTTGGGTCTAGTATTCATAGATCGTCAGTCTAGTCAATGATTGATAACGTTGGTATCGCTAGCTTAATGACCGGCGTCCCGAAAACCCCCTTTTCCAAATAAGCGCCACCTGCACTACCCTGAAACTGAATAAGTCGTGACGAGTGTTGGTTCTGGTAAAGAAATGCTAGCACTTGTGCTTGTCATACGATGAACTGCCAATGCATGCATGCATTTCTATTAACCCGCTTGACAGCAGCTCATTCTCTATTCCCAAGCCCAAGTTCATCGCGTTTCTGTTTGCATCAATTTTCCAAGGTATCTTTTCAGAAACGCCACAGGGTACACCCAGCTGTTCATGAGAAGCTTTGTATTCCCAGGCTGATGGGATGCTTTACTTACCAGTATGGCCCAGTGATGCTTCTTCGCCTTCCATCATTGAATCACTGGTTGCGTCGATGATTAAGCGAAACGATCTATTTTTACGAGAATGTATCGATGCGATCTCATCGTTGTATCCTGGGACTCCAAGTCGCAGAGGGACATCACCATCTTAGTTTCCTCTTCCCATTCTTCAACAGCCATCAACAGTCCCGTTCTCAGTCTCAAACGTAGTTTGACCCAATATTCAATTCTATTCACTCGCCAATATTCTTTTTAACTTTCTTCCTGGTTATCAATCTACTCCCGAACAAACAACCCAGCCATACCCATACCCGTACCAACACACATACTCACAACACCAACCTCGCCACCGTCCCTCTTAAGTCCATGCAAAAGTGTACTCGTCATTCTCGCTCCCGTAGCTCCAAGAGGATGTCCCAGCGCAATAGCACCTCCATCAGGGTTAACCTTCTCCTTCGCCCACGCATCCTCAAGTCCCAACTCCCTCACACAGTGCAGCGCTTGACTAGCAAACGCCTCGTTGATCTCCCACCGTGACACATCCTCTGTCTTGAGACCAACTTGGTCAAGAAGCTTGGGGATGGCGAGGGCGGGGCCGATACCCATCTCATCGGGGTCACAACCGACTGTCACAGCTGAGACGAACTTTCCGATGATGCGGTCTTGGAGGCCGAGAGCGGTTGCTGTGCTTCGGCGCATGAGGAGGGTGGCGGCAGCACCGTCGGAGACTTGGCTCGAGTTTCCAGCCGTTGAAGCACCGTCGGGCTTGAATGCAGGCTTGAGCTTAGCAAGCGCCTCAATAGAAACGCCCTCGCGGATACCATCATCGGCAGTGACAGTGATGCGCTTCTCCTCGCCAACCTTGTTACCCTGCTTATCGACTTCCTGGAATCTCGTCTCAACAGGGACAATCTCCTCCGCAAAACGGCCCTCCTTTCTCGCACGTGCAGCACGACGGTGCGACTCAACAGCCATAGCGTCCTGATCCGCTCTCGAAACACCATACCGCTCTGCAACGTTCTCCGACGTCAAACCCATAGGCATGATACAATCCTGCGCATGGCGATTAGGCGAGGTCTTCAGCTCAGGCCACACATCTACAGGAATAGCTCTGCTTCCGTAATTCCTCGTCATGCTCTCCATACCAGCCGCGATACCGGTGTCGATCATGCCCGTCTGGATCTGCGCCGACACAGCAGCGATGGCCTGCAGCGAACTAGAGCACGCGCGGTTAACGGTATACAAGCTGGTGGTGTTCTTGAACCCGACGTGGTTGAGAGCCATGCGCGCCGCCTTGGAGCCGCCGAGCTCGGAGAGCACCACGCCGACTGCAACATCGTCGACGGGGGCCTCGGGATGTGCTTTGAGAGTGGCCTTGAGGACGCTGGCGAGGAGCTCCTCGGGGTATGCGTCCTTGAGCTGGCCCTTGTAGGAGCGGCAGATGGGAGTGCGGACGGCGGAGAGGATCACGGTGTCGGAAGGGGATTTGGCGAGGACGCCCTGAAGGCCTTTGTGAAGACGGGCCGACATTGTGATTGTGACTGTATGAGAAGATATGGGAGATTATAAGGTAAGAGGGAAGCCAGCTGATGATATGAAGGAGAAAAGAAGAGATCAAAGGTTCATGATGAGAAGTGAGAGAAGTGTTGATGAGCCGGGTAAGTAAATATCCCATTACCCATTACCCTCCACCCCCGCCGAAAGCCGGAACACTCCCGTCCCGTTGCCATGAGCCGAAAGTGGATCCTCGACACCGGCTTCATACTTCGGGTAATGTTTGTCGAGTGTGGCTTGGACTGTCGGAGCGTCGGGTAGGCCCTCGGGGTAGAAGACTTCTGACGCTAAATTGAGGTGCCAAAAACACTTAGTCTAAGATCCTCTAAATCCAGACTAAAACATACCAAATTTGCCCAAGGCTACCTAAGTCTTTTTGTCATCTATACTGGGAACCTAAGTTTAGGATCCCGACATGTGGCGTCTATGGCTGTGCATCACTCATCACTTATCATGAGACACTCACATTGTGAGCCTTCAATACTATTGGAACTTGACAATCTCTCCATTTATACATAATTCCCGCTATGGCATTCTGCCCTCTTTTGACCACACCAACTTATATATACAAAGTCGCCAAATGCAAATCCCTCAACGCCACCCTGTGCCGATGCCGTCGTTAAATCGTACCCCGAACTCCATTTGCAATCTGCTTCTGATCTGACTTGACATTTCACTGTCTATACTGAATCCCTAGTCCTAGCTTATCTTGCCCATCTGCCATTGGTTCAACCACTTTGGACTTCTTCGCTGGACTTGCTTGATCGAGCCGTGTCTCCTCAGCAGAAGGATGGTTGCCGCTGAATTTCCGCTTGTCGCCATCTCCATGTCGATGAGAAAGTAATCTCTCCTGCATAAGAACTGTCTTTTCCATTGGTCCCGGTGTGTTCCTCAGGGTCTCAGCCACCTCAAAGCTCTGCCGCGGATCTCGCCGCAGCATCTCTGCAGCAGCTTGACTAGCCTGGCTATCAAACACCTCTCCGTCCTGGTCGCTGCGATTCCGTGGCTGTGATGTAAATGACTGAGCTGCGGCAACCGACTCAAGCGCTTGCCTAGCTAGCTCCTCATTATCGTCTGCTGAAATAGTGCTCTCTCGACTCCTACGGCGGCGGTCAGTCTTGGCCACAGGTGTCGTAGGAATGAACTGTCTCTGGGAGTATCGATGAGGCTCCGAGTGAGGTACCAGATCCACCGATGGAAGAAGCCCAACGTTTGTACCCACCGGCCGGTTCATAGGCGTCGTGGGCAGAGACGACATGGATTGCGAGTTGCGGTGGTGTTTCCCGACGCGTGGTGCAGGGCGGTGAGAATGCATCGGCGTCGAAGGTGCGCTGTTGTTATCCTGGCTCATAGCCTGCAACAAAGCCGAGAGACCATGCTCGCTTTGTGATCTAGATGTCTGCTGCTGTTGAGAGTTTCTATGCCCTTGTGACACCGCAGCGACTTTCTGTCTGGGTGTCAAAACTGCGTGAAATATACCCCCAGGTCTACAGAGCATCTGCATGTGCTCTCTGTTCTCGCGTATTCGTCTCAGTAACATATCTCGCTCTTCATGAAGAGCAATGCATTCATCCTCGCTTTGCTTGATGACTTTCTTAGCCGTCTGGACTCGGCGTTGGAGGATCTCATTCTCTTGTAGCATGGCCTCATACCGCGTCTTCATCTGTAAGTACTTTGTTTGCAGTGCCTCGGACGGCTGATCAAATTCTTTTCTAGCCATTCGGGTGAATTCTGCATTCCGTAGCGCGTCTACCTCGCGACGCATCATCTCGTGTTCCACAGCAGCACGCTTGGCGTCGTCGTCGGCCTGGATAGACAATAAGTTATACTGTAACTTATGGTGAGCTGTCTCCATCTTGAGCTTTTGTTGTTCTGCTAGAGCTGATTGAAGCATGACGCGAAGCTCGTCGGCGGACGCTTCGAGGACCTGGTGTGGAGCGGGAGGAAGAAATTCTGTTGTTACAGGACGTTCGCGTATGTTGTTGGGTACAGTGGCCGGCGGGGAGAAGAGTGTTGACGACTGCTGGGAGCCGGAGAACTTTCGTTTGGAGGGACCGGGACCAGCTTGACTGGCATGGCTGTTAACCTGGGTCGACGGGGGCGGTGTAAGAGAGGATGGAATAACAGTAACGACTGGTCGATCTTCGTTAACCTCGGTTCTAAAGGACTCATTTGGATCGATGGGCGAGTTTGGAATCTCTGTCGATGGTAATGTCACGGCAGCTGGATCTTGGGGTCCTGCGTCCTGAGGTTGAGGCGTCGTGGGGTTCTGTCGCTCGCGACGATGCCTAACAACGATCGTATCGCCCTGTAAGGTTTGCGAAGCCTGTGTGGCTTCGGTAGGAGAAGTCATGTTGAAGCAATCGTATTCTGCTCTCAAATAACTCCCCAGGCAACCAAGTCGCGTCAATAGCTATCGTCGTCCCGATCCGTCAGCTGAAGAAGCCGGATCTTCGACAGCAGGTGATATATATAGCTGGCGTGTTCAATGCGTACATGTGCTTTGCATGCGCGTGTGTTTATTATCTTTTCCAAGCCAAACTTTATGCGTTGTCGTGCAGCGCAGCGCAACGCAACGCACAACGCGCCGCGATATGGATCCACAGTAAACAGCGATTACGACGAGGGAAAAACAATGGATCGCAAAACCTTCAATGGAAGAGGAGCAATGGGATATAGAAACACAATATAAGTAGAAAACAGTAGACACGAGTCAGAAATGCTTCGGCCTGTGACGCCGTCGATTTTGGTTGCTTCCAAGAAATGAGAAGCTAGCTTGGTTGAAGATGATAGACCCAGGAACAAGGGTTTTTCCGTTGGGCACGCGCCTAGGTATGTGTTTTCAGTGGAGGACGATGCTTGTTTTTAGGCACTAAACTAGAAGGGGTTCCAGGTGAAGCTCGGTGATGGCGGCCTGTGAAACGATCCACAGGCGTTATCCGTCAGTGCCCGAGACATCAAACCCAACCGAGCCGAACCAAACAAGCCAAACAAAACAGATACAGGATGAAAGCCAGTGGAGAAATCTCTCGATTGAAACGAATGAATCAAACCCTATCCAAAAATGACCGTCAAATAGAATATCCCAATCTGCACTCCCCCAACTCCAAACCTGTAACACCAAGACACCAAACAGTTCGTGATGCCATCAGACAACAGTAACCTCATCAGCCTTCCTCTCCGTTCTTTGCTTCCTCTTCTCACCGCACTTCAAAAACAAATTCCGAATACCTCTTCCAGCAGCGAAGATCAAATACATCATACAGATGACAGGCCAGAAGAGGATTATAGAGACCCACCACGCTGCCACAGCCAGTTTTGCCCATTTCGAGCCGTTGGAATCGAGATACCACTCTGGGACAAAACTACTAGCTTTTCCGCGCGTGTTGAGGACGAGACCGAATATCAAGCCAAAGGTAACCCAGCCGCCTGCTGTGATTGCTGCCACGAGATTGATGGTTGCTTTAGGGCCCAGGGCTTTGTCCCTCAGAACGTTGTTGTTATCTTCCACGTCACGGGCCATAAGGGCGATGGTTTGTAATATGGGAGACATAATGACAATTCGTGAAGATGTAAATGGTTTTGACTGTGGTTTTAGGTCGTGCAAGGTGTCTAATGTGATGATATCGTGAAGTGTCGCTTGGGCAGGTGCTTGGGCTGGTTTTGTAGTTTTCGCGCGCGTGTATCGATCGACGTGATTGAGGAATACTCGAAGAATGTTTCACGATGTCAAAATTAGTGATGAAACATTCCCTCATGGGGAGTGATACTTCTGTGCTTTATACGCTGTGATAAAGTTCGTGTTGATACTGATGGAGTCGCCTCGTCCATTGAGACTTCATCTTCACGGTGTCCCAAGGTTCTTGCCCCAGATAACCACGCGCACCTCCCAAAGTTTGAAGAAGCTCTCAATGCCTAAAGGCCTCTAATAAGATAAGGCCTAGTACCTGAGGTAAGTTACGCCCGTGTTTGTGAAGAGACGAAGTAACAAATGAATTCATTGGACTCAGCATCAGATGCTTTTAGTTCCGCATGACTCACGGTAATTGAGAGTCTATAAGCTCAACACAATGAATGTCATGATTCGTTCCCTCCTCTTGAACCTCAAAGTTTAGTAAATAGATCGCAGAATTAAAAAAACTCTTCCCATGCGTCAATATTGTAGAAAAGCCAAAGATGAATCGACAATACTAATCCACACCTTGCAAGTTCGCTGCCCGTGAGACTTCGTCCGATACATTGCCCTGATCGCGGGAATCTCGCCAAGGATCCCCTTAGCATCAGATCGATAGCCTCAAAGGTACACCCAAGAGTAGACTGGCGTGTCCTGTCTGCTCAAACTACCTAGCCTTGAGAGTTGATCGTGGTTAATAAGTTGCTGTGTGGCTATAATGGCTGACTGCTTCACGTGAAGACCAGCTCTCTAATTACTAGCAACACGTGGTAAATTTCAAAAAGCTAATAAGAAGGTTAATAAGAAAGACGTACTGCAGTAAAAGATATTCAAGATTCTATGCTAAAGTTTAACAACAAAGTCAGCAGACTTCAGCAAATCCGTGAGTGGCATGTTGTGCTGGCTCGCGCACAAAGAATATAATATACTCGCCTCAAAGAATGGCCTCGATAGCCATCGTCCATGATTGTGGGGCTACTACATTGCGAACCGTTCTGAGAACCCATGAACAAGAGCCATTTCCTTCTCGGACTATTGACTCCCCAAAATCAGAATCCTGTCCGCAGAAGAGGATGGGGGGACTAAGCGAGGTGAGTAAATCTAGCACAAATGGGCGCACCCCAGGTCGAATTGCATTAACAAGAAAGCAAGATGGTATATAGTCCCCAGTAATAAAACTAAAATACGTCAAAATATGTACCAAGAAGCGAAAACCATCCCATAGCAAGAGCATATCAATCAGCGCCAAGTCTACAGCTCATAATCAATCCACCTCAGGCTCGTCGTCATCTCCCTGCCATGAAGCCATATCAGCGACCGGCACACGACCCCTGAGCCACCGCAAAGTGGCATCTGTGCCTCGCTCAATCACGTTCCATCGCGGAACTCTGAACCGGTTGCCTGCGACCTCAAAACGCTCGAGTCCGCCTGGGCCGCCAAGAAGACCAATACGGGGATTCAGGTGCGCGATGTCGTTGTTGCTCACGTCGACGATCTTGAGACCCTTGATCATATCTGGCTCGAGATCGACGATGTGGTTGTTACTCGCCAGCAAGACGTTCAGAACGGGAAAGGCCTCCTTCAGGTTTGTTGGGAGAGCGTTGATGCGATTCATCGTCACGTCAATCTTCTCAAGACTTGGGGCATGCAAGAACTGCACAAGCGCACCAAGACCAGTGATGTGATTCGAGGCTAGGTTAAGTTCCCTCAGAGCTGGGAGTTCCAATTCCTCCGTTAGGTACGCCTCGCCAACCATCTGGTTGTGAGACACAGACAGGGCAGTCAATGTTTCGGCAAAAAAGCTAAGCGAGTTGGGCAGGGTAGCAAAAAGGTTGTTTTGGAGGAAGATTTGTCGGACACGGTGTTCGGCAGCGACTTTAGAGCAAACGACGGGATGGAGTGATGAAGACTGGGTTTGGGATCGATCTAGGATACCGCCAGGCTTGACGGGCCAAGTCTGGTTCGACAACGTGTGCGATCGAGAGCGGTGGCTTGATACAGTGTGAGATCGGGAACGATTAGGGCTTTGGGGAGGTGTAGCGAAATCATCATCTGACCTGTCATTTTCATCAAACATTGCGTCAGGGTTCGATTGCGTGTTGTCAGGACCCTTTACATCAGCCATAACATCTAGGATGCCGACTTGAGAAGCTGGCTCTTGGTAGGGAGGTGGTGGTTCAAGGCGGCCAGCAAGCACCTCCTTCAGATCTTCGGTGGTGATGGAGAGGAACTTCTTGTCACGAAGGGGGTTGCCGCTGAGTCGAATCATAGACAAGTTGTCCATGCGAGACACCTCGGGAGGAATCACTCTGATGTCGTTGCTAGAGAAATCAGCATGACGAAGTTTCTCGAGGCCCATGAAACTGTTAGGAATTCCAGATATGTTGTTCTCTTCGACTGATAACGTCAAAAGACTTGTCCAGGTTGTCATGTCTGGAAGTCCTTGAAGACGGTTCATCGAGAGAGAAAGAGAATGCAGAACTGGCAGGTCGATTGAAGCACCCAAGGGCACGAGCCTTTGCAACTGGTTTGCAGAAGCATCCAACGTATGCAGCTGAGGCAGACAGCCAATCGGCTCCTCGATCAGAGTACCCTTCAGCTTGTTCTTCCTGATATTCAGCTCAGTGATGGGGAGTGTGGCAATGCTATCAAAAGGCAGAGACTCGAAGCTGTTTTCGCTCAAGTTAAGAATACGAAGACGCGACATGTTTTCGACCTTGGGAGGTAGTGCCGAGATGTTGTTACCATGCACGTCAAGGATTTCCAGCTCATTGAGACTCGACAGCACGGGGTTGAGGGGCCCGTAGAAGAGGTTGTTTGCAAGCTTCAAGTCGCGTAGAGAGGTAACTTGTGAGAGAGTGTCCAGGCTGTTATTCGTGAGGCGATTGTTTGACTAGCAAGGTTAGCAAAGAGGATAACTAGGAAAACGTATACAACATACCAAGTTCAAGGAGGTCAGGCAAGTCAACCGTCGAAATCCCAAAGGGACATTGACGAGGAGATTGCCATGCATATCCAGGGTCTCGAGACCAGCAAAAATGTTTCCTTGACTAGTCTGGGCCTCGTCGAACGAAGAAGGGTTGCTGTCAGGGAAGATGAAGTCGTCTAGTTCTTCGAACTCATTGTCCGCAGCAACCAATCGTGTCAGATCAACACTCTCTGCCCAGCTTCCGTCAAAGGTACCAATGCTCTCCAGATCGTACATCTTGAGAACCTCGACAGGAATTTCCTTCAGGTGCAAAGCTGCAATATTGAGTCTTCCAGTTGTCCTTGCATTATTGACACGGTTCTGGAGAACCTTCTTTTTGGGATCTTCGCCCTTGCGCGTATTGAAAGGATCATCATGGTTAACGCCAAAATCGAAGCCACTATCCGAAGGGACAATCGGTGCTTCTTCTTCTTCCGGGTGTGTTTCAATCTCAGCTGCTTGCTTCATCTGTGCACGTTTGGCAGCCTTTGCCTTGGCGATTTGTTCACGCAGAGCGGCTGAGGACTTGCGAGCCGATGGTGGTGTTCCAGGCTCGGCCGAATCAGCTGTCAGGGACGTATTGTGAGAAGAGCCTGCTGAAGGAATTGTACCATCCCAAGAAGCCGTGGAGGCGGAATTGACCGACACACGGCGGTTCGAGGTCCCATTTAGGGAAGCCTTACCGAGAGCAGGAAGTGAGGGCTTTTTGAATAAACCCTGCACGGGAGCCCTTGACTTGGCAGGTCGTAAAGCCATGGACTGCGAGCCTTTGGGAGACATCATGGTAGGCTTGCCAGGGCTGGGGCTTCTCGCGTCGGAGAAGGGAGCTGGCTTGGAGGCCCCTGCTCGAGCATTGGGAGTATTACTTCCGACCATCGATGACCGCTTCTGAGGAGTTCCATCGATGGGAGTCAGAGGCTTTCTAAAGGCACTTGCGGAACCTCGAAAGCTGCTGTAACCGAGGTCGGATTGTTCTGAACTAGAGCCCGGTCGACTCTCGGTCCTGTAAATTCTGACTGAAGCATCGGAAGCATAGCTAGAGCCTGGTCTGGAACCGCCGCTATCTGCCCTTGAACGTGGTCGTGAACTTGATCGTCCTTGATCGAAGAAGTTTGAAGACTTCATCATGGCAGGAGAAGAGGGAATGGAAGCGAGCGTCTCAATAGTTCTCTCGCTCAGAGAGGGTCTTGGTTTACGAGAGCGAGCCCTCAATGTATCTGGTTTATCATCTTCATCGGTCGAAGCGGTTCGTGGTCTTGATTGGTTTGGGTCGAAGATGTTGTTGGCAGGATCGTACAATGGTGATGTTGCAAAAGTCTCTGAGGGTCTCCTTGTAAGGGTCAATTGGCGAGGGAAGATGTTGCCATCGAATTGAACACCCATAGCTTCTCCTGGTGGATCATAAGGGGGTGTTGTAGATTGTTCCTCAATTATATCAGCTTGTCGCTCCATCGATCGATGTGGCGTGGAAGGAATTCGTTGAGCCATAGGCTTTGCTGGGGATAGATGTGTAGGTTTTGTGATGAGCGATGTACGTCTTGTTCCAGTGTTGAGATGCTCCCTGGAAACTGCAGGTCGTAGTCTTTGCGCTCGCTGTTGAAGATCTGGTTGACCAGTTCGTAATTGATCCCTCGACATTGAAGGTCGAAGCCGGGGATTCCGTAGCTCACCACCACCTAGACTCTCCCTTGATGGCGAGGGTCGAACAACTGATGCAGGCCTTGGCAGAGCTGATGCTGGCTTTGGGATTCCCGAAGTTGGTCTTGGTACAGGAAGCTTCGAGAGTCGCGGAATAGCGCTCATGCGCTTCTGGGTGGAATCCTCCATGATGAACGAATTAGCAGGAGTGTCGTGGGGAAATAGTCTCGTGTACTGCAGAGCTCGTTGTCTTTAAGAGGAATGCGGTTGACAAGATTGCCCGAGACAAATGGACAGCTTTTGTTTGTAAGGGGTCCAGAGGTGGCTTTGTTTATCGGGGGGCCTAGCGTTGGCGGGTGGACGACGGGACGGAAGGGCTTGCGGGAACTAACGATGAGGCGAACGATGAAGGCATCAACCTAGCACAGCAGACAAGAGAGGAAATATTGAAGATGACAAGTTTGAGACACGAACAAGAAGGAAAAAGAGTTGAAAGAAGGTGACAGTAACAGTTCGCTTAAGCTTGTTGCTAATGTAAAGAAGAAATGATATCTCCAGGGGTTGAAGCGAGTGCCGTGCCTTGGGTTTGGAGAAGAAGATCCCGTCCAGTCAATGATACCCGGGACCCAACAGTTCTTTCAGTGCCAGGGTCGGGGTTGGGTTCCAGTGGGGACAGGCTGCGAACCCACTAGATTGCGCTAACCTGTTGATGATGTTTAGTGGCTTTTTGCAGGCCAGGTTCGCCTTAGACACGACACGCGTCTACTGCATTCTCTCTGATAATACAGGATGAAAAATATGTCCTGAACAAGTCGCGTGCAAGAGTCTGATCGTTGTTGTTTTCGTCTGTTTCCGGAACAATCAGCCATGTGTTCCTAATCCCTCCCCTACCAACTTGTGGCTAAAGCTTCCGGCGTCCCGTCTTTCATCCCCAGTCTAAGCAAGGCACGGGCGGACCCTTTCCACCGGCCTGGCCTGGCTAATCCCTGTAAGGATGCCCCTGAAGTTTCTTTGTCCACCGTGTGCGTGTACAGAAAGCCTCATTTTTTTACTTTTTGTAAACAAAAGCTTGAAGTTATTGATACTCTTTGTTTACAATCGCGTGTCAGAACCAATGGCGGCACTACATTCTTTGCCATGTACGGAATATGGTACGTTGTGGATTGATGTTGTGTTCAATATTAACATTACCTAGGTACCTGGGTACGGTCATTCGGGTGGGTTACGAAAGAATCCACATAGCAACCAGGTACCTGGCACCATCTGCAGGTATAGACTAGACAGAGTAGCATCTGCATCGATCCATTGCTACGAGTCCCATTATCGACTAGAAAATTGAGGAGATAGGTATTAATTGAGCTGAGCGATGATACATGACTGAACTCAAACTTTGCTATCTCAAAAGTCTCACAATTGCGTTACCATAGAGTTTTATGTCTTGTATCTTGTAATGAAGCCTCTGATCTCTATCAGGTGAAACGTCGATGACAGATTATCACACTGTCGGCAGAATGTACAAAATATTCCGCCACGGGTTTCGTTTTATCCTTAGCTTATGTTTCAAGTGCACCTCTTAACGTATCAGATAAACTAGTATCATCCGTAGTCACAGTCTTGAAGCTTGGGCGACATGGCTTTGGGTTGCAAAAAAACACCTGACACCAAATCGAGGTAAATAATCATCAGGGGGCCTAAAAGCATTCAGTGTGTATCCGTATTATCTTGTCCTCTGTCTTTTTGTCATTTGAATCGTGCACGGCCTTACATTTTTGCCACCTTACTGGAAGAGCCACGATTCTTATGATCCGCCATGAAGTTTAAATTCGTGTTGCTTTCATCACAGGTGGCATAACACAAAGCACGCGAGCATACGGAAATATGATGACGACAAAAAAATGTTATGTTTGGAGTGTATTTGGCTATGGCCCGAATCTCAAACGCCAGAAACGCCATTCAAGAATCTTAATTGCATCGACCAAGATAGAAAAAGAGAGCCCTATCACTTTCATGATGAGGAACTCCGCAAACCTTCCACATCTCAAGCCAATATCTCACCATGGCTTTAAAATCATTTCACCGTATGATGGATCTCCCGCCAGAGATTCGTTTCGAGATTTATTTCTTGGCCACACCAGACCGTGTTGTTCACACTCGATGCCAATACTCAACAAGGGATCTCTACTGCAGCTCCCCGATTCCCTCTCTACTACACACGTGTTCTGACTCTCGGACTTCCCTGGAAAGAACAGGCTATAAGCTGGCTTTCCAAGACCCATCAAGTGGGAGGCGAATCTGGTTCAACTTCGAAAGAGATACCCTATTTATTGACAGAGCGATACTGGCCTTGATGGCCCAAGGCATCAATCCGTTCCCCTTCGGAGATACCCAAAGAACTCGCAGAATAGCCTACGAAAGGAAGGCCATCAAGTTTTACAAGAAAGGCTTCAGGCTGGCTCTTCAGATTTTCGGAGAGCTTCAGGAAATCTTTCTCATTCAGTGGCAAAGAAGGATGTTAAAATTCTACACGCCTTGGCTGCTAGTGTCCAGAGGATTCCCCGACCCTATTCCAAACAGACACAGCTACGATACCAGAAACCTCTGCAAGTTTGCGGAAATACAAAAAATTGATACATCTCTCCCGTGTTTTGAATACTTGAATGGTATTCAGAGAGGATACTCATGGCTGCCCGGCTGTTGGTGTACTCGGTTGAGCATTTGCCCTCCAGCCCACATACCAGAAGACACAGATCTCGCCAAGTATCTCGGCGAGCCTTACGAGAAATGGAGATCGCTTGATCACGAGCGAGAGGATTTGTAGTTGGATTTGGCGAAATACTGGGCTAAATTGGGACGTTCAAAAGGGAAGCTGCCCAAGTTCAAACCTGTGCACCTCCTCACCGACGCTGAGCACCAACATCTCCGACGAGAACGTCGCATCGGTTGTAAATTGCTTGAAGAAATGTTCCGTGAGATCAAACGTGTTGGATCGGCCAAGGACAACTAGATCACACTGCGTAGGGTATCCCAGGAAGCTTCATCATGTCAGTACAAGTGTAAAGAATATATCATTATACCATAATACAAATATCTACTACAAGATTTGATGCTGACACTTTAAACCTATCACGGAAATAAAAAAGGCTGGCATTGAAATGCCCAGCAAGAGCCTGGAAAATGTTAAGACAGACGGAAAAGACCAGTGAGATGATATCAATTTTTGGAACTTTCCAATGATGTGAGACTGGAAGTATGCGTACCCTCAATGGAAGGCTGAATAATGCCCCGACTGCTACTGAAACGTATGTCCTCATTTTGCTTTATTAGTGAGAATCAAGTTTAGGAGAGAAAAGAGCGAATAGATGCCGGGGGTGCTGTGATTAGTGAACGTGAATTACACTATCTTTGGGCAAATCGCTGGGAGATGACGTGCTGGATCGAGAAGGATACATTTTCATAGTTTTGATTTTCAAGACTGGTTTATGAATAACATCATTGTCGGAGTTGCTTGACCGTGTCACTGTCCAATCTTGTTATATTTGCGGAGAGACGAGGTGTATCTGGTGCCTCAAGCGAGTAAGACGCCATCTAGTCTTGACTTCAGTTACTCAGAGTACTTATTATAGCATATTAAACTTGCTCAACATAAACTTCTCATCAGTTGAGAATCAAAGTCCTGAAGTTCCCTATTTTACCTACACTGGTTCGATTACAAGATCCATGCTGACACTAAACTTCTGATATAACAAAACCAGACACAGGAGGACTTGGTGGATAATCCGTATGGTCAAGAGGCTCTTCACCTCTCCCGATTCTCCACCGATTCGTCGCCTCCAACGGCCCAGACAAGTCTTTAAATAACCATCCCCATTTCCTAACAAACCCCTCTGACATTTCCCATCCTGATACATCCCATGGCGGTGACCAAGCAATCAATCCACGCCTTTCCATTTCATCGTCCGGAAAGCCCTCATACAAACCGCCAATACAATCGGCCCATAAATCATCTTCATCAAAGGTGCCATAAGCTCGAATCAGACAGTCCCGGGCCTCTGGGGAGGGAAACATATCAATCCAATCACAGTGCATGACTGTTTGTTGGAGAACTGTGGGGAGAAGTGCTGAAGGTAGGGAATCTGGGTTGGCTGGGTAGGGAACTATGTGGATGATGTCTTCATCGCCGCAGTCAAGAGGTGTGGTTAGCATGCCGGAAATGAAAGTTCTGTTGACGGCCAAGGCTCGCAGGGCGTTGTACTGGAGAAGTGTGATGAGATGATCTGAGGACAGGGGAAAGGCAACATTTGGCTGATTGTTATTGGGTCTGTACGCTAGTAGGGGCTGTTTCGCGTTGTATATACCCTTGGACTGGGATGCTGGGACGATGGACATCGATTCTTGGTTGATATCCCAGCATTCGACCACTACTTCGGGTTTGACTGACGCAGTCTCAGGCTTTGGCGCCTTGGCCTTCTTTTCTTGAGCCTTCCGCTTCCCTGCCTAAGTATTAGCTAGAGGACACAAGTATTATGAATGCTGGGAGTCTTACGGTATGCTCTCATGTTAAGCCTCGTCTGCGCCCTCCTTCTTGCTGCAGCATCAGTTGTCCCGGTCCAGTCATCATCTAGGCTTAGTGCCTGTACCCGGTGAGTAAGTTGTGCCGAACCATCTTGCAAGCTCATACCTCAGCCAATTGCGGCATCGAAGTGAGCTGCACGCATGCTTCTTGCTGACGAATCGACATGTTGAAAGCATGAAGTGTTGATGCCGAAGGGAAATGCAGACTGCTCACATTGTCGTGTCGGACGGATAAAGACGTTGGATATTGAGGCGCAGACTAGCAAGGGTAGAGAGTCGATGTGATAAGATAATTGGCTGATGGTAGATAGTCCAGGTTGAAGTAGTCTAGCGTCATGCAACCTGCTCACTCGTCCGTTTCTGGGCTCGCTTTAGTGCCTGATCATCATTGGCCAGACGCTTCTTCTGTTTATGCATCCTGCTCACAAGGCTTGATATGCAAAGGAACGATGGAATTAGCTATGGAATTAGGCATCGGACTTTCGCTGCAAAATTCATCAGAAATAACTATAAGAAGGCAGATCTAGTCTTAGTTCCCAAGTCTTGGTGCATATCATTTCAAAACTACTACAGCCTATCAACACCCCTTTCCTAGTTTACTTAATACTTCATTCGATTTAACAAGACATCCAACACAATGACTTTTCACCCTGATAGCCTCCCTGATCTCACCGGAAGAGTGTACATTGTTACAGGTGGCAACTCTGGAATGTAAGTCTACTTTTAATATTTCTACCAAGAGGTTTAGATCTCTAACGTTTCTTGCAGGGGCCTCTACACCGTTTCCCACCTAGCAAGACATGGTGCCCACGTCTACATGTGTTCACGATCTCGAGACAAGGGAAACAAAGCTATTGCAGAAATTCAGAAAGATCATCCTGCAACCAAAATTGACCTATTGCAAATCGACCTGATGGATCTTGCAAGTGTCGTCGCAGCCGCGAAGCACTTTCTTTCACTCGAAACATCTCTCCACGGCCTTATCAACAATGCTGGTATCATGGCTACACCATTTGAGATGACTAAAGATGGGCATGAGGCTCAGTGGGAGACCAATTATCTTTCGCACTGGGTCTTCACAGAGCACCTCATCCCAGTGATGCTGAAAACATCAAAGTCATCACCCCCCGGAACTGTACGCATTGTCAACCTCTCCTCATCCGGCCATCTAATGGCCCCCAAGAACGGTATCAACTTTGAAGATACATCCCTTAAAGAAGCAAGTGTATGGGAACGCTACGGTCAAAGCAAACTCGCCAACATTCTCCACTCAAAAACCCTCCACAATAAGTATGGTCCCAGCTCAGGTAACAAAGAAGGCGAGATTTGGACAACGTCAGTGCATCCCGGGCTTGTAGAGACAAATCTCTCGTCGAGTGTGGATTCAGCTGAAACTGGAAGCTTGCGACTCGTGTCGTTGCTGAGATGTATGAAACTGATGTGGACTGCCGATAAGGGCTCTTGGAATAGTCTTTTCTGTGCGGCCAGTCCGGACATGAAGCCTAAGCAGAGTGGAGAGTACATGGAGATCTATCATCGGCTGTTTGAGCCTTGGTGGCAGAACAGTGCATCCAAGGATGAGGAATTGGCGGAGAATTTGGATCAATGGACGAGGGAGACCATGAGAAAGGAAGAGTGGATTCAGTAGTGGTCTTTGCTATGGTTTAATTGTTGTATAGATTCTGCTTATGCTTATAGACTTTGATATAATTCCATAATGTAACAACCGCCAACGCCAAGCCCACCACCTCCTTCACCGCCGCCTCTCCCAAGTTGTCTATTTTACTTGTTACGAATGCTGATTAGGATTCGAAGAGGAGTACAATGCAGCACTTGCTGCTGCGCAGACCGTCCTGCCTCGTCGAGGGGAAAATCAAGAACGACACCCAAATCGGTGGATCGCCAGCGAATTTTAGTTTGAGCCAAACTGGTCAAAGGGTCGTATTTTTCTGCCCGAGAGCTTGTCTCCATCTGTTCCTGAACCACAAACCCTGGTCGCCTTCCCCTGAGATGGTGATACTACTTAAGTTGATCGATGTTCACAACGGAATCCTCGCAGAAAGAGCCATAAGTACTACACATTCTGTAAGGAAAAGGGGGGGTAGAAAATCTAGTGGAAAGGCCACTGAACGTCCCAGGCTGGCCGTGGATATTACAATTTCAGATTTGGAGGCCAGGGAAAGAAAGAAAACTTAATACCCTGATCTTAGGCAATAAAAAAACTTAGGTAACTAATATAAGTTTAATATAAACTTAGTCCAAGTTTAGGATACCCTTTATTGAGTTTGTTTTGATACCCTATATTAAGATCTAATACATTCTTGCTCCCAAAGACAGCGTGATGAGGAGGAGGGTGTTTCTTGCCATGAGCCAAGTCCGACTCCGCCATTGGGCGAGAACTTCGACGAAGCGATGTCAGTTTACAGTACTTTTAATGAAAGTGGTGGTCATGGAGTGCAACTTTCGGGTGAATTTGTCGAAATGGCCCATAAACCTCTCACAAAACTGCAATTTGTGAGTGTCAGACGCGAAAATGAAAGCCTACTTGTTATGTAGAATGTTTCAGAATCACACTTTGCTACCCAGGTATGACAGATCAAACATCTCCAGCAACGGTTCACCAAAGACATCCCCATTGGCGGCAGACAGCTTGGGATCAGTAAGAAAGGCCAGTAGGTCGTCGTCTATGGGCCCTTCTTGGCTAGTCGCTGCTTCAGCTGTATATGGCATTCGGCGCGGCCTGATGCTTGATCCTTTGCTCCTCTCCAACAAGGAGCGCAGCCATGCTGGGAAGTCGAATTCTTCCGGCTGCCTGCCCTTGCTGATACAAATATCGATAGTCCAGATCATTCTTAGATACATATTTGGCTGACTTCTCAGAATCTGACTCCAGTCTGTCAGAGAATTCCCGTTGGCTTGAGATAGACATTGGCTGTCGCTCTGGACTAAGTTGGCAACGTATCTCGCCGTCTGTCTTACCCACTCTACACCATAGTACTGGGGAAAGAAATCATTCATGGTATCAACTAATACTTTCAGTCGATCCTGATTTGATGCTGGAGCTGAGGAGGCTTCCATAGATCCGTTACATGAAAGCTCGTTACCCAGCGACGATAACCGCGCGGTGATGGTATGGAGTGTCAAAGGTGTAGCCAGACAAGCAAGGCTATAAATGAGCATTAGTCTCAGAACTGAGTCGCAAAACCATGTGCGGTGCTCGTTTTGTTGGACTTACGCTGATATAGGGAGCCAGCGGGCTAAGCGACGGCGGGTAAGCTCCTTATAGCATTCTGTGATCTTCTGAGCGGCATCTTGCACCTCAAATGAGCTTTGCTGGAGCTTTAGACTTCGCCCAGCTCTTGCGGTATCTCCACCAACGGAATCAGATGTAATAGACTGCTGAAGTATCTTGTAGTGACAGAGTGCGATAGATGCAGTACTGTATCTTTGGTTAGTCCAGTCTCAAGGAGAAAATATAGGTCAGCTCACTGGTAGTAGATGTACATAAGATTCGTCTGCAGCACAATAGACTTATCCTGGTCATTGCCTTTTCCACACAAGTCTTTGGGCGTGTTCTCAAAGGGAGGGAACTGAGCAGAAACCCTCAAATACCAGGCCTTCAAAGCGGCCTCGCATTTCTCAAAAGTGAGGTCTCCATCCTCAGCTGATTGTGACTTTGATTTTACAGAATCCTCAAATGGGTACACCAGTGTAAGCACATCAGTCAAAAGAATCACAAGTTCAAGGAACTTTGAGAAAATGCCGATTTGGCGCCGCTTTATGGCTGGCGTGAATACACTTGATCGATATATGTCGTCCTGGAGGTGTTCGGCGCCCAAAGGGATTGCGTTCTTGAAGTCGAAACGGTCGTGAGTGATGTTCAGGCTATAGCGTGTGCAGAGTGGTGAAATACGATCCATGATGACACAGCACCACCACAAGCGGTGGAGACAGTTTTGATATTTCAGTTGTTTCGTGGATGTCATCTCTATCATCTGTGGCTCCTCCGTGTATCGATCTGCGTTGATACTTCTGGCGTGCTGGATGGCCAAGCTCAACCATGTTTTATAAGGGTTCAGTGTCGTATTCGAAGGCGGTACCCAACCCATCATGAGAATGGCTGCTTGAGCTAGAGGTAGGGACGAAGTTTCTGATCCTAGATCGTATAGAAGCTACACATTTATGGTTAGTTTAAGGTCCAAGGGTTGGGTAATTCTAACACCAACCTTTGTTCGTCTGTAGAATTCTGCTCGAGCGGTTCTGAGACTCGGAAACCCAAGTTTCTTAATGATATGAAGTGATACGAACTGTACAGTTTGATAATGTTAGTCGGCGCTGCCGTATCAAGGGACATGGCATAAGGCAGACTCACGTTACAACTAGCAAAGAGCATAGCCTGAAATACCAACAGTGATATAGTGGACTGGGCGCCAGTTGATTCTTTCTGGGAATACATTTCCCAAAACTCACCTTCATTGAGGAGTGGAAGGAGAGCTTGATGGACTCTAAAGTATTGCTCTACAAAGTTGTCAAGTATCGGCCGACTTGGAACGTGTAAGCATCCTTGAGCTTCCATGTAGTTGAGATCTTGTTGAGCGATCGAATGGATGTTGTGGATTTTCAGATACGGGTAGTAAACAAAGAGCACCGTGGTACTGGTGATGGTCCTCTGCGCCGCCGGCTGAGCCGATGGCATTCTAGGGGCTGTCATCTTATGACTATACATAGATTCTTGTTCTGATGAGCTCGTTTCTGTTCGAATCTGGTTAGATACCAGGCCCAAGGTACAGTGAAGTAGATACTGAGGGTAGGCTGTTTACCTCTGATGGTCGGACCATCATCATATCTAGATGACATCGAGTGTATCTCTACGGTCTCTGTCTCGCTATCGCCGAGGCGATTTTCAAACAAGGCCGCGTCGTCAAAAGTATCGCCGAACGCCAGCAACCCAGGATCAAGACTGGGTGTATGAAAGCACAACTCCGGGTGGTCATCGAGCGCCTCAGTGCCTATGGGTGCCGCTTCAGTGTTATTGGCGTTACCGTTCTCATTAGGGTCATCATCTTCCAGAAGCTCCAACGGTTGCCGGTCGTCCTCTTGATAATCGTCCTCAGGCGACCAGTTTGTCTCGTTCCTATGTACGTGTTGATTTCTGGAGTCGACGTGAGTTAGTAAAGGAGTGGAATGAGAACAATGTCACCAAGATGTAAGAGTGATTGCTTACAGCCTGGAAGCTCGTCCAACTACCAGACAATTCTTGCAGTCGAGGTGGCAATTGGTGCATGGCTGTCCGCGCACAGAGACATCGCAGCGGACCTTTCTGAACCTGCATGATAGACAAGCTCGCGTTGATCGCTTGCGGCGCTGAGTGCGTTTTGTTTTCTGGTGGGAGGAAAGCGGCGGTGACAAGACGGCAGAGTCCATTTTTGCGGCTGGTCAAGTCTGAGATGTAAGAGAGTGAATCCCAAGGTAAGGAATTGGGGCTCAGATGACCCCCGTACTTAGACAGGTAAGCTAGATAGCCAACTAGTGAGGATGTGGGGAAAGGATACCGAATGGTTTTGCCGCAGAATGTTGTACTGTCATGATTAGACTAGAATGCTAGTTCCCATAGTTAGAGGAGTCGAGAACTGGATTGACCTGGGGTAGACTTTGCGGGGAACTGAATTTAACGGAAACATTTCTGACATTTGATGAGTTCAGGTTCTCCCTATCTTAGATATACAGCAGTAACATACCAATCATAGTTGACTGCAGAGAGGCCACTGGCAGGCATCCCCTCGGGACCCCGGAAAGAGACAGGTTCAGCTTTGATCTCGCAGATACTTGTTAGTTATATTAGAACACAAGTCAAAATCTCGTACCTCTACTAGCGTCGTGGCATCCCTCGGTAGAGCAGCTCGGCTCTGCCGTGGTAATAGCTGTGGGTCCAAAGACAGCCCGTTCACCATTTACCCCATATTCTCATTTTAGGTATAGACTAGGTAGAGACTAATCCGGGGTAAACATGAAGGGTATTGAGACAGACAATACAGACAATATGGTAAAACTACAGCTGAAAGGCTGCATCTAGCCAATACTATGATTCATCTTCAATTCCAATCACGACGGGTATCTATATAAGAGCCAATCTCTCTCTATTTATCGTGCACCGACTCCGAAATCCCCACCCGCTCATGTATACTGCATGCTAAATTATACACAACTTAGATAACTACCACGTAGTATAATGACTACTAACCAAGCCTCAATCATGGATCCCATGTAAGCAAAACTCTCAGGCAACTCTATCTAACAGACTAGTAACAACATTACAGCCGTACGGACCCGGACATCCCAGGGACAGTTGACATGAGCCTCTCTGGTAAATAAGCATAACACCAGACCTTTGGTTCCAATGAACTCTTTAAATAACAATCTTACTTCTGCAGAAGGCCAAGAACCGACTGCCTACGGACTGGCTCTCTACCCAGTTCCTTCCGACGACCCCAATGATCCTCTCCAGGTATGAATAGTCTCACACACTCCAAGCCCACCAGTACTGATCACCCAACCAGTGGCCAAAATGGAAAAAGACCACCATCTTGCTTCTCGTGTCTATCTATTCGTTCCTCGCAAACGGAAGCTTGTTCGGCCCAACGGTATACGTCAATTATCTGGCTGAGAAATGGAACAAGACGCCAAGCCAGACTTCTCAGCTGACCACGTACCCAAACTTACTGTTTGGTTTCGGTATATCTTCAGCCTGTTACTGAGCTTTCGGATGCTAACTTAGAACCCACATAGGTTCTCTAATCTTCGTGCCAATGTATCGAAAAGTCGGTCGCCGTCCTGTCATGCTGATATCCCTTGTGCTGGTAATACCTCGTTATACACTCTGGAAACAGAAGTTCTATGCTGACAGAGTTGCCTTGATAGTACTGTGCCGGTCTCTTGGGAAGTGCCCTCTCCAATTCATACGACACACTCCTTGGCTTCCGAATGCTCCATGCTTTCGCCTCTTCTGTCTGCGAGGCTCTTCCCGCGCAGGTTGTCGCAGATGTCTTCTTTCTCCACGAGCGTGGCAAAGCCCTTGGATGGTACACCTGTAAGCCACATAACCACTGTACTGAACAAACCCTACTGATAAAGATCTCAGTTGCACTTACGACTGGAACTCTCGCCGCTGTTGCCGCCAGCTATATGCTTGCTGGTGGCCACTCCTACAACCTATTCTTCTGGGTTGAGTTTGGTATCGGTTGTGCCTTGCTACTCGCTGTTTTCTTTCTGTTTGAAGAAACCATGTTCTTCAGGGACAGCCACATCCCAGGCGTCCCATTAAACGCTGATGGTTCGGCGAGACTCCAGAAAGACAAGGAGCAGCAGACTACCGAAGAAATTGAGATCCAAGCAACGCCGAGAACCTATGTTCGTGACAGTTACTTGCAACAACTCAAGTTTGTTAGGAGAACAGATCCAAACTCTCCGATTTTCATGATGATGGTAAGAAGTCTGAGACACTTTGAAGCATTTCTAACGACTGGTAGATCAGATCGTTTACATATTTTGTGGTCCCACCAGTCTTCTGGGTCTGCTCAACTTACGGTATGTTATGGATGTGCCAGCTTACTTCAAATGGAGTCACAAACATAGCTCACCACTTTGGTAGGAATCATCATTGGCCTGGCAGCCCTGGCTTTTACAGCAACGTTCCCCGGCATTGTAGCAGCTCCGCCTTATTCCTGGCCAATTGTAAGGGCACCAAAGACAATCTCGGGACGAGCATTGACATCTCCTCAAGGAAAATACAGGGCTTGTAGCCGTGGCAGCATTTCTTGGTTACCTCGCTGCCGCTGGGCCATTCAGTTCGCTCCCCGATCGATTCTCCGCCAGATTAGCCAAGAAGAATAGCAACATCTACGAAGCTGAGTATCGTCTCTGGTGTCTCGTGGTGGTGCTGTTCGTATCTCCGGCGTCTCTGATCCTATATGGATACTCAGCCGAGAAACACCTTCACTGGTTTGGCCTAGTCTTTGCAGTTGGACTCTTCCAATTCGGTATGTGATAGTAAACATTTATGTTCCGTGCTAATCTCGATGTTTTTGAAACAGGGGCATTCTTCTTCTTGACGTACACACTAGCGTACGCAATGGATTCGTATGAAGCAAATGTACCAGAGATGTTGATTGCGATGAACATTGGGAAGCAGGCCATCTCTTTTGGATTCGGATATGAGGTCATCAACTGGATCACCAAAGACGGATATGTGACGGTATTTGCAGGAATCTTCTGCAGTGTTATGCTTCTTAATAACCTTGCGGTCTTTGTCTTTTTGATCTTCGGAAAGCGATTGAGAGGTTGGTATACCACAACTCGTCTGGCCAATATTCACAAGGGAAGCATTCATTGAAGGCTTAGTAATTGAGTTTATTGTTATTCAGTCAGTAGCCTTACAAGGTTGTACGTCAGATGTGTCATATATGACTGTTCAATACTAATGAGAGCTCGCCATACGGCCATTCTCTTGAGTGAATGGATAACTTGACAGATAGGCCATTTCCATCGGATAGCACCACTCTCAGAGAGGATCTAAGGGGGGTGCTGCATAACGGCGACTGTTCTGTTCGACCCGACTCATTGTAACATAACCGCAGCCTGATTGCCAAGAGATTTCAACAGCTAGCTTTAATAGCCTTAAACTGAAACCTCAGTGGGCTGAGAACTCCTTGGTTCCAACTATGGTATTCTACCTAGCCAGCTACTGTTAATTGAGAACTGCAATCTCTTGTCTCTTGTTTTCAGCAACACCAACATTCAGTCGGCCCCAAACCCCTCCCGCATTGATAATAAATCATTGAGATACGCCTAAATATTACCCAACTAGCCTTGCATGTGAGAACTTTTGGGTATGTTGTTCACCCCCCTTGAGGAGCGAAACATCGGACCTCGATACGGGGTGTTCGAATAAACTCAAAAGGTATCCTAAACTTATCATAAACTTGGGCCAAGCTACCTAACTCTTTTATTATTTAGGATTGAGGTCCTAAGTTTTCTTTCCCCCCCTGGGCCCTGTGGTGGCATGTGGGTTTTGGTCATTGCCTAGAACGATAGCTTGCTGTTAGCACAAGGGTCTCACAGGCAGCTAGCTTTCTGATAATGCGGTTACGACTGTCATCTGAGACTTTGGTTTCCTTCAGGAAGAAATGATAAGCCTCGTTATATAGCTGCATCTCGGGCAAGTTGATGTCGAGGTGGAGGAGTCCGTCTTTGTCCAGAACCCATCGAATTTGTTTTAACATCTATCGCAACTTAACAGAGGTTGAATTGCCTTAGTTCCATTTATATCAGTGGTAGAGTTAGCCTCATGCTCATGCTCAGCATGCTCAGGAACCTCGCCAGCATTTCCAGCATCGGCAGCGTCGTTGGCAGGCGGATTGCGAGTTTCAACTCCGGTTCCCGTTTCTTTATGCGGGCCTTCGAGAAACTACGAGGGCACATTCCCATCTACTACTTCCGTGTACTATTCTGTATAGCCAAATTTGTTAGTGAAATTCCTCGAGATGGGGTACAGGTCCGTAGGAAGGGCCTCCTCGTCTTCTGCATAGTCGAGGCTACCATCGCGGCCGCGGCGAGAGGTTATGGTGATGTCATGTGTTTTACAACGACTCTTCAGTGAGGTATGTGCTGGAAATTGAGTACGCTACAGCGGTTCAGCGATCTTCAGAAATTGAAAAGTCTAGGGTTCCAGAAAAGTTACCTTGTGACAAAGGCGCCATCTGGCTGATCGAAATTGAAGTACTCCTCTGCGGTCGAGTTGCGGCATCATGTCATCAAGCCAAAAGCCATTATTAAAATATCGTCAGTCCGGCTCACTTCGTCGATATGCTAGATAGGCTGGAGACATTCTCAAAGTTGAATATTAACTCTAGAAATGAGATATGAGATATGGCGAGCTTTTGTAAAAGTCGCATCGGCGGCTAAGAAAAGTAGATTGGTGATTGAAGAGTGATCCTGAAGGATATAACTATGAACGAGCTGCATGGTGGAGAATCGCGAACGAGAGAATTGCAATGGGATACTGTCTTAAAGGATGGATCATGTATTCGACACTATCAACTAGCCATTGCATTCAGAAGCCCAAGAGATACCTTGTCACGTAACCCTTCCTGGATCCAACCGGGGAACCCGCGTATCATAGAATTCCAGGCCGAGGAACTTGGTACGACGATTTGAGCTCCATACCCAGTATAGAGCTGTTTCACAACACCATCAGCGACAGACTCTGCAGATATCGTGGTATCCCTCATTTTCCCCTTGGCGATGAGGTCCGCGATCAACGGAGTCTTCACCCAAGTCGGGTGTATGATACTACAATCTATCAGCCACACTGCAGGTCAAGGAACGCAAGCTGAAGTATCTTACCTTGCTCGGACCAGTGGTGCTTTGTAAATATGTCTCAGCTCTTGTAGTAAGCCCTCGTGAAATGCAAGGAGTCCAGACTTGGTACATCCATACTCGACATTGCTTGCCTGGGTAGCGAAGGAGGCAAGACTGCCAACGTTGACGATATGGCCATGGTTTCTTCGTATCATAGCAGGCAGAAAGTGTTTAACAAGCAATATCGGTGCTATCATATTTACGTCAAAGACTTTGCGGATCTTGGACTCGGGACAAGCGAGAATTGACATGGCGTTGCCGATCCCGGCGTTGTTAATGAGAACAGTTGGGTCGCCATGTTCAGATACAATCTTCTTGGCGACTTTGGAGATTTCAGCAGGGTCGGATAGGTCCGCTGAGCAGAAAGACACGTTGGCGGCTAGAATCTGTCAGCAGGTGGTTAAGAAGTTGTGATGCTGACTTACGAAGTTGATAGCTTGGAGCGTTCAGATCAACGATTATGACCTTGATGTGCTCCTTTGCAAGCTTGAGGACAATCTCTTTGCCAATACCACTGCTACCGCCAGTGACAACAACGATTTCCTTTGTCCAGTCCCAACTGTTGTCGGTAAGGAAATTGTTGACTTTTCTCCTGGTAAGCCATTTGTTAAATCGTGGGGAATAGCCTATCAAGAGCACTGCAGCAGCTCCAGCAAAGATGTTCTTGTTGTTGGCCAATTCTGCTACATGGCGCAGAGTGTCCTTGTCTAGGCTGGGGAACGACATGGTGAGTGGGATGGCGAGGGTGATGTACATCAGAACAACTCAAAAATGGACAATTTTATTCGAATATGAGGCTATCAATTACTGATGTGCATTGCTCTTCTCGATGCCGAGGGATGCACGGCTCAGGCGATATAATTTGCCACGGTGTTGAAATGCCGAGGGATCGATTTCCCGAGGGTTGTCGCCATTCACAATACTTACTCTATGCCTTGGGTTCGGAATCATGCCTTGAGCTTGGATTTGGGGAAATCCATTAAATGTACATATTTGTATTTTATTTCGCTCTCAAGCCAATTCTTGAATCGACTCTGTTTTTCTCAAGACACCAACTATTTCTAAATATTCTCACATTTATCCTTTCACGCGAAAATGGCTTCTCACAAAGACGTCGATATTCCCACATATGATGGCCTCAAGCTCAAGGGAACCTTGTTCTCTGTCGGTCAGAAAAAGCCATGCATCATCATGTCTAGTGGTGTAAGTCAGAGCATCCTCGCGATTTTACACGCTACTAACTCACCCTTCAACGTAGTGGTCAGGACTGCGATCCCATTTTCTGCCCGAATTCGCAGTACGATTTAACAAGGCCGGCTATGGTGTTCTGACCTACGATAACCGGTGCTGGGGAGATAGCGAGGGTCTTCCTCGGGAACAGGTCGATCCGACGTTGCAAACACGCGATTACTTCGACGTTTTCAACTTCGCCGTCACTCAGCCCGAAGTAGACCCTACCAAAGTCATCTACTGGGGATCCAGTATGTCCGGTGGAAATGCCATCTGTGCAGCAGCTGTGAACCACAACATCGCCGCGGTCATCTTGCAAGTCCCCTTCATCTCAGGTGAATGGCTCTCTCGTATGCCGGGGACGTCGACAAGCTTGCTCCTCGGCGAACGAGCCAAGGCCACAGCGGAAGGGTCTCCCTCCAAGATCCCTAATTTCCCTAGCTCGCTTGATGAGCTTAAGAGCGGCGCTTCGCAAGCTGTTCTCAAAGATCCAGAGTCGATCCCGTTTATTGGTGAAATGGAACAGCGAGGACTTGACTGGTCCAAGGGATGTACTGTGCAGAGTCTGACATACGCTCTGCTCCATGAGCCACTAGCTTACATCCATCGTATCTCGCCGACGCCCATGTTGATGATCGTTGCTGACCAGGATGTTACGACTCTGCCTCATTTGCAGCTTGAGGCTTACAAAAAGGCACTGGAACCAAAGAAGCTTGTTGTTCTCAAGGGCGTGGGTCACTTTTCACCTTATTTTGGTACGCCTTTTGAGGAAAACGTACAAGCCCAGATTTCATATCTTGATGAACTTTTTGCATGATATGGTATACGCTATGGTTACTAGGAGGAGTAGCAAACATAGTTTGAGACAACTGAGTCAAGCATTTGGTTAATGCTATGAAACACAATTGAAGATTTCCTTGATGCGAAGTGAACTTGATGATATGATTGTTTTTTGAGTATCCTCAGCTCCGAACTCAGCACCTTGCCTTTCCTTCTGCACTCGTAGTCTTCTGTGAGAGGACCTGGTGGATATGAATGCACTGGCTTGTTAAAAAGCTCATGGCCTGTAAATACATCCTCACTCACTTGCCTAAATTGCCCTTGCATGATTTCAAAACCATCTTGTATTAGATATTCCATATTTAAGCTGTATTAGTTCTCTCAAGTGGCTAAAGAAAGTTTCGTTGAAAGCAATCAATGCGTACCATCCACCGCAAATCAAGCACATACGGTCCATTCTAAAGCTTGGGTGTAACTCCCGCCGACTTTTCCTTCTCTCTTGTTTGCAAGACACGTCTAAGGATCTTACCACTAGGGCTCTTGGGAATGGCTTCAATAAACTGCACACCACCCTGAAGCCACTTGTACTTTGCCTTGTGGCTCTCAACATATTTACAAATCGCAGTCTTTACCTCTTCGTCCGACTTGTTACCGGTACTGACATCTTTAACCACAAATGCCTTGGGCACTTCTCCGGCGAAATCGTCTGGAACGGGTATGATTGCGCAATCTGCAACCAAGGGATGAGAAAGAAGATGCGCTTCGAGCTCCGCTGGAGCCACCTGATTGCCCTATTGTCCCCTTTAGTTGTGTCTACACTGAATGCGGAGTTGATGGGCCATGGATACCTTGACTTTAATAAGCTCCTTGATTCGGTCGACGATGACGATGTGCTCTGCACCAAGAGGGGAGCGACGGACAACAACGACATCACCTGTTCGAAGCCATCTACCGTCCTCATCCCATACAAAGGTCTCGGCTGTGGCTTTGGCATTGTTCATATAGCCGAGACATATGTTTGGAGACTGAACGTAAAGTTCGCCTGGCTTCTCAAGCTCAGTTACTTCTCTGCCATCGTCATCGATAACCTTACATCGAGTTCCCAATAGGATGGACCCCGACGTGCCGTGAAGAATATCGTGCTCGCTTGTGACGCAAACAGCAGGGCTGCTCTCTGTCAAGCCTGGCAGGATCACCGGTGTCAGTTATCATCCTACAAAACGTCTCGCTTTGGACCATCTCACCATATCCCTGCCCAACTTTCCATTTTGGCCATTTCTGCTGCATGCTCTCGATCGTCTTGGCGCCGAGGGGTGCAGCGCCTGAACTAACCCATTCTATACTACTCAAGTCGTATAAATCGCATTTGCTTTTGTTCTGAAGTAGCTGAATGGCAATAGGTGGGACCTAGGCAATTCCAGGTCAGTTGGATACAAGCGCAGAGTATAAAAGAATAACTTACAAGCGGCAAATGGCGGATTTTGTACTTTTGTATGGCTGCGAGCATTTGGTCTAGATTATATCTTGGCAGTACCACGACCTCATCGCCACGCCAGGGCATTGAGTGGGAAATGATTACTAGACCGTAGATGTGGCTGAATGGCAGTACACCCAGTCCGACCTGTGTCTCAACCCCAGCCAATTTCCGCCCATAGGTCTCATACGCGACTTGCAAGGCAACGTTACTAATGATGTTGTGGTGAGATAGCATGACGCCTTTCTAAACCCATATTAATATTTGCCAGAAGGAATTGTACATGGATCCTGGGAAATGAAACTAACCGGAAGGCCAGAGGTTCCGCTTGAGAAGCAAATGTAGGCAACTTGTCGTTTCCCTTGCTCTTTTACCCACCTCAGGGGTGGAAGGGGAGGGAGCCGTCTTCCTTCATCTATCAGTGTAGAAAGAGCCACAAACCTACTGTTGTTTGTTTGACCAGGCATATCGAGGATGAAAATATGGTCTTGAGAGATCTTTGCCGCTGCCGCTGCCGCTGCCGCTGCCTCCAAAGCCACGGGAAGGAGGGGGACGCAGGTGAACAAGACTGTTGCACTTATCGAGCAAAGTTGATGCGTAAGTTCAGAGACACTATATGCTGCATTTGCAGGTGAAGCAATAGCATTGAGGCGATGCAATGCATGAGTCAATGGAACGTAATCAATCTAAGGAGAGCAACTTTCGGTCAGTAATTACCTCCAGCATATCTCCGGATTCTGTGTTATATCTTACCGTGTTCCAGGAGAAAACACAAGCCACCTTTTCCCATTCCGTGCCGTTGGCGACGCCCCAATCGAGTCGTTTTGCTATGGCCCTGGCCATAGAGTCGACCCTTTCTCGGACCTCAGCAAACGTATACGTCTGGCCCGTCAAACCACAGGTGTATGGGTTACGGGACAGCTCCAATGATTTGCGGCCATGTTTCTCCGAATACATGAATTCTTCGACTGTGATGCTATCCGGGAGAGGCACTGAAGGTAGCGCTCGCGCCCAGGCTGGTGATTCAAAGACCATGATGGCGTCTAACTGACTCAAAGGAATAATTGGCAAGAATTCACTCTTGAGATTTGGGATTTCTTTGAAGATACGATTCTCTTCTACGTCCAGCTTCGTTGCCTTGGAGTTGCTCGAGCCGTGACCCTCGGAACAATTGCCTCGGCATTAAGTCGACGCACTGTATTAATTTATCGTCCGACAGACGGGTTTTCTTTTACCTTGGGAAATTCACGATTCTATGTTGATCCTGTGATCATTATTCTCTAGTCCCTCGGCAGTGCCGAGTTAATAGAATACAATCGACGACCCGTAGCAGTAGTGTATTTATGCTTAATACCCCCACCCTACAAGCATTCAAACGACGATATCACCAATACGAAAGCGAAACCCTATCAGAGAAATACAAAATACATAGTGCAATCTGAAAATATGATCAACGACTCTCCCAAGGGAAACGGCGAACATCTTGGCCAGAATGGCTATGCTGCCGAACAGAACGGTTCTGGGGGGAACCGGCCCAAGTTTACCCTGAAGGACACTCCTGTCGAGAATCAACGTCCGATGAGAGTTGTGATTATCGGAGCTGGTTTCTCTGGTATCTACTCAACTATTCGGTAAGTCATCAGTCTAGTAAAAGTTGGTTATCTCTGAGTATACGTTCAAAACTAACGACGCAGATAGAATGACTCAGAGACTGAGGAATATCGATCTTACCGTCTATGAGATGAACGAAGAAACATCAGGAGTCTGGTAAAGCATCTATCCTCCTCCTGGTAACCTTGATCTAACCTGAGCAAAAGGTGGCTGAATCGCTATCCTGGCTTGGCCTGTGATATCCCATGTAAGCCTCTATCTTAGTCTATGATCTGCCATAGGGACTGATGGAATCGATAGCATATTGTTACCAGTTCAGCTTCGCGCCAAACCCATATTGGTCTTCACTTTATGCTCCAGGTGCAGAAATCCGTGCATATATGCAAGAAGTCGCCGAGAGATACGGTGCCAATAGGTTCATCAAGACGTCTCACCAAGTCACTTCGGCTATTTGGGACTCTGAGAACAAGGTTTGGTGAGTGATGCGAAAAGGATGTGATTGAGCCCAAGAGTACTGACAACAGGGTTTAGGAGACTTATTGTAAAGAACGTCAAGACCGGAGAGACATTTGAAGATACCGCCAACATCCTCGTCTCAGCCAAAGGTGGTCTCAATCAGATAGCTTGGCCGCAGATCAAGGGGCTGAAGCAATTCGCGGGCAAGCTCATGCACTCTGGTGCTTGGGATGAGAGGTCAGTACATGACCGGTAGACTTACTTTAAGTAAAACTAACGTAACAATTTGGCAGTTGCGACATGAAAAACAAACGCGTGGGAATCATTGGCAATGGATCGAGCGCCATTCAAATCTTACCGGCCATCCAACCACTGGAGGGCATTTCTGTAACTTGTTTCGCTCGATCGCCAACCTGGATTATTCCTGCATTTGGCGACACAGCCATGCAAAAGTTGGGAATGGATCCTTCACAGACCAAGTGTAAGTTCCTGAACAAGTCCGGTATCTGAAATGTTGGGCTAATATAGACAAGTCTCGCGTCGCCACCAAGAAGAGATCGCTCGGAAACCGGAGCTGTTTTACAAGATGCGAAAGACGCTCGAAGACGAGGCTGCAACAATCTATCCTTTGACATTGATGGGCACTAATGTACAGAACGGGGCTAGAGAGCTCTTCCGTAAGCAAATGGAGGAGAAACTACAAGGCAGAAAAGACCTACAACAGATTATCCCTCGATTTGCCCCTGGCTGTCGTCGTTTGACCCCAGGCCCTGGATATCTCGATGCGCTTCAACAGGACAACGTCACCTTTATTAGCCAAAAGATTGAAGAGATCACAGAACGAGGAATCAAAGTCGTCTCCGGGGAAGAGGTCGACTTGGATGTATTGGTGTGTGCAACTGGATACGACGTCGAAGCACCTCCTAGTTTTGAAGTAACAGGCCGAAATGGGACAACGCTCACCGAAAAGTGGAAGTCACACTTTGAGACCTATATCTCACTCGCAGTTGACGAATTCCCCAACTTCTTCCTCATCGGCGGCCCGAATTGCGGTCTGGGCTCAGGCAGTTTACTCAGCGTCTTCGAAGCACAGGGCGACTACATCGTCAAGGCGATCCGTAAGCTTCAAAAGGAAGACTACGCTACTATTGAGGCCAAGCCTGAGCGTGTAGCTGACTTTAGTCAGTACATAGACGAGTACTTCAAAGGCACTGTATACACAGATGAGTGCTCATCGTGGTATCGAGCCGGTAGGCTTGGGTCACGCATTGTAGCATTGTGGCCTGGGTCTTCTGTGCAGTGTCTTGAGGTGTTGAGGTCGCCGCGATGGGAGGATTATAAGTTTGAGAGTGCGGATCCTACGGGGAATTTACTGCGGTGGATGGGAAATGGTTGGAGTCAGGTATTGACAGAGGGCGACCCGTCCTGGTTTTTGGATCCTGATGTCGTGGATGCTCCTGACGAGGGGAAGCCTGAGGACGGTGAGTTCTATAGAAGACGGCCATTTTCATACTAGGACAGGTATCAATGTAATTGGATGAGTTGTGGTGTCAATAAAACTGCCTAAACCGTTCGTCCCCATAACTGGGAGACTTCCGATCTGGTGCACAACGACCTCTTAGGTGTACTAACAGTTCTACCCATTTCCAATTACTCTATCAAGCAGGGTGATCATGTAGGTTATTATCTGTGTTAGTCACTTGGCTCAAGAGGTTAAAGACCCAGAGAGTAATCTCTAAGACTTACTTAGATAAAGAAATCATCAACTACCTTAGTTCAAAGATGTCCTAAGCTATACTAATTTTATATAAACTCTCATACTGCATTGGCTAAAGGTGCTAAAACTTCATGCCTCCCCTATTTAAACTTGCCCAAGTCTACCTCAGTCTTTTTTACCTAGGTAAGCACATGTCTACTCTTCTTCAGGGTCCAGATGCCATGTATCCCCGACGCGAAACCCTTCAGGGAAAGGGTCTGTGGAATCCAGTACAACTTGCTTGAAGCTTGTTATCCATGCCTGTCCTTCAACAGAAGGATAGATCGCAGAATACTCGCCAACCTTGGTTGTTCCCTCTACCCTACCTACAAATTCTGTCCCAGTGATGCCGCGATGATAAAAGTTCTCCCCCTCTTTCAGCTCTCCTTTAGCGTGAAGGACTGCTAGCCTGGCACATGTCCCTGTTCCGCAAGGGCTTCGGTCCAGGCGCCCGGGAGACACAACGACAGTATTATTAGCTGCCTTTCCATCCTTGTACTCGTACAGTGGCTCAGTGAACTCGATAATTGTGACGCCGTGAATACCAGGGTTTTCAGGATGTACAGGGTCTGTTTGTTCCATGACGGCTCTCTTGATGCGTTCTCCGACCTTGACCAGTTTGGCTCCCTCCGTAGTCTTGATCTTGAGCCCAACTGATGCAGCATCTACCAGCACGTAGATCATCCCTCCATATGCAATATCGACTTTCACCGTACCAAGATCCGGTACAGAGATCTCTTTGTCTGTGGCAAACACGAAAGCAGGCACGTTATGAAACCTGACACTTTTGCATTTCCCGTTCTCACACTTCGCATAAGCAGTGACAAGTCCAGCCGGCGCATCAAGCTTGACAACCGTCTCAGGCTCCTGCATCGTCACCATGCCCGTTTCTAAAAGACATGTCACCGTTGCAACGGTGTTTGCTCCTGACATGGGCGGGTACTCTTCGTGCTCCATGATGATGAAGCCATAGTCGGCTTCTGGGTTTGTTGGGGGCAAGACGAGGTTGTGGCACATGGCGGAACAGCCCCGGGGTTCGTTTAAAAGAAGGTTTCGAAGATGATCTTCCTTCTTCCAGAAATACATCATCTTTTCGTACATTGTCTTGCCGGGAACATCGCGAACACCGCCGACTACGACGTCGCAGACTTCGCCGCCGCAGTGGACGCCTACGGTGTTGAAACTGCGCTTGAAGGGCATGATGAAGAGAAAGAGTACAATTTATGTGGTGAGCGTGTGAGTTGGTCAAATTGCTGATAGCTACATATGAGGTGCTATCTGAGATTGAAGATCTTATACAGGAGATCACATCGGAATCAACAACCGTAGGATATCGCTGTTTCTATCTGAGGTTTATCGCAACTCTCCATCATTGGCTGCCAGAGTAAAGTCTGGAACGACCTTCCAGAAAGCTTAACTTCTCCGCATGTTCCAGGGTTAGCTTAGCCGCCATCAACTGAGATTCGTGGGGTTATTCAGGGTCTTATTTGGAGTAAAGACGTAAAGTTGAGCGATGTCGATGTCGGTCGACGATCCGTAGTCAGATGCAACGTCGTCCCGGTTCGGCTCGGATTATTCTCGCCCAATCAGAACACGATGTCTTACTTTACATATAAGTGCATGAGGGTATCGAATACTATGAATTGACTTATGTATTTGTCATGAGAGGCCCAATAGACCTATGAGTTACGGATACAAGAAGCTTAGATCCTGTAAACTCATTGACCGTTCACCGTTCACCGTGCATCAGCAAACTCTGATGACCACCCAATGTCAAAACCCCGGATCATCACCATGTCATACCAAAAATCAAGATCTGAACTCCCAAAACTGGCCATTTTGCTGAAGATCTCCAGCTTCACTCCTCATTCCCCGCTTCTTGGTGCCTCGGCTGTGGATATATGGTGACATTCGGCCTCAATATCGGATGCCTCACGCTTGAATACAAAATGACTCGCGATACCAACTTTACTATCTATCGCACGAGTTCGATTGCCGTCACCCGTGCCTACTTACAGTGACGCATGATGATTCTACCGAGCGTTCCTCACGTGCTGGCCGTTGGGGCTGGAATTGGCACTCTAGTGTCTGCTCTTGACACGACAACTGTAAAGACGGATAACGGTGTTGTTAAAGGCTTTACCGACACATCATTTCCCAATGTGGCTCAATTCCTCGGTATACCTTATGCCGAACCTCCGGTTGGGAAACGAAGATGGACTCCTGCAATAGCCAAAAGACGATTCGGAACGTTGGATGCGTCGCGTCAAGGCCCTGCTTGTCCTCAAGCCGAACCGTCCAACAGTGGCCCATGGCGCCCTGAATTTCTGATCAAGCCTAACAGCACAAGCGAAGACTGTCTGTATCTTAATGTTTGGACTCCGTACAAGGCTCAGGGAGGCAACAAGGGAAAACTTCCGGTGGTGGTATGGATCCACGGTGGAGGTTTCACTGGCGTATGACATTTTTCTTCATTCAGTCCATCCATGAGAGTTAATTGACTGACGTATCGTGTAGGGCGGTGGTAATATTGACTATCAAGTGCCCCCATACTGGATTGCAAGAAGTCAGAAACACATAGTCGTTAGTCTCAAGTATGTGACTAACATACTACTCACCTGCATGATCAGACTAACACATGCAACAGTTATCGGTTGGGGGTCTTTGGCTTTCCAAATGCCGCGGGTCTTGACTCCAAGGAACAAAATCTAGGACTTCTAGATCAACGCCTCGCTGTTGAATGGGTACGCGACAACGTCTCACGTTTCGGAGGAGATCCCACGAGGATCACTCTCTGGGGTCAGAGTGCTGGCGGCGCTTCGGTTGGGTACTATCAGTATGCGTATCCTAGGGACCCAATCGCGCATGCATACATCCAAGATTCTGGGGGTGTCTTCTTGCCCATCAACAATGCTGATACCTCACACTCCAACTTTACCTCGATTGCGAAGGCGTTCAACTGTGATAAAGGCAACCAGATTGATTGCCTCCGGAAAATACCATTCAAGGATATCCAGAAGAAGGTCGAGAATACAGCGGGAGTGAGCTTCGTCCCTGTAGTGGATGAGAGAACCAGGTTCTCCGACTACTCACAGCGGCTTCTATCGTCCAAGATTCCTAAGCTGGTAAGCTATCCGTCGTATCATCTTAGCACAAGTAAAAGAGTACATACTGACCTCTTCCTCAGCCATCTGTCATCGGTACCAATAGAGATGAGTGGAATTTTGGTGGAGAGCCAGCAGAGCCTCCAGTCAAACCACCACTTGAACAAGTCCACACAGACAGCACATTCGGTTGTCCTGCACACTTCGAAACAGCTCTACGATCCTCAACCAACGCCAAGACCTGGCGATACATGTACTCATCAAACTTCACCAACATTATGCCCGGAGACGAGGGGGCTTTCCATTCTGCTGAGCTACCTCTTATCTTCGGAACTCACGATATCGCACGTACCAAGTCAGGACCGTTCGAATACAAGATCAGTCATGCCATGCAGGATTACTGGTTAGCCTTTATTCATGATCCTTATGCTGGATTGCCGAAGAAAGGGTGGGAGCCAACAGCTGCAGGATATGATGCGTTGCAAAGTGGCGTGGAGTTTGGGTATGACAATGAGATTGTCACAAGGAAGTATTCGTTCAAGTCCTTTCAGGATGGATGTAAGAATGCCACTGCAGTTGAACAATAGGTAGTCTCATTATTAGTTATTAGCGAAGCTGATTATAACCATTGGAATATGACTTTCACAATTAACAAGATTTCTAATCTATCGCCAATTCTTATCATATCAAGGCCATGTCTGTGGGAGATATCGGATGCCGATCCGTAGTCGGATGGCCCGGCCGGCCGTGGGATCTAGTCGGCACCGTTAACCGGCACCGACACTGGCCGTTCTGCCCCTCCCAGGCCGACTTCGCAGTCATCTGCTACAATAAGCATCAGTTCTATATTCCCATATTAATACTCAGTAAATATACATAGCTCTACTCTTCATCAGAATCTTCATTTATTGTTCCACATTGCACAATGACCAGCAACCTCATCGTCCTCGGCGACGCCGAGATCCGAGATCTTCTCATATCTCTGTCCAAAGAAGAAGTCCTTCAGTTCAAGGACGCTCTAGAAAACATCCTCATTGACTTCTCTGTCAGAGGCGAAGGGAAATACCAACCAACACCAGACTTCGTCAATCGACCGAATGGGCAAAAGACTCTCTTTCGCACATTCACTTCCCCAGACTATGTAGGCACAAAGATCGTGGTTACTCCAGCTCCAATCAAGGACGCAGATGGCAACACGGTGAATCGTCCACTTGGAGGACTTTTGTCTTTGTGTGATTCTGCGGGTGTTCCGACGGGTATACTCAATGCAGCTGAACCCACAGGCTACCGAACGACACTTTCTGCTCTGATCCCATGGACTTGGAGAAAAAATACGGAAAACATTGTGATTTTTGGAGCTGGAAAGCAAGGAATTTGGCATACTCGCCTTGCACTGGCTCTCAGGGGTTCCGAGATCAAGAAGATAACTATCGTGAACAGATCCGTGGGACGGGCAAAGGATTTGGTCAAGACAGTTGCAGAGGAGAACCAAGCGTACTGGAAGTCTTCTGCCGCTCTGAATGTTCTGGATCCTGCTCAAGCTGATTACGACGAGGCTCTGGCATCTCTCTTGTCATCAGCTGACGCAGTATTCTGCACTGTCGGCTCAACGAGTCCTCTCTTCCCACTCAAGACCATCTTAGGAGACGGTACACGAAGCAGATTACCTTTCGTCGGCGCCATAGGTTCATGGCAAGCTGACATGATTGAACTCGATCCAGAAATGCTTCGCCATGCTGCCTCCCGCGACGACTCATACAGCCCTCGTGGTGCGGAGGGTAGTATTCTTGTCGACGATCTTGAAGAGGCGATGGTCAAGTCAGGAGAAGTGATACAGAGTGGTCTCAAGGGTGAGAGGTTACTTCAGGTTGGAGAGATCTTAGATTGGCTAGATGACAAGTCTGACAGCAAGCCTGAAGGAGGTGTTGAGAAGCTTAAGACGTGGATTAGTGAAGGTTTCGTCGTGTATAAAGGCATTGGCGTGAGTGTCACAGATCTCGCCGCTGGAAACGCGATCCTGGATCTTGCTAGGAAGAGAAATGTCGGAACAACTATCTCTGACTTTTAGCTCTCCGGCGGGAATATACAGAAGCTAGAGTCTCTCATGTGCCAAGGCATTTTGGTGACAGACATGTTGATCTCAAAAGGTACATTCGAAGCAAATTCTATCTCAGTCAATTACCTATTGGACAGAATTCAGTTATCTGCCAGGATCAATGATATAGAAGTTCATGTCAGTCTATAGCAACCCTCCTCGATGCAGCCTATTTTCACGGCCAAGCATGCACTTGATCTTTGAGAATTCTTTGAAAACTCGTTGGCTTTGTTGCACTACAATATTCTCCCTCTATCTAACTCCATACTACCTAAGCAGAAACAAAAGCTTCATTTATAGCCAAGATCTGCTTACCATCACAGTTGCTGTAAGTCGATGATGGGGCTGTAGATCGATCGTCCTAGGGTGCATGTATGACGTCGTTTACCGAGCTTTTCCCGCTAAACCCGTGTCGCTAAACGCTAGCCCGAAAATAATTCATCGTGCCTGGAGAGCTCGTGCTCAATAGCTTCGTGAACTTTCAAAGAAGTTCAAATCTTTGGCCTTGTAACATATTTACTTTCACAACATCCCCGCGCTTAGACGACACCACGGTATACACTACATAGAAGCATCTACTCGAATAACCAACATCTCTTTCATCTCCCACGCTCACCCCGGCATCCTCCCCCAATTCAACACCAATCGATCATGCGATAGCACCCTTAAACACTGACTGACAGAGCGCTCCCCCCGTCGCCCAACATGTCAGTCAGCCCAGCGCCCTCCCTCCAACTCGCGGAGTATCTCGAGAAGCTCCCCGGCACGACCTTCCGCAAACTCTACCAACAACCCTCAACCGCGTTCGCCATCTTCCGTCGCATGCTACCGCACCTCGGTTCGTCACCACAACTACTGCACCCGCCCAATCTCTAACACCCCCCTAGCAAAGACCTTTGTCATGCGCATTCTCTACTCCCCAAAACCTATACTCCTCAGCGATCTAGACGACTGGGTGAAGCCAAGCCATAAGCGCCAGAAAGACCAGGCGCTATCGATCCTGCGCGTTCTGCACATCGTTTCGATCACGGCGCCGTCAAAGGAACGGCCGCAGGAAATGCAACTCACTACGAACTTTAAACTATCCCTTCGACTCGCTCTATCAGGCGGGGGCACACACAACTCCTTCGGTGTGCCGTCAACACTCCAAATACCCCCCGAAATCGACATCGCCTTCCTCGATCGCTACGCCCGAAAGAAATGGGAAGACATCCTGCACTTTGTCGTATCTAGTGTTGGCTACAAAAGCGCCGGCGAGTCTTCTGGACCGAATAAGAGCGTGAAAGAACTCCTCGTCGCGGGCCGTCTCGTCGATCGTAAAGCAAGCGGCAGCGTTGGTATCACACAAGCTGGTTTTACCTTTTTGCTACAGGAGGCCAATGCGCAAGTATGGACGCTGCTGTTGCTATGGCTGGAGGCCATGGAGGTGAATAAGATGGCAGGGCTGGAGGCTACAGATATGCTCTCGTTTCTCTTCGTGCTCGCCAGCATGGAACTTGGTCGCGCGTACGACACGAATGCGCTGACGGAACAGCGTAAGAACATGTTACCCTCGCTTGTCGACTTTGGCTTGATTTACATCCCTAACCACAAACGATCCATGTTCTTCCCGACTCGTTTGGCTACAACTCTCACCTCGAGCAGCAACAGTCTTCGCAGCATCAGTGATGGCGTTGCAGCCGCGACGGCAGCTGCTCTTCAGCCAGGACAATCTGGCGCACCAGGGGGCAGCGTGACAGCCGCCAACACCGAGCAGCGCGGTAGTGTGATCATCGAGACCAACTACCGTATCTACGCCTACACTCAGTCAACGCTTCAAATCGCGGTCCTCGCTCTCTTCACCAAACTCGCAATGCGCTTCCCCGACATGGTCGCCGGCCGAATCTCCCGCCAATCCATCCGACAGGCCATTCAGTTCGGCATCACCGCCGAGCAGATCATATCATACCTCTCCGCGCACGCACACGATCAAATGCACCGCACCGCAGCTCTCAACAACAAACCCGTTCTCCCCCCAACAGTAGTCGATCAAATTCGTTTATGGCAGCTCGAAAACGAACGCATGAAGACGACGAGCGGGTTCCTGTTCAAATCGTTCGAGGATGATAGGGAATACAAGGATATTTCAAGATTTGCCGAGGAAGTAGGCGTTTTGGTGTGGAAGAATGATGCTAGGCAAATGTTCTTTGCGAGCAAGCACGAGCAGATTAGAGACTATATGAAGATTCGCAAGAAGACGGAATGAGGATACTTTCGTAAGAGGGGAGAGGGGGGAGAGGGATCTACAGCATTGGAGTTTTTGGCGTCGATGGGATGTCTTGATGGACTCACTAAAACGATATTTCTTCTCGAGGGGGGGCCAAGATACGGTTGGCGTTGTATGTGACTGCATTTCAGGCTAGAATCAATGCAATTCGGTATCAAGGATGTTCAAATATGTTGTCAGCGAACGAAAATTTCTATGGGAGATTGTACTAAATCTTATGAACTTTATCCGACCATACCTAGGGATGAGAGACTCGAATTGCTGCACTGAAATCATCTAAATAGTCTAAACCAAGGATTTGTTGCACTAGGGTCATCTAAAGCTGTTGCTGACTCTTTCAGATTAGACTCACAATCTCGTCCCTTCACCCTTTCGACGGAATACTTAATTATAAGCATTCCCATTCGGATCATGGTTATGAGGAATTAGACATCAAAAAGAAATTAATTATTCTATAGCTACAGCATTACCTGGGTTCCTTCATACCTCTTTAATCATAATACAAACTCCTGATAAAAACAAACAGCTTGGGTTCCGACACCTTGCGCCTCCATCAGGAAACAAATCGCTAACATAGAGGTGTACCACAATGCCAACTGTTGGCTGCAACATGTCCCTTTCAACTATTATACACGTTAAAATGATCCAAGCAATTACAAGCGAGCTCAGAACAAAGAACAATCATGTGTGTCCGTGCTTGTCTTCTTCCTCCGACATAGCCCTTTCAGTTGATGGAAACCCGCTTCCCGCGCCCTCTAGCCGCAGGAACGGGCTTCGTCTTTCTGGCGACTGGTACGCGCGATTCGCTCAAAACTGGGAGGCTTCGTCTTCCTCCTTTGCTGGGGTTTGTGCCAAAGATCTTGCCCATTAGAGTCTTGTCCTCCATGCGGCCTCCCTGAGGAAGGAGTTGTGGCTTTCCCACACGGCGGGCATATGACTGCTGCCAGGCTACTAATGACCGTCGTGCTTCGCTTGTAGTACAAAGGCTGTCAAGGTGTTGGAAAATTCGCAGGCATCTAGCATCCTTATTGCATGGTGGGGTGCGAGGCTTTGTTCCAGTTAAGCTTGTAAGTGCCGAGGTGGTGGTGGAGTGGGAGAGGTGAGTCGGACGGGAGTTGACAGCCACGCGATCGGTGGTCATTGCGTGGTACTGAAAGGGATGCCCAGGACTCGAGTCCAAGGCTTTGGTCTCCCCATTGCTGTATTCTTCGGCTAAGAAACGGTCATGCAGAGAAACAAAGCGCCCGGTCCAATATGAAGATGGTTGTGATGTGGTGATATGGCTGGGGTCTGGTTGCACTTCTGTCGCCGTGGTGCCGGAACTGCTGCTGGATCGCGAAACTAGAGAAGCTCGCGACAATCCAAGTCGTGAGGTAGTTGATGCGAATAGACTACTTGTCGAGGATGCAGACGTTTTGCGAGATGATGGGTCATCGGAACTGCGGGAGGAGGAGAGTTTGGAGTTGAGTGAAGACCTGGAGATGGATGTTTTAAGATCACTCAAAACGGCCAATGTTCGTGACTTTGGAAGACGACTTTTGTTCTTCTGAATGCTTTCCTGGGGAGTATGTTTCGGGAGGGTAGACTTTTTATGGTCGGGCGGAGGGACGTTCTCGTCTTGGTAGGCGGACTCGAAGCTCAATTCCTCGTAGATGGAGTGAAATGAGCTGGTTGTTGGCAAAGGCTTGATTGGGGCAGCACTCGAAAGGTGCTGATGCGAAGATGAAGTAGTAAGGCCAGGCTTCGGGGAGCTCAGGGTTCTCTTTGTTGTAGGCAGATGAAATTTGGTTGTTGGCAGGCGGGTTTTTGTTGAAGTTGAACAAGAAGCTGCATTCAGGTTGCAACTCGAAGTCGCAGTCAGCCCAGACCTGGCAACAGTAGGGGGACTAGCAAGTGATCCGCGTGCCGAGAAGCTAGCAGAGAGTCGTCGAGTTGCTTTCCTAGCTTCAGCGTTTTCTTTGTCTGACAATGACTCGTCTGAGCCACTGCAGTCTTTGATGGTGGGAACAATGATGAGGGTTTCACTTCGAGTGAAGTCAGGACCTCGAGAGTTCTTGACAGGTCCAATCGGACCAGATATAACAGGACGCTTCTTCTTTCCTCGCGAGAAGACATTAGATGGGGTGGGTAGACGAAGTCGAGAAGAGGATTTCTGGAAGCCAGTGCTGCTGTTTCTAAAAGCGTCCATTGTTGTTGTAAGTCGAAACGGAAGCTTTAGGTAGTGATGGCTTTGTTGTTGTATTAGATCATGCCCTCCCACTCAGCTTGCGAGAAGAACCATGGATCGACCTATGATTTGAGGAACCAAGAGCCCAAGGGTAGCTTCTCTACAAGGTAAGGTAGGGGAAGAACTGCCCCGTCCAGTACAAGCAGGTGACGGGATAACTGTTCGTCACTGGCAAACCTCGACCTGACACTGACACTGACACTGGCAAAACTTCACCAGAACACATCAAAACAAGCCAGACGTCTCCAGGCAACGTGTCCAAAAAAACAAACAAACAACCGCTAATATTCCCAGCCAGCCTTCTTCAATGGGTACTGTCCCATTCTTTTACTGTTCCCAGTGCCATGTTCTTCATCAAGCGACCCCTTCCTGTCTTTACTCTCTTCATTGCTCTCATCCGAAACCCCAACAACGTTCGCTGGGTACCTTTCTGCCCACGAGCTATTTAGGAGAATTTCCAAGAATCACTATTAATACGCTTTCCTCTGCGTCTGTTATTTGAAGAGTACACAGTCTTCTGGCCCTTGGTCACAGAAGCAAACATCCTTTTGAACAGAACCGCTTCGACAGTTCGGCGCTCTATCCAGAGAAGCTACTGATGTTGTTATCACCAAAATAACGGCCTGGGTAGGAGCTCTTGGTAGTCTTCATATCGAGTGCCTTTCTATTCTGTCTAAGGCTTCTTATCCAATGCATTGTCTTTGTGGCAACAACCCAATGTCAACCCCATCTACAAATGACCATTCGTCTCTCCATTCGTACTTGTGCTTCCGTTACAAAACTCGTCATTCCATCTATTGATCTCAAACTCAAACTTGAAATCGCCTTCTCCCTTTGGCACCGCATTGCCATTGCCATCCCAGAGCGCACGCTCCACCATCGTGACGTTACCCTCCCAATCGACCAGAACAACGGTTTGTCGCTGTGTGCCGTACATGCCAGTCTCGAAACCCATGATAGGTGTTGTACTAGGATCCGGTCGACCTTCGGACATTAGTTCTTCAGCAGCTGCTTGATCATCTGTCCATTCACCCGGTCCTTTCGCCATGGCTGCTTCCATTGCCTTTCGGTGCTTTTCGTCGCCGATCAAGGGGATGAATACACTCTTCTTGAGCTCGAGGATATATTCGACGAGACTGGCGTTTTCGTTCCTGGGTAGTGTGTCGTGGCTGAGGACCTCAAAGAGGTCCGAAACAAACTCGTCCTTGCTTTTCTTGTCCGACACAGACTTGTCGATAGCTTCTCGGAAGAGCTTCTTTCCCATGGCGATCTTGGGCCATTCTTCTTGTTTCCCGGTCGCATCGAATGCTGTGTTGCTCAGACCCCAAATCTCACCGCGCTCTTTGGCGACGATGGGCACCTCTTCGACGTTACCTGCCCGGTTGCTTACAATCGCAATACCTTGAGTCTGTTTTCTCAGCTTGCCGCAAACCATGGAAAAGCCGCCGACGCCCTTAACGCCGTCGTTCTTGACCAGTTTGTGGACGCTGTCCTTGAGGCTCTCCTCGGGCGGTGTTCCCAGCCAGGCGGTGACCATACCCCCGCGACTTTTGGCAGCATGAATAGGGTGGTTCTGGTCCTGAACATCTGTTTCTCTGTAATTGGTGAGCACGGCCATCAGACCGTCCTTGCTAATGCCCATCCATGTTCCTTTCTCAGCTCGTTGAAGATCCCGGGATGATAAGACTGGTCGACCAGATGTACCGTGAGTCCACCAGTGAGGCCGCGATGTCGGCCTAAGAATGAACTCGTCCCGATTATCGATGGCAATTAATGCATAATCGGGGTGCGCAGTAGTGAGAAGTACAATGCACATGGCTTTGGTGGCTTTCCACTAATAAATATGTGTGTCTTGCTTTTGTTGCAGTGTGGTTCGGAGATTTTGTCTGTTCCTGACGTGACGTTGAAGGTGGTTGACGCAAGTGGCATTCATAAATGTTGAACCCGTAGAATGTCTTACAGTGGGGGGGGACCTGGGGACCTCAGCGCCTTTAAGCTTAAAGACTCCCTAATAAAAGAAAAAAGTGCCTTGGCGTGTTTGCCTCGTCATGACAAACACGTCAGTTTCCCCTAAATACGTGTCGTGTTCCTGAGTTGTCCCTCGGTAAGATAGCGTCCATCACTTGAGTTAGATGCCGAAATGATCTGATGTCGTGGCTCACGGGCTACGGCGGTCGGCTTCGGGACATCGCCCGCAGCTTCAGCGAGTTGCGCTGCGGAGAATGGGAACAGCTGAGGCTTAGAACGTGGGATGACGGGGCGTGACAATTCCACGTGAAAGACACCTGATACTTTTTCTATGTATATAAATCCTTGCTCGTTTAGATCGATCCAGATTGCCGGGGGTCTCCGGGTCTCAGATCTTTTCTGTTTGTGACTTTTTGTCTGGCAATTTGTCGCCTTATCGTCATTTGACATCACACCACCCTCAACCAAGATATGCTGCTTGTGTTTGAAAATCAAGATAACGACTATTTATCGGGAATAAATCATATTTGGTGTAGCAGAATGCAGTCCCCTCTGTAATCTAATTGCCAAACAAATATGTAGTTGTTTTTGCTCTACAAACATCGCCGTTGGCTGCTGCTATTTTTAGGTACGTACAGGCCGGTGTAAGTGACTACAAATCATTTGAACCTCGACAGAGATGCAAGTGCATGACACCAGAGTGAAGGCATGCTGGGCTTTGTATAACATGATGTAAAATCACAAGTTATATTCTTTCTCAAGCGATCTCTTTCGGAACGCCACCGTCATTTTCTTACAATTGCAACAGAGGCACCATGCGGCGTTCTCCCGCAATACAACAAAGGTTTTGAAAGGTGGGCCCTGATAGGTCAAGAAATATGCCACTCCTGTGAGCGTATCGAAATGCGCGCTCTTCAACAGTATAAATCTAAAGTTTATAATAGAAATCTGGCAATTCGCTGGTCAATCCCCTTTTTGGGTTTCGGATCGCTCGCATTTTCAGGGGTAATTTGAACTGTAGTGAAGCCATGATATCCCGTCTAAGTCGTGAGCCTCAGCGAGATGGGTCCCCATCAATTTCGTATCATGGCCATGATTTTCGTATCAAGTGGGCTCCTCATACTCCCCATATTGAAGATAGATTGATTCCCAGTGATGAATAACGGTTCGTATAGTACTTGTAATGATTCCAAAATGCCGAACAAAAAGCCGCTCACTGCTAAGGCCTGGTTTGCTAACAAGAACAGTGTGCTCGGTCAAATAGGGCTATGCTAGGCAGCGTAAGTCTTACTCTATCTCTCTATGGGAAGTTAAATGGCTCTTCCAAAAGTCTGTAGGTGCTCTCATCCATAATTCTGTGCCCCCGGCCCGGAGTGACATGAAAATGTACCACGGCTACCACAGAGCAAATACTCTACTGGTGATCTTAGACTCGGTCGTATTATCCCCAAGTGCTCTCTATAGCAAAGATATCTTAACACAAAGATTCACTTAGTCGAAACTTACAAATGCATTCATGTTCGTCCACCCGCCAGAGTGGCGTTGTCTCCTTGCGTACGGCTCTTATCCCAATCAAAAGCTTACTTGGTTCAATATTATACAAGCTTTCATCAAGATATGACCATGGCTGTGTGTAGCAAAAGCTTATCCCCAGGGACAGGCGAATATCTTCTTACTGTAGTCCATCCCGACTCGCCAATGATCAAATACTTTCTTCAAGAACAAGTTTAAATAAATTTAATCCCCGTGGCGAAGGGGATGCCCAATCATCATCTGGGACCAGTCAAGAATTCATTTATGCTTTACTCAAGGAAATGCGCGCAACGTAACGACTCTCTTCTGAGTGGTGATCTCACCTCCAGCTTCACTTACAAACGAAAGCATACCATTTCCTCTTGAAAATAGCTTCCATATGTCGATTTATATATTCCCATATTTTTACTAGAAAACAGACAATCCTTTCATGTTCATTACTTCTTCTCTTTACTCTTTATCACATCAAAACATCACAAGTTTTTCACTCTCAATCACATAAGAACATTTCAACTTTATCACATCGAGATATTCCTACCAAACATCAAGGATAGTCTACCCTGTTATTAAACTTACCCCCTAGACTGCCATCAGACATGTCGTCTTTTACACCAATCAACACTCGGCAGATGGGAGAGAAGAAGCGCCTTCGAGCCCGCAGATCCTTCTGGCACGTTGTCATAGGGCCCTCGGAGAACTCTCAGGGCTGTTGCGATGATGACGAGATGAAGGGCGACAAAGAGGGGGGAGCTGCAGTTAGGGCAGAGACGGAGGCTACTGTCGAGGAAGAGCATGAAGCCCCAGCTCAAGCGGCCGCGGAGCGACCCGCTGTCGCCAGTGTAGCAAGTTCCAGCAGCACCAACACCAGCATCAGCACCAGCACCAGCACCAGGCCCAGCTGCAAGGTCAACAATATGAAGAGATGCCCCAGGCCCAGCTGCAACGGCAAGGAATACAACATGAGCAGCTTTAATGACCACCAAAAGGTCCACTACCTGGAAGACTTCGGGGAACCAGCTCGTTATCCTTGCGATTGTTGCAGGGCCGGAAAATGTCGTGTGGCTCGTCTACCAAGCACTATCGAGACATACTCCTGCATGGGTTGCCTCAGGTCCCATAGGGGATGCAGCTTCAGTAGGCTCAAGGCGAGGCCGCGTGAGAAATGCAGACCTGGAAGGCATCCCGCTCTGTGACGCCCAATAGTGCAGACGTAGTTTTGGTGTCTGCAGTTCAGCAGTTGGCGTTATGTTGGTCTAGGAGTTTGGTGGTTCATGGAGAAAATGTCAGAATGGATAGGAGAAGAGTGTCTTGGGCTTTTTTCCCGCCATGAACTTATGTTATCGTGATTGATCCGGTTTACGGACAGTTACAAAACTTTCTTGAACTATTTTCTTGCTCCCTCAACGCATTGATATTTTCCCCTTCCAATTACTCGATCCAATTTCTATATATAAATATATTGATCTCATAACACCACATCGAGTTGACATTGTGACATCCATATTTTCTATGCCGGTTGCCTGGTTCCATTGAATACGTCGGTAGTGATTCCAATTCTACAGTATAACCTCTCGGCAGTTTCTCCAATCCTCTAATCTCACTCTTATTGCATGTCTATCTGGCAGTGTGCTGCCTCCTTGAGCGTTGGTGAAGGGCAATAGACTCGTAATTCGGTAAACTTACGTTGTCTACTAACCAAGAAACAAAACCGCGACCTTTAAATCTTTCTGTATCTGGAAATCTCATGTCTACAGTATCCAGCTACCCAGACATCTGCAGATGTTGTCATGGTAAGGTAAAGCTTTTAAGGGCACATTTGTAGAGTTCCGCAACAAACAAGTCGTTTCTATTCATTTTCTCTATGCTTTAAACACCTCAGAGCTTGAGACATGCTCTGTGAGGATTTCAACTTAATTCAGGCCAAGGAAGGGGCTTATATGTCTACCTCCGCTTTGTAATAACTAAAGGTACTCGAGCTTCAGAAGCAAACTACCAAGTATCAAATTGTTCAACTTCGGCCCTACAAGCTTGTAGACTTGTGGGCCAATCGAAAACCAAGAGACTCATATGGCTGTCTATAGAGCTTAAGGCCTCGTCCTCTCCATCATCAGGCTGTACAACTGATAAGAACTTCTCCAGTTTTGCTGTTGTATAGCTTATCTCTCAGTTTTCATGCTTAAAGAAGTATGGATCTTTCTTATAGACCGGCACTGGGGTTATAAGGATCCCTTGGGAGATATCCATTAAGATGTGGATCTAGGGGTTGTAAAACTTGCTCGTGTCCCTAAAGCGTGCAACTCGTAGGTCTTCTCTTTTCTATAGGTGCATCACCGCCGACAAGGTCGACGCCTACAGACTCTTGGCCCTCACACATCATTCCCTTGACGTCTTGCTCATCTCTTACACAAAATACGAGTGATGTAGAACAGGGAGCATGGTGGTGCACCGCCTTGGTATTCCGCTTCTATACTTGTATAGATTGCCGTCCGATCTGACAATTACATGGATATTAATTCATATTATATGTACATTCTTATGAAGGAGACATAACACAGGGAGAAGAGTAACGACATGGCTCTGGTAATATGTCCTTGAAGCATTTTGTCGGCTGAGTGCGAACCCACAATTATCTTGCTATCAAACATATATCTCTGTAGAGAACAAGTACTGCCACTCAAAATGCAGTGCTAAACTTTTCAGGCCAATGACTGAGACAATAGAGACAGGAGTATGAGACAGCCAACACCACTTCGTCCTCTTACTCATAGCCAGGAGATGATTTGCGTCACTTCAATATGGAGAAAATCAGTAAGGGCGGACGTTCGAGACTAGGCGGTACCTGAGGTATTGCAGTCAAAGCTTCGCAGTGTCCCTTCATCGAAGTAAAGGTATAGGTTCTCAGATACTCCCCTAAGGCTTCTTGGGTCTTTGTAGACCTACCTCGAGCAACACAAATTTGCCCCTTGCCGATTCGCTTGTGACTCTCTCCTCGGCACGTTGTGTCCTACGATGCCCTCACATTGGTCGACCCAGCAACTGTTCAAAGCCTCTTAAGGGTCATTCAGCCTCTACTATCACCAATAATCTTCAGCAAACCTGGTCAATCGTCGGCTGCGAAACATATCACCACTATGCCAACCTCCTTTTAGACAAAGGCGTGTCGATATCACGGATATCAACCCAGTCTTCCGTCCCATTCTGACATCGCCACCATTCACCAGCACCGTGAATGGCTTTTATCAAGGCTGCGCCTTTTACCCCGCGGTTTTGTATTGGCTCTTGACATGTGAAGTGCTTGCGTCGCGCAAGATATTGCCTGGCGCGACACGTTTCGCGTATGAGGAATCCGAGATATCGCGTGTGCGTCATCGTGAGCTCCCTCTTGCGCGCTGCTGCCTATCACATATCCTGGCACTTTAGGACTCTGCTCAGATGACTTGCACCAAGCTTAGGGTAAGGCAGTTGATTCGATGGTCGGTTTGACATATCGGTGTGGCTGTGTCAGGGGCTTCCATGATGTGCTGGCCATCCAAGTCCACAAGCGTTTGCGATAAAGTGAGTCATTTGTGTAGGCTGGTCGTTAATGATTAATCCTTGGAAAAGAGTGAATGGTGAATTTGTTGGGGATTTTGTCAGGCCAGGATGAACGGGGGCAAAAGATGCCCAATCGCCAAAGAAGCATGGAAATTGGGTGGCGGGGGAGTTGTTGATGAAATGACAGGATGGACCTGATTTAGGCAGCAGGGGACACGGTCATTCTTATCAGTCACCAACGAGCAATAATTGTCATTCAAGTGATTCACTTTTGAGGTTCATATCGTCCTACGTCACCTGAATTAATTGATTAGGCTCACAAACTGTCACGTTGAGAAATGGGGCCGCATGCGGGACCCAGAAAATCGGGAACCACGGGATCTCCTGGTCTCCTGCAGGACCCATCACCTCCCGCTGCCGTTGGTGCGCGGACTCCAGCCCCCCCGGTGGCGGACCCGGCCGAGTGGTTGTGGCTGGACCCTCGAAAAGCACAGCCACATCCCACGTGGCTAGTACCAGTGGTCATGCAATGGAGGGGTGCGTGTTGGAACCAAAAAAAACCACCACTATGTTTTGAGGCCTGCTGTTGAATGTTACTATTCTCACGAGCAAATGATGTGTAAGCGCTGAGGTGGTGATAACCTTGGCAGCAGGCCACCTCTTCACATGCCATACCGAGGGATCAGGATGAATATCACGAACTAATAGGCCTTATCACGACTTTCTCACTTGCTCCTCCGCTCGCCCTGTTATTTCGATTTGCGAATATTCATTCTGTGGTCTAGGGTTGGTTACCTACCTACTGCAACCGTGCAGCATCGCATAATAACACAGGGCTTCATGTCGGCCCCCCTTGCTCTCCTCTTGCCATGCCCTAATCTCGCCATTGGTACATATCCTATGCTTTACCCAAACTGAGATGTGATGTGACGTGTGAAAGACCGGGAACATGTCGTTCTGGTTCCCGAGCTGCAGATTGTGCTAATGCATCCATTGGTCGGATCTCATTTGTTCTACGGCCGGACCCGAAAGGGCCCATCACCAAAGCAGCATCCATCCTGTACCCTCGAGGCATGGACAACGCAGACAACACCACCTTTCAAAGAACCGCTGGGCATGAACGCGCCTGAGCCTTGAACTGGAGGGGCTCACCTCACGTATGACTCTTCTCTTCTCCCCTCTCTGCTGTTCTTCCTGTCCACGGGATTGCCGGGATCAGACTACCTTATTCTAGGCTTCTATTTCGTCACCGACAACAGGAAAAATTTAGCTACAATACTCCATCGTGATGCAGCACAGCAGGGCGTTGGCGCTCCAACACAAGACATGTCAAAAGAGACCCTCTTTTAAAATATGCAATGCATGCAGCTGCGTGTCTTTGCCCTAATGGCCTCGCAGCACACCTTAAGCGCTCTCGTGCATTTGGAGAAGAGAATTTTCCAGTGCGAAGGGAAAAAAGACAAGAAAAAGCAACGTTGAATCAAGAGTGATCGCCCTTGTCAACCAAAGTGGAGGGCGCTATAGCGGACACTGCATTCTAGTTCCGCGATCTTTAAAACGGCGGTGTTGCTGCGGTGTGCTTTTTGATCGTCGGCGCTTGATCTTGTCTTGTATTAGCTGAAGGGTTACATCTGCAGCGGCTTGAAGTCTAGTCAAAATGTAATGTAATGTATATGTAAATGTAAATGTAAATGTATGTATGCATATATCTTGGGCATTAGAAAACACTAGAGAAGCAACTTTACTGCACGCCATGATACTGGCAACGTGCAGATTTCCTACCGCAGTACACACACAGTTTCTCTCTGAGCCTTCATCAACAACGTTTCACTGACAGCCGCGATGGATCTGTGGGATCCTGCATACGTCACTATGCGGCCAGCTTCTGGTCCTTGTATACCTTCAGCCTTGGCCGTTTTGCGTCCACGTCGTGATCTAGGTCTCGGGGAGCTGCAGGGCGAGGGGTACGTCTCTATTTTTTTCTTCTTGTCGAGTCCTGTCCTTGAAGCGTTGTGCTCCCTCTGATAGCGGCCCGTCTTTGCAAATGGGCCCCGCGATGGTGCATCCCCATCAACGGCACGCACCCGAGCAACGGGCACCGTCTTTTGCAAGAGTCGGTGAAGAACAGAGAGAGAATGAAAAAAAGCTGAAAAAAGACCGCCTTGTTGTTATAGCGTCCGTAGTAAGTTGGCTAGGCTATTGGAGGGGGAGGGGAAACCTGGAAAACTTGTTGCCAAGGACCATTTATTTTTTCGAATTTATTTTTGGAGGGGCATTGGCTTTGCTGTTTGGGTATTGTCGCTTGATGCAGCGAATAGAGGAGAGCTGTTGTGTTAGGATAAGGCAAAAGCACCCTGGTTCTGCAGACGCATATCCGCCATGCAAAAGTCCTGATCAAAAGAAGAGAAGAGCTCGTTCTGTTGTTCTATTGTGCCCCTCCATCACTTACACGCCGGGGGTAGTACCCTCTCCCGCCTCCCCTCTATCGTGAAGCTTGATTGATGGTGGTGCACACAGCAACGTGTCTGCGTATGTATGTCTGCGTCTGCGTCTGTGTCTGCTAGACAAGGCAGTGCGTGTGGTGGATGCCAATCGGCTTCTAACTTGGGGTGCATGGCGGGACCGATATGACGGGGCCGCGGGTTTGCTTGGACATCAATACAGTAAACCAGAGGGTATATGCATCGAGCTGCAGACACTGTCAGCGCCAGCATCAAGGGAAGGGATAGCTATGAGTCACCGGCTCATCCACTCGGAGGGCCATTGAGGACAGTATCGGTCAAGAAAGATGATGGCGACAACAACCGACAGCGCCGAATATCGAGCGATGCGATGGATCAGTCATTTCAAAGTGCGGCAAAGCTATTAGATAGAGAGCAAGGCTGTTGTAAACCTCATCAATAAAGTAAGGCATCTCGCCATGAAAATTTATCCTTGAAGTAAGAAAAAGGCAAAATATTCATGTTGGACAAGGGTGATCGAGGATTGCATGGAACAAGGATGGGAATGGGGATTGGAAGTCCACCTCAATGGCCGCCAACAACAAGGCCGACGACATTATACGCCGCGAGGGTGTGTGCGTCAAGATGTTGGACACACATATCCATCCATCCATTCGTTGGAAGCCATTGAGAAAAAGATGCAATTCTGAAGCTTTTTGAAACAATAACTGAAGAGCAAAACACACCGACCAAGACATACATACTCCAGACCTTCAGACCAGAGACAAACTGTTGATGCCCAAAAATGTCCATCGTAATTAATCCTCGTCCTCGTCCTCGTCCTCCTCTGTTGCTCTGTCAAAACCAACATCAACGCCATGTTTATCCGAATTCTGAGATAAACACAACAGAAAGTCCTAGATAATTTTAAACCTGGACTCGGCTGTGTACCACATGCCGACAGGGAAACTCGCAATGACAAGGGCAAGGCTTCTCTTATTATTAGCGTATGAAACATGGTGCCCAGCAGCAAGGACAGGATAGCGTTGGGCCGCGATTTCTCCCCCTTCTAAAATTCATTACCAGGCCCAAAAGGGGCGTGCGGGGGGGGAGTGTAAGTTATATGTGACCCATTGTGTCTGGCCTTAATCTCGGGCCCAGGTCAAGGCCAAGGTGAAGGAAGCTCAGACCGAACGCCCGGGTCTCTCTTGTTATTGAGTGTCGACTGTGTGCACACTGTACAGGCGCATTCTTGACCCTTTTCCCTGAAGGGTTGTGCTGGCTTGCGCTGCGTTGTCGTGGGTGTTTTAATGTGTTGGTCTTATTGCCAGGACCAGTGCACAGCCCATCCCGTGTAATCTGGTGGGAAATCCTTGCCTCAGAGCTGCACACTGACCGATTTTTGCCAAATATTTAACATTGTGGGCACACGCACACAAAATAATTTTGTCAAAATTGAAAATGTCATGAAAATATCATCGATCCTGCAATAATATTAGCAACATCGACGGCAGACTGGGGTTGACGCTGGGCAACGTTTGATGCAGACTCCATCCGGCTGTTGTCCGCCATCCGCGAGCCCACCAGCAGAGAGCTTCTAGAGAAACTCTCAAGCCTCTGAAAGGCCAGAAACGTCTCCCCGCGTACCCATTACCCATTTGAGGACTCCATCCTCGTGTCTCGATCGCTCAGCCGCTGTCATGGTGGGTGCCATTAGCATCGGCCATTAGGGCAATGTTGTCGGTGCAAAGGCCGCTAGACCTCAGTGACCGAATTCTGGGACTCAGGCACGCGTTTTGCACCATGACCAGGGGGGAGTCAGTAGTCAGTCATCTTGGACGGGAAGTCAGGGTCCCCCTAGACACGCCCGTCCAGACTCTACATATCCCCCCCTGGCAATGACCACAAGCTCCGAGGCCTGTTGATTCCGGCTCCAGGAATTCCTATCCACTCTGCTTCGTCCGTCCCATCGCCGGCCATTGCAAACCCTATCCATGGCCTTTTCAAGGATGTTTGATCAATACCCTTGTCCACTAGCCCCGGGGCACAGGTAATCTTCGGTCCGGTCATCCCAGCAGAGTCCATTTTGGTGAGAACGACAACCGGATAAAAGCCTTCTGGGATCCTGGGTGTTGTTGAAAGTAAAGGAGGCCAGAGCGTTGACATTCGCAATCAAACCTCTGATTTCTTCGGTCCGGATGCGGAGGAAAATAGCAGGACTTTTTTGATTCATGCAACAAACAGTCAGAGACAAACTGATGTAAATGTCATGAGATGTCAAAACTGTTCAATTGCTTTGTGTCGTATGTGTCATCTTGTTCAGCGTTGTGACTCAAGGCATAGAATCGACGGTAGGGGTTTAAATGGCTACAAGCCAGCTGAGAAAAAATCTGAATCACGGACGCAAGATGCTTAAAAGGAGTTGACAGAAAGATACCGTACCTGCCAGATCTGAGACGGAAATGAACGATCAAGGTATGGAAATCTAAGATGTCAAGAGTTAGGCTCTGCCCAATCAATACAACAGACTAGAAAGGTGTAGACAAAATGCCAGCCGTGACAGGCAGAGCACGGAACTAGGGCCGAGGCCCAATCTCGACTCTATCGGCATGAAGAAAGGGTAATTCATCAAAGCGACTGCCTCCCTTTTTCGTTCGGCGCATATCGGGATATGTTTCTGAATATGGGAGGCGGATCAAGGGCGAAATATGATTGACATTGCGGCGTAATTTACTATGAGCAAGGTATTCGAGTTAAAGGGCGACTCATGCCAAGTATCTTGTCTTTCCGGAAGTGAAGAACTGCAGCATTTCAATGTGACACAAAAGTCTCGATGTGGAATTGGAAGTTGGATCCGATGGAGTTGAAGAGAATGGAAGAATAGAAGACCTTGGAGAGTGACAGGCGGGCTAGAGAGAGACTCGCATGAGGCGCTTATCCCTCTCCGGGTAGAAGGCCTCGTCTTCTGGTCTGTTTACCACTTCGTTCCGTCAGCATTACCTTAGTGCCGTTGCAGTGGCAGGCCGCATATCGAAAGGAAACGACCCCATTCGCGAGCCACTTCTCCGGTGCAGGGTTTGACATGTGTCGACTCCGCTGCCGCGCTTGCGCTTCCAACTCGTCCAGTACCGAATGCACGATCTCTCCATATCCGTCTTCCGTTTCTCCATCTCCATCTTTGTTTGGCCCCCGCCCGCCGTGCCGTGCGTGCGGAGAAGAGCTCTTGACAATCCGATCCACTGGTTTTTGTTCGCTCGATTCTTCTTTCGTCAGATCACTCTGCATTGGTGGCAATCACATCTTTGATCAAACTCTCCCAGTGACTTTCATGTGAGGGAGCTGATGTGATTGTCACTAATGCAAGGGGACGACTCTCCCAGCCTCTGGATTTTCTACCGCTGTCTTTGCCGTGAAAATCTAGGACTCGGAATCAATATTACAATGAACAGGGTTGTAAAACTCCAATACTGCTCAAAAAGGAAAGTTGTAAAAAGAAAGCACACAAGAAAAGAAACTCCGTAATCATCCGTATTCGTAAGACGGAGGAACTCATCACATGCGCAATGTAGCAACCTCGATGTGCAACCCTCGAATCATCCATCACATTGTTTTCTGCCGATTGGCGCTTCCTCAAATTCACGGTGGCTATTTGTGATGCGTGATGCGGAGAAGTAGTGGTAATGATTCCTCCAAGGCGAACCTGTCACAAGGTAGGGAATCTCATGCATGAGAGCCCTTGGGGGAAAATGCACGACACCCATTTACTACTGCTGATGATGTATGTACGCGCACGCTGCAACCGCCCAATGAGAGAGTATTGGTGGTAAGCGTGTGATGATAAATCTTGATGGTGTGAAGAACCTGAGGACTGATTGATAAAGGTCGACAGCCTTCCCTGATTTTCCAACTGTCAACGAATCTTTGTCCGTTAACTCCATTCTCACGGCGGCACAGCTTGCGGAGTTTTGTCATTCAACCCTCCGCTTGTTGCTTTGTACGAGGCCCTGTGGTTACCTAGATAAGTGCCACGCCGTATAATCGGAGGCCAGGCAACATATCACCGAGTCGAGTATCCGTACCAAGGGCCCAAGGCTCGGAAACTGTCTTGAAACGACGCATTGTACTGTATGTTCTCTGATTCGCCATCCATTCCAGCCTTGTTGACATACATAGAACCCTAGCAACCAGTGGATATCGTCCTCGGCTGCGCTGCCTTGCGACAAGTCCAACCAGGTTTACTCACTGGCTGACGGCGCAACGACTCCAGGTGGTAGCCTACCGGTAGCTCCCAGTCATCGCCAGCCTCGCGTCGCACTTGTGTCAAGCAAGTGCTATTAAGGGCCAGGCTGATAGTTAGTCTTTTGCATGGATTACGAGGACCAGTCCAGAAAACGGTGCCCCAAGTCCATCATCATCCTTGCTGGCCGCTCCGTTGCGTCAGCATCTCGTTCGTATTTCCGTATCCTCAGGAAAACTTTCCCATCCATACCCTTAGTCTACCCAGCCCAATACCCTAATTAATCTAAGTTACTTTAATATTCCAAAGCGTGTCCAGGGGGTTGTAACGGTCTACTGAGCGCCCTGGCCAGGCTTGAATCACACCGAGCGAGCTTTGGAGCTGGGCCCCCTGTTGGTTTGGTTGCCGCCAGCGCGCCTAGAAGCCCAAGGAGAAGGAAAAATTTTCACCGGAAGAGAATCGCGGGCATCCGGGCCTACAGAAGACGTTGGGATTCTTTGGGATTTGGATCCAGGCCGTCAATCTCGCTTACTCCCCGCCGGTAAATTCAACTGGCTCTTCCAGTGGGACACACGCCCTCTGTCTGGATAATCAAGCCAATTTCTGGTCTGGTTGTTGCTCACTGAATTTCGGAACAAGGGGAATTTGACAAGTGAGAAAGAGGCGTGCGAGACGAGACATTGGTGTCAAGAGAAGCAAGCAATATTCGATCAGGGAGCCCGGTACTGCACTGAACCCCGCCTGCCGAAAAGTCCGTCAGGTAAATATTATTTATTTCTTTTGATCATTTTGAAGAAAACTTTTCTGTGGCCTCGTCTCGTTTTCCTTTTTGTCGGATCCGCACACATTTCACTCATCCTAGCATTGTTTCTCCCTGCATTTGGTGGCTTGTTCAATGTGATACAGGAGGAAACAAAAAGAATAAGAGAAAAAGAAAAGAAACGAGGCTCTGGAGAAAAGGGGAAGTCGAATTGTGTGCGTTGTGTGCGAGTGCAGTGTCCCTCGTGTTGCTGCTTGTCTTGTTGTTGAGAGACAAAGAAGCACCAGTGCGCTCAGTGCGCTACTATATACACACCCCGGAACAATTACATGACACTCAGAGCTGAATTGGATGGGAAAGCAGTCAATCAAATTGGCCTGTCAACTTTTCATGCTCTTTTTTGCTCCTTTTCACATGAAAGGCTGCCTCTTTTGCGTACCTATCACAACAATTATCTGTTATCATATCCTGCCCCTATTCCTTGGCTGTGCTTTTTCGCCCCTTGGTTCATGAACATATTGGCTGACGAGGGATTCAAGACTGAGTCATAGTTTGCGCGTGAGAAGTCGAGTTGAATCATAACTGATCAAACCCGAAAATACCAGTACCCAACCAAAAAAAGATAATAAAACTGAATTGGGTTGCGGAAGCGGTAGGGCGTTTAAAAAGAAAGGCGACACAAAATTATCGGAAAACCCAGCAAAACTTGGCCGCATTGCAGCGTCTGGCCTTGCAGCGGTGGTCCTGGTAAAGACTGCGTCACCGTTTTGGTTCATTTCGCCAAATAACAGAGTTGAGGCCAGTGCGCGGCGCACGTTGACTCGACTGGTTGGAGAGAAATTGGCTGTGCGCACGTACAGTATGGCCTTTTTGACTAAGCGTTAAACTCTGTCTCTTCTTACACCTTGATTAGCAATACGATACGATACGATACGGTGCGGTGCTGTACTCGGTCGCAATCAATCAAGCAACACTGCCTCTTTCTGAGTCATATCAGCTCGAGGTGATTCTAGTACTCGCCAGCGACGTCGAATAGAAGCACGACTTGGGACTGATTGACAGTCAAAAGAGCACAAAAGATTCTAAATTAATCACCAAGGACTCACTCAGCATTGCGCAGCAGCACAACACAGCAAAGCACAGCGCTGCAGTCGCTGCGACCACTGGAACACTGGAATCAAGTTCAGCAGCGGGAAGAGTGCAAATGCGAAGCCTACATAAGCCAGGTTGCACCCCTGTCTCGCTGTTGGAAGAGTCACTCAATTCTACCACACCCTCACAAAGCCTGCCTGCGGCTTTTCCACCCCCTGCCCCTATCTAATACCCCCTGTCCACACTTTTTTTTTTACTCAACCCCCGGTCGGGCCCCTCTTCCCACTAGCGTCTTCCCCTGCCATCACCCGCTAAGGTAGTGTAGGCAGGTTTGGGAGTAGGTGCGGTGCGTGAGGTGTCCACACCCAGAGGCACACGCACAAATCTTAAGAATATATATCTCTGTTGCTTCCCGCTCACCCTCCTTTCCTCCTCTCTTTCATGTATCTTGGCGCTTGCCAATCACTCTAAATCCCCAAACAAGTTCATCAAGACTTATTCAGCACGTCGTTGCATCGACGTCATCGCTCTTTTTCTCAAGCAATTACTCATCTGGCTTCTGGACCCTCGAAGCGTCCAGCGTCTTCTCGACACTACTGCCAGGTTCCACAGGATCTGGTGCCTATTCCTCCAAGTTGAGGAGAGATATAATACCCATTGGTCATGTTCGCCGTCGCAAAAGAATCTTCTAACCTCTTTTCCTCCGACTACATACCGAGGTGACGGGCCTACTTCCATCACCTCCCCTTGGGCGTCTCTTCCCCGGCGCATCTTGATCGTTGAACCTGCTTGCATGCAGTCTTGACATTCCTGACAAGCCAACTCAACTTACTCACTAGAAAAAGACCAAAAAACACACGAGAACAACTCCAACGATCCGCGAGCGACACGACAACCCAACAACTGCGGGTGCTCGGGAGGAGAGCAGTTGTTTGAACCCTGGAAACAGCGGATGTCAGTTGGACATCGCCACACAATAACATGAGTTACAAATCTCCACGAACTCCTGGATCGACCCCGATCCACGACTACGACAGCGTCTACTCGAGGATGTCGTCCGCAACTCCCACCCCTTCCCCGAGGCCGACCTGGGCCGACTCGACTCCCAGGCGGCCTGCGACGCGAGCGGCTCATTCGCGATTCAACAGCTACTCTCAGGCTAGCGACTTCAGCCCTCGTCCTCCAAAGGACTCGCCTCGCTACAACAGCATTGGGCAATATAGCACGGCAGATGTGAGTCACAAAACTTCTTCGTCGCGCAGGCCTTCCGAGTCATCTCCGCGCTCCAAGCGCGACCGACGATTCTCATTTACCTATGTCCGGGCTTCCACCCCATATGGAGAATCCGACGAGGACGAGATCATCGAGGCGCTGGGACATACATATGTGCTTCCCGCACAGTCCCGCTCCAAGATCAATCATCACCGCAAATCCGCTTTCCTACCTCGAGACTTTGATGATGACCGGGGACGGTACACTAATTACGACGACTACCTGCAGGGTGCTACCACCGCCGCTATCTACGATGACTACTACACACGAGAGCAGGCTTCTACTTTCCAGTCGCCTCAGCCTCAGCCTCGACCTCCTACCAGCTTCGGCCATAGCCGTCGATCCTCTACCGCGGTCCCCCCTCCCCGGCCACAGACTGTCCGTCCCGCTAGCTCACACCGCAGCAAGCCCGCCTCCACCCCTTCTACTCCCAAGGCCACTGATGCCGATGCTCGCAAGCACCGCATTCCTGCTGGATACTCACTCAAGAACTGGGACCCTGCCGAAGAGCCCATTCTTCTCTTAGGTAGTGTCTTTGATGCCAACAGTCTTGGAAAGTGGATCTATGACTGGACCGTCTACCACCAAGGTCCTGCCACTCCCATCTCCGATATGGCTGGTGAGATGTGGCTGCTTCTCATTCAGCTCGCTGGCAAGGTCAAGCGAGCTGAGGAGACAGTTGGTCGCGTCCGCACTCCTGACAACCGTGACCTTGTTGAGGAGTTCATCGAGGCCGGTGAACGCCTCACTGAGAAGCTCCGATCCCTCCTCAAGGCCTGTGAAGCCCCCATGCTCAAGGCTGCCAAGCGCAAGCAGGCCGGCCTTGGCAAGAATGCTGGTGTCGAATTTGTTGAGACTCTGTTCGGACGTGACCGAGAGCTCGACAAGACGGAGAAGTTTATGCAAAACGTGAGGCTCTTCAACCTTCGCTTTGACGCCAACTGTGAAGAAATTCTCCGGAACCCTACCAAATAAGCGGATCATCCACTGGACCCCTGGATTGTTTCTGTTTACCTACCATACCATATCTATACCTGAGGATCCTATGATACCGGCCAGTGACATTTATCAAAGCTCGCCGGACTGGATACCCATATCCGTTGTATACTACCACTATTACCCGGATCTCCTGGACTCACTCATACCCATCACAAGGATTTCCATCTACCTTTTCTTTTACGACATCTCTACCTCGTCCCAAGGAAGCGATTTCTTTTTATTGACTTGGCAATCGAAACAAAGACACCAAGACTCATGGGGCGACCTGTACCACCAGCAATGCACACGCGCGCGCGGAGGAGGGGATCGATATCAAGGGGGCTTTCTTTTCTTCCAATTCGAGATACCCAGTGTTTTTTCCGTTTGGAATGACGCGAGCAGTTGGCGAGGGGGAGCAAGCAAGCGAGTCATCGTTAGTGATGACAAGGAGTGACAGACTCCGATTTCTTTTTTAACCTTTTTTTTTTTGTTTTGTTTTTGGAGCTTGGATATTATTTTGTGTTTTGGGATCAGCGCGCGTTAGGATAACAAAAGTGATTGACACTTAGAACGGAAGGCTACTACACGGTAATCTGGAGGATTTGACGTCTTTAACGTTCCTCATTGATGGATGGAAGCAATGTCCTCATGCATTAGAGCTATGAGGAGGGGTTGGGGGCGTTATGGATTGGTTATACCACTTTCAAGATGGATACTTTTGATTTCGATTATTTTAATATTTAGGCAAAAAAATCGCAAACTATCTACACAAATGTCTCTGTTGGTGAAGTCTTTGAAGTTGAGAAGGTTACTGATGCCCATTGTCCCTCAGCATGTACGGTACCGCATTTGGTTAATGAACTTCCTGATCCTGTTTCGACATGATTATCCCCTCGTGTTTCCGTTTTAACGAACCCCGCGTAGGAGCGAGAGGGGTATAAACGCAAATGGCTTGGTTTGAGGCACTTTACTTCTACAACGTGGGCTAGTGAATGGACGATCCGGCATGAGGTCATGGCCAAGCAACCCCTGGACAACTAATGCGTCATGCAGTTTCAAGAGCCCTTGAATTGAAGCAACAGACATTTTACTTTTGTAGGATTTATTAACATGATTGTGATGTAATTTACTGGGATGTTCCAAGATTTGACGATGAACATCTGACCAGCGATGGTTACCGTAGACTCCAGGCTTTGTTTCAGCCAGCTTGCACGACTCGCGTTGGGGGCTTGGGCACTGGAATGTGTGAAACTTTGAAAGAATGACTTGCAGGTGCTCGAGGTGGAATCAGTGGGTTTCAGATCATACAAAGGTGGAGATGCCGTTGAGAAATGGTGTTGGGGACTTTGTGGAATGAATCCTTTCCCTTGACTCGTAAAGTTGATGAACTAGACGCTCGAGGCGTTAGATGTACGCTGTTCCGGGAATGCCGTATCTTGAGTTTCTGCTAGACAGTGAGTTCTGCTCGGCATGAAACCGTCACAATCAGCCATTTTCTACTTAGTAAAAGTTTCTTTCGTAGGTTGAAGGCTGTTACTGAGAGAGGATTAGTTAGTGGTGGTGTGGGTGCAGCGAGCGGCTACAAGACCAATGACTGCACAGGTGAATTACCCTGCTTTTTCCCTTTTTCGCGGTTTTTACCACGTGTGGCATATGGAGGGTAGAGGAGGGGCTAGAGGGAAGAGAGAGGTTGGGGGGCCAGATTGATATGCTGGATCTTGCATCCGAGAAGCACATGTGATCCAATGTGATGTGATAAGACGGAAGGGGGGTCTCGATTGAGGCCGCAGTGAGAGAAATATCCCAGTCTAGAAATGTTTGCATGTTGGGGTTCTACAGAGCACATTTCTATTCTGTGAACAACCCCCAATTGTAACTGTAACCTTGATACCACACCACCATGCGATGTGATGATGTGTGCCCCCCCCCCCCCCCCCCGTGCGCCGGCGCCTAAGACGCCCGTCATCCTGTGAGGGAGGTTGGGATTATTACAATGCGTGTAGCCGTGATTTTATCCTGGGATGACAGGTGTGTAACATCCACGGACTGGATTCATACCTAAGCTGCGAGGCTCAGCCTGCAGCAGGAATTATAAGCAAGGTAACCCCGACAGAATATGCACATCGTAACGTAAGCAGTGAATACAGGGCTGAGCGTGCAGTAAATAATTAATTATAGAATGCTAGGTTCAACTGCTTATATAGCAAGATATACCCTGTTGTAGAACTCTATGACACTTGCATGTCTCGGCCCAGTGCCGTGGGATGATCATGTACGACATCAGCTGAAAAATGCTGCATGTTGCACAAAACGTTGCACGCGTCTGATTTGTTTGTTAGACGCAGCATGTTGTTGTAAGTGAGAACGTCGGGACTATCCTGTGAGAGACGGACACGTTTGACGGGTGTATCGATTGAGCTACATGTATATGCGGGTAGATTCTTTCTCAGCCTTGCAACGCTGTGTTTTTGTCGACGGGCACGAGCATGTCTCGTCTCAGACATGTGTGCGGCAGAGGTTAGATGAGCTTGGCTAGTACCTCGAGCGAGTTGATGCTGGGAGGTTGTAGCACAAGTGGCGCTGTTTGAGCTTCGTGTAAGTGAATGGCGAGTATCCCCTCTTTGGTGGCGGGCTCGATATCGCGCTCCTGCGAGTCGCCGATGTACACGATATCTTGCGGTCTGATCTTCAGGTGGTCAAGTACCTTGTCGAAGAGTCCATCGATCTTGGCCACACCGAAGAAGTTTGTGGTCGCTAGAAAGTCGATGTACTTGTCGATGCCAAGGTCTCGCACTGCGCGCTGCTGTGCATCCTGCGGTCCTTCGGTGATCACAGCGATCCTTCTTCCAGACGCCTTGATTGCTTCGAGAAGAGAAATGGCTCCTGGTTTGAGTGTCAAGTTGTCTACAAGCACACGCTCGTAGTCCGCCAGCAGCTCATCGACACTATCGTGACTCAATCCAAAATGGCTCAATGTGGCAGCGAAGCGAGCGCGACGGTAGTCATGTGAGGTCTTTCCGTCGGTGAATGCATCAGCCGTTCCTTGCTTAAGAATGATCCCGTATTGGGTCTGAAGGTCTTGGAGTGTAGTTGCTGTGCTTTCGCTGGCGATGCGTGTTAGAACGCTCGTGGTTGCTTCGCGGCTGGCTTTGCGGAATTCATGGAGAGTATCGTCTAGATCGAATCCAACCCAGGTTTTGGTCTGTAGGATACCGCGTAGTTGATCTGCGTCTTTATCGGTGGCAGAAGACATTACGGAGTGATATTTCCTTGTGTCCCGAATGAGTTATTTGGAAGAGTGAAATTCATAACGAATGAGTCGTGTGGCAAGACACGATCAACGGGGCATAAGCCTTATCTACTCCGAGTCCTCAGTGAATTTCAAACATCATTTAATTGACAGTCATGATCAATACTGCCTCATATGTCTCCAACTACTTGAATGTTTCCTCTTCTCTGACCAGCCGGTGGACTGGCACCTGGAAAAGCAGACAAAGTCTCGGGTAGGTAACTTTTCACTACAAAGATGATATTTAACATTGAATCAACATCATCCTCTCACACCCTGTCCTAGATCATTTGGGAAGTTGCTCATGAGCCCAGAAGTTATCTTCAAGTATTTGTTAATTTTTTTCGGCTCATTGTTGTGGTTTTCAATCATGTCGATAAAACTAATTTCACCTAATATGTCGGCGTACCGATTGCCAACTTCCACAACATTCCAAAGTGCTTATCAGTTAACTCATAGTTAAGAAACAGCGGATTCTCTTGAGCACTCTGATTCTTACAACCTATCGACATCTTGAAAACATCTTGTACGATTCACAACGTTGCGCTTCACTTGAGATCGGACTCATGTGAATGCAGCGGTGATGACTAAGCATGCAGTAGCTGGGCAAAATTCCCCATCACCTCATGAGAGAGGTTGGGTTGAGCTGATCAACCCGAGGTTCAATAAACAACAAGAACGGCAACGCTTGGCAAATCAATTGAGGTCAAACCAACACAGAGATACCCGGAATTGTTCTGAGTCATTAAAAGTCTCATCACATCACAATGCACTATGTCAGATTTCTGGGGCCACCCAAGGTGATTAAGAACCGCCGCGGTACCCTAGTCCAGCTACTCTTCACCATCACAACAGACCTCGGCGACTCATTCCTCTTCCCAGAGAGATTCCTAGACCTTCAAGTCGTGGCCATCGCCGCTTCACCCGAAGGAAGCTCAACATGGCTCCTCTCAGACCCCGGACATCTCGACTGGGAACCTGGTATGCGCGTTGCGAAGCCAGCATTGGAAATGCCTGTCGCTCTTGAACGAGCTCTCGAATCTGGGATGAGAGTCCATGTCTGCGTTCGGGCATCAGAACCTGTACACACCGCGGAGAGCGCTCCACGCATTCTGGCCTTGTCGGCCGAGAAGATGCGGTATCGGAAGGAAGCTGCAGAGAAGGGCGCTGTCATGCCAGCTTGGGTGCCTCTAACCCTCACACCAGCAGACAATGCTGTGTCTATTCGAAGACTTCAACTCAACGACACACCTGAGGGGCTGGGAACGATTGAGATTGAGGAGGAGATCGGTGAGAGCATTGCGCGTCACATCTGGGACGGCGGCGTGATAGCGACGTGCGCACTTGCAGGTATCGAGACTGCTCCCGATAGCGAGTCCAGTCAGAACCCCTGCATGAGAACAATGAAGAACATCTTCAGCCGTCAGAAGTCAATCCGTGTGTTGGAATTGGGTTGCGGTGTGGGCATCTTGGGTATTGGGCTCGCCGCTGTGTACCCCCGACTGCAGCCTTCAGGCGGCGACTGCACCATTCTCATGACTGATCTACCAGAAGCCGAGGAGCGCGCGAGATCTAACATGAAGAGGTTGGAGAACTCTCATCTACGCTTCCAAGAGAACCCTGTGCGAATGCTCTACGAAAACCTTGACTGGGAGGAGGGCAGACAAGGTCGCTTTGGACCCGAGGTTCGATCTGGACCTTGGGATCTCGTGATGCTCAGCGACTGCACTTACAATGTCGACATGCTGCCAGCACTTGTTGAAACACTCTCGGCCATTCATGCAGCAAATCTGACCTACTTTCCGGAAGGCGAACCATTTACTACAAAAGTCTTCCTAGCCACCAAGCCTCGCCACGAATCAGAAGAGGTCCTGTATGAGCTCATGGACAAGGAAAGTTGGTACAGCGTTCACAAGCAAGTCTTGCCGAAGCCTGTCCTTGGTGGTGTGCCTCAATCTGTCGAGCTTCATCTATTCGACAAATCTGGGCTCAGCGATGGCAGGGGTGAGATGAGGGGGGAGGACAAGAAGGAGGAAGATAAGGGAAAGAAGCACAAGGGAAAGAAAGAGAAGGAGAAGGAAAAGGAAAAGGAAAAGGAAGCACAAGACTAGGCTGAAGCTGCAAAGGGCCTCAGGCAATTCATCGCAAGGCGACCGCATTGCAAAACGTCGATAGCCAATTGTCCAAACAATGCGCTCACCGTCACACAGCAAGAAACACCTCATTAGGCTACTGCGACGACTTTTGCTTTGAGGCTCGACTCTGCAGATGATGATGGTGCCGAAAGACTCAATGCTATTGGGGTTACCCCGCGTGTTGTGTAACGCCCTCCAGCCCTGATATTTCGAGGATTGGACACAGTGATTGGAAACGAACCAGTAGGAGGAATGGGCGGGGTGGAAGATGACTTGCTTAATTGACCGGTGTGGTGGTGTGCTGATGAGTTGTCCCTCAAGCCCACGAACGGACCATGAGGCTCTGCGATGGCCTCAAAATTGAGAATCCCCGATCGTGTATTTAGCGATGAGTTTAAAATGTCGACCATTTCTAGCGATAAAAAATTGATACTTCATTCTTCAGGCAATCATGGCAGATACAAAGGTCAAGGTCAATGGCCATACCAATGGCAATGGCACGGCTGAAAAGACAACCACCAAGAACACCAAGCTATGGCAACTCCTCGCTCTGGCGAAGGAAGTCTCCAAAGATGTCGGCTCAGTCGAAGACTTTGAGAAGTCGGCCGAGGAGCGCGAAGCTCTCAAGCAAGAACTTGAAGCCAAACAAGGCGAGAACAAGCGTCTGCGCGAATTCAACGACAAGATCGTGCGAGAGTTCTCAGACCACAAGGCGCAAGCCAACGCAAAGACAGAAACACTCTTTGCGGAATTTGAGCAAAAGTATAAAACTTATGAGTCTAACAAGGCAGCCGTTGAAGCCATGGAGAGAGAGGTCAAGGAAGCGAGGGAGAAGCTTGCTGCTGCAGAGGTGAAGGAGGGAGAGGTTGAGAGTTTGAAGCAGAACCTGGCGGCTGCAGAAGCGCATTTGACGAGTCACGCTTCGGAGATTAGAGAGATGAATGCGGAGTGCGAATTGCAGAAGTCGCAGATGGAGGCTACTGTCGAGGAGTTGAAGGGGTGTAAGGAGAAGTTGACGCAGGCGCAGAGTGATCTTGGGGAGGGTATTTTGCGAGACTTTGGAACTGAGGAAGTCAAAAAGTTGTGAGTAATTTTATTCGTGAGAAATGGACTGCACTGACAGGGATAGGCGATCTGATCTCCAGGAGTTGTCGAAGAAGGTTCACGACTTTGTCAATGAGTATTTCAACGACCATGATGGCGCACAGGTAGGTCTCCGCGTTCTGCGCTCTCTGTATTGTACTTAGAAATGCTAGGACTCTGGAAGTGAGATACAGGAACTTCACGCCCGTTTCCCCAAGATCCCACTCTCAACCCGCACCACCAAAGCGAGCGCAAAGATGCGTTGTGCTGTCGCTGACGCTGTCATCGCGGAAACACTCCTCTCTTATGTCTTTGTACCCTTCTACGTCGCCAGTGACATGAGGGCTACTGCTTCCAGCATGCTTGGCTTCTTTAAAGGAGATGAGCGCCGAGAGACAGTATATCGATCTCAAATTCTCGGATCCCTCTCTGATTCTGAGCAAACTGAGACGGTCCAAGAGGACATTGTGCGCAAAGCGAGCAACGAGGTGCGAAGTACTCTGCACCCGCTTGTCGTGGCGTACAAACAGACTGGCTTCTATAATGCTGTCCCGACGCTATTCAGGCAGGCTGTTGCACTTTGGGCCGATGCGCAGCGCTCTCGCGATATGATCACTGCAGAGATGCCCGACGAGGAAGATTCTCGAGGTGCGCGCCAGTATGACGACTACGACGTCGGCAACGCTCGCAAGATAAAGGGAAGTACCAAGCCGACAGTCCTCGCGATTCTGTTCCCGCAGTTCGTGTGCCGCGATGAAGTCATCGCCGAGGGCGTGGTTCTTAGGTCCGATCAAGCTGCTGTTCTTGAAGCGCTGGAGGAGGCAAAGGATAATGGAGGTGCGAATGGTGATACGAAGAAGAAGCCGGGCACGCGAAGGAGATCTTCTGCGGAACCAAAGTCTCCGCTGCGCAAGTGACTCTCACGGCTGTTCTGTATACGAAGGGAGGAGGAAGTGATTGATGTTTGGGTTTGAGATGATTGTAAACGGTAGGGAAAACACGAGCAAGTTGGGATTGCATAAGTATGTTTGACTTCGGTGCATTTAAGTTGTAAATAGTGACAAAATGGAAATTCAATGGAAAGTTATGACAATTGTTTATTATTTCGGCCGTGATGTTGGTACAAACAGCCAATATCGCAGAGCGCAAGCAATGGTGCGTTAGCGCTGACCACCTGGACTTAGACTATGGACAAGGTCTTCTGCTGCTCCTCATCGTCTTCCTCGTAGTAGACGGCTCAATTCTCGTTTTCATAGTCGCCTTTGGCAATCTACGTGGCACCTTGGTTGTGACCAGTAGGGCCGTGTTGTTGTCTCGCTTGTTTCTGTAGATCATCTACAGCGTTCTGTAGTTCGGTGATAGTCCTCTGTTGTTCAACGATCTTTGTTGCCACTTGAGTCAGAAGGTGTCGTGTATGTAGCCCACTGTCAACTACTATAGGTAGTTTCGCCAGGTAACATCCGTGGCAATGTTGTCCCCGTAGCGTTGACCCATAACACGTTTGATGTCATCGCTCTTTTGGAGCTTTTCGAGTCCATAGAACCCTACAAGAATGAACCAGTTCTCATAGGTGATGTTGTACCAAATAGGTCCCTTGACCTGTCTGTTCCACGTCTTTCAGCCAGTAGGCAATTTGAATCCCTTAAAGAGGAACAATTGGAGGGCAAGTCTGGTACCAGCCGCCGCGATATTGGTGTGATGTCTTAGTTCGAGGACTCTTGTTGTGATGAAAAGCGCCTTGTTTTTAGGACACTGACAATCTTATCTCGTACTTTGTAGGCATGCCAAGGGCCTTCTCCGTGAACGTTTTGACGACTCGAATCGCCGCCTCCTTGTTGGCATCCTTCAAAATCCCCATGGGCAGATTGTCAACAGTGAGACTATTGACGGGGTCGTTGCTGATGATCATGACATCGCCTTTGTCAGCTACCTCGATCATGGCAGGTGTTGTGGCCTTTTGTCCGTGGCCAGCCATCTCTTTGCTTTGCTAGGGGTTGTTAGTAAATATGCAGTATGCTATTTTGAGGGATCTGGATACTCACACAGTTCAATGCGGAACTGTATATGATCTTGCAGAAGTGAGTGTGAAATTGGAAAGTCGGCCTTCCAGCGCAGATGGGATATGTGTTAAGAGAGAATGAGGCTATGGGCGGGCATTTATGATTGTGCTGATTGCTGGCATCAAGGTGCACGAGTTGTTGACGCGGGAGAGTTGCGGCTCCAGTGTTAGTGTACCAGCTTGGCTTTCCCCCTTCATATTGTTATTATGCAACAGCATATGTTTCATTTATATTGCGTGAGGTATACGTTGCATTGTGTTCCAAGAAGTTCTGTTCTTATAGATGCTGCTATTACTATTCATTCTTGATAGTTGTTGACAGCTGCGTGCAATAGTAAACGTCGCTAAGCTTTCTACATGAACCATACACCATCTCAGGATTCTGCTTTTATTTCCCTTTATCTCTTCCTTTCCGTTTTTACACTCTTCAACTATACTCACATCGGTCACTACCCAACATAGCCGATGGTGAGGACCAAGAAGGGCGTGCACACGTAAATATCAACTTGGAAGAATCGTGTCTCTGTTGTGATAATGTTTCCTCCATCTATTCAGCGACATGAAAGCAATCACGTGATACATACACTTCGTTCGTGCTGCAGCCAACATGTTTGCGTAAGCTTTGCTAACGTACGTTGGTTCACCGACAATTGGCTATGCATGCCAACTTACCACTATAATACCATAAGCTTTGACTTGGTCCGAGACCACTCTTGACCCTGTCTGGTACCTTTAGCCCGGCATTTACTCCTATACAATGGCCAAAAACGACCTGATGATTGTCTCATCGGAGGCTGAGCTCAGACTTGTGTTGGACCAACTCCACGAGAGGGAGGATGCTCTAATCAACAAGCTTGATGCCCCAATGAAGGGGAATAGAGACCTTTATCAGCATCTTGGCGGACTGGATATTCTCCATAAAGACTTGGATATGCAGCTCATCATAACTCAAAACATTCATAGCGCAATGCTATCTACCGCGGGCGTTACTGCTGAAAGACTATCCACCATGATACGCGCTTTAGATTTGGAGAAGAGAAGGGTAGAGGCTACGCTGGTTGTCATCGAGCAAGTTTTGGAGCTCAAGGCGTCTATAGCTGGCCTTATAGGTAGCATGGGTGCTCCCCAGGACTGGGAGGCTGCCTCGAACTACCTCTCCCGCGCATCTAATGTCCCTGAGGATATTGTTCGCGGGGACTTCGCTCTAGCCGTTGTCCCAAGCATTGAGGCTCCAGACCCCCCATGGACTACAATTCAGACTGCTCGTAAGAGTCTCTGTGATCTATTCTTGAGAGAATTCAAAGATGCTACTGAGAAACGGGACGGAGAAAAGGTCGCACGCTTCTTCAAACTATTTCCGGTTCTCGGAGGTGGTGAGGAGGAAACGGGATTAGAAGCGTACGGACAGTATATTTGCCAAGGTATGGCGGAAACATCTCGATCAGCTCTCGAAGGGCCATACGAGGAACGTGGCAGACAGACCGAATTGTTTTACGCAATTAAACTAACACGGCTGTTTGAGCACATTGCGCAGATCATCAACAGCCACAGTGCTCTAGTAGAGAGGCACTACGGTGCTGATAAAGTCGTGAAGGTTATTGAAACACTTCAAAAAGAGGCTGACGTTCAGGGGGAAGTTATCTTGGACTTGTGGAACGACGAGCGGGCGGTTGACAGGATGATGACCGATATTAAGAGCTATCCGTTCTCCTTCCTCTCGAAAAGCATGATGCCAGTTCAGAGAGGCATCGGTTTTGCGCTGCGAGGCAACGAGCCGAAAAAAGATGATTTTGACTTGGACGTGAAGAAAGTTGAGGGGCTCTTTGGAGAAATGACAACAATGCTAAAGAATTGGTCGCTTTACAAGCAATTTATTGCAAGTAAATGCAAGGTAAGGAGCAACCTAATGTATGCTATCATTTACTGACCATTTTTTCTAGGGCGCTCTCGACCAAGAAGAAAAGCTACCTCTTCCGAAATTTCTAGATCAGTGTAATCTCCATAACAAGATCTCAGAGAAGCTCATAAAGCCATATACACTTGCGGCAGTATTTCTCTTCCGAAGGTCAGTGGAGAAGGCTTTTGAGATGGATACTGCACCAAGTGGTCTCTCACTTTCGAAGCCGTACGATGGCAGCCCACCGTTTATTCTACAAGTTGTGGACGACACAATGTACGTCGTGGACAATTTACTACAGCATATATTGGCTACGGGAAATAGAGAGGTGGCCGTCTCTGTCACTTTGTCTCTCAGCAGGATCCTTGAATCGGATTTCATTGGTATCATCCATAGGCGCATGAAAGATGAGTGCTATCCCAAACCACCGGTTCATGGTGGATTTCCAGAGGAGGAAAAAGTTATCAGCTTCATGGTTTTGATGAACACTCTCGACATGGCAAAAGAGTACTTGAAACGTATTTTAAACTCCAGAGGGTACGTCTCAGAAACTCAACGGGCCGATATGGCTACCCCATTTACACAAACACTCAAAGACTCCTTCCCATTTGGCAATGATGCCGAGCTGGTTGCGAATGGACTTCAGAGGCTGAATGACGCGTTATATACTAAAGCTACAGAGCTTCTGAACGATGGCACCCATGTACTGTTTGGTGAGGTCTTGTGGCCTCGGATCAAGCTGATCCTTACAGCCTCTTTTCAAGACGCCGATTACGATATGTCAGAAGAGGAGTCCTTGGATAAGGAGAGTGTCGATGGAGAGACAATGCAGCAAGTGTCGTTGCGTTTCGAGAGCGGGTGGTTAACCTTGACTCAGCCGCTGAAGCATATCATGACGCCAAGGACATACGCAGTGTTGACCAGTCTAGCAGCCAACAAACTGGCAAGGGTGTTAGAGAAGCGTGCTTGGAGTTACTCTAGCCGTGTGACTGCACCTGGTGGTTTGCGGCTGGAAGCGGACTTCTCTGGTATTATCAGCGTCATCGCCAAAGACAACTACGCTGTTCGCGAACCGTTTGCACGATTGCAAGAGATTCTTGCAGTTGCGAACATGGAAGATGATGAATGGGATGAGGTTGAATCAGGAAATGGCTCGTCCAGGCAAGAAAGAAGCAGGTTACTCGGTGACGAGGACGTGGCCAAGGCGCGCAAGATCGTGAGAAGATAATCACTATTATGCCAACAGACATAGCAAATTTGTCAACTGGGCGATTTCCCATGCAGAGCATCTCATGAGTGGCATCGAAGGTAGATGTCGTCTGCCTCAACCTTCGTAAGACTTGAGTCCTAGACTAGTATAAATTTACGCCTAAGAGCATAAGGTTGACAAAACTGATTTGAGACGAGAAAGCTTAAGGTGAGGGTAAAGTTATGTATTAAATGAGGTCACTCGAGTTCCTCTCTATGTATAGTCTATGGTTAACTTTTAATCGTACCCGTCACACATCCTGCAAGACCCATCACATCGTCTATAATAAACTTCCTTACTCTTAACGTCGGTTGAAGTTGAGGAAGCGGCTCTGAATGAAAAGTTAGTGACTTAGTCTCAAGCATGTCCTCAACAGGATTACTTACCGCCAAGATAATGATAATTAAGTTACTTGCGATGAAGCAAGCATAGATACCCAAATCTCTCCAACGATTGTTGAAGGAGAGATCGAAGGTGCTATAAAACTCGTCGCCCACCTTGTACGCGCAATACTCGCAGTCTCTTGTGTCGTCATTGACAAGATAGCCACGACCGCCATTGGCGAAGAAGGGCTCCATGTACTCTCCACAAGTACTGTTAGAAGGCGAAGTGAAGCGGTTGAGTTCGCTTTGCTTGCAGACAACCTCGACTCCATGGAGGGCTGTCGTAACCATTGAACTGATCAGACGGGTGAAAGGGTCCAACTGGTACATCCAGGCACGCCAGAAGCCGGGGATCTGAGGCTTGGGGATCGTAACACCACAGAACAAGGCGAAATTGATGATGATGAATGGATCAAATTGTGCTGAAATGAAGGGCGAGGGGGTGATACTGGCAAGAGCCTGTCCAAGTGTGACTGAAAACAGCTCAGTGATGAGGATAATGAAGAACTGGAAGCCAGCTCGAGAAGGCTCGGTCTGTAATCCGGGCATGAAATAAATTGGGAGATCTGAAACGGTGAGTAAAGGCTCGATTAGATTGTTGGTGTTGAGAACTTACAGAAAGCTACCGCACACATGATCGAGTAGGGCAGTTCAGCCAGGACAACCGATGAGGAGAAGACGAAGGGCGAATACATCTTTGAAGATTGCTCTCTGAAGAATAGAGCTCGCTTGATGTGGAACATGACCTCGACTTGTGTGATGATAAGAGCGGGCAGAACTGTAACCTGGAACATGATGAAGACTCGGTTCTGCAGTGATGAACGAGAGTTGTCAAGGTTCAAGTACATCAGACCAGTGACTAAGAAGATGTTAGCTAAACTTGTATACTTCAGGGTAGATCTAGGCCAAAACTCACTGAGGGCGACAGCAACGTGGCTGAAGATTCGAGTGAAGATGTAGTCAGGGGATCGCCAGAAAGAGAGGAACATGCGCTTGCAAACAACCATCATCTGATGCTTGAACGGAGAAGCATACTCCTTCTCCAGCTCAGGATCGTGGACAGTGACCGCGGCACCAGCAGCCTGGCGCTCGCGCTTCAGACGAATGATGGTCTCCTTAACATCAGCAAACTCAGCACTATCCTCCCAGATATCGGCCCAGTCACGGTCTCCAACACGAGGAGCGCTTCCAGCACCAATAGCCTCAAGCATGTACTCAGCAACGTTATCGGTAGGGCCGGCTTCAGCGCCATGGCTCTTGAGATAGCTTCGCAGAACGTGAGCATCCTTGCCAATGTCGCCAAAGTAAACGGTACGACCACCGCGCTGGAGCAGAAGAAGCCGGTCGAAGTTCTCGAACAAAGCGGCGTTGGGTTGATGGATTGTGCAAAGAATGGCCTGGCCTGAAGCAGCGAGCTTCTTGAGGAAGCGGACGATGTTGAAGGCACTCTGACTGTCAAGACCGGATGTAGGCTCGTCGAGGAAAAGCATCAGCTCAGGCTTGGCTGCGAGCTCGACACCGATAGTGACACGCTTTCGCTGTTCGACAGTAAGACCGAATTCAGGGGTTCCAATAATAGCGTCGGCGATGGACTCCATCTCGAGAAGGGAGATGATCTCTTCGACATAGGCGTAACGCTCTTCCATAGGCACATGGAATGGCTGTCGGAGTTCAGCAGAGAAACGGAAGGCCTCGCGGACGGTCTGAGTAGGCTCGTGAACGTCGAGCTGCTCGGCATATGACGTAGATCGTTGGAAGGTCTTGCCTGGCTTCACAGCGTCGATGAGGATATCTCCCGAGATAACACCAATGTTCTTGCGAGCTGCGAGAACATCCAGAAGAGTGGTCTTTCCGGCGCCAGAGGCACCCATCAGAGCGGTAAGTTCACCTGGGCGAACGTAACCGAAGACGTTGTTGAGAAGTCGGCGTTCGCCTCCTGGCACAGGAACGTCATAGTTGAGGTTCTCCCAAGTGAGTACCCTCTCAGACTTGATAGTGATTTCGGAACCCTCTTCGTTGGACTTGTCCTTGGTGCGAGCATCTTTCTTAGCCACGAGTTTTTCATTGAGAGCCTTTCGCTCCTTGTTGGGCTTAGCATAGACCTTGGCAGCGTTTCCTCCCATGCCAAAGTTGACGAATTCTCCGAGAACGACATTGAGGATGAGGAAGAAGACGATAAGGGACATGACAATGCCCCAATTCCTCCACAGATCTCTCACATGGTAAGAGAAGCCTTGAGCAACGTAGTCGCTGCCAGAAACGAGGGTGGTACCGGCTTTTGAGCCAGCAAGCGTACAAACTTGGTGGTTGATATCGGTGTATTGGGGACCAGCGGGGATCAGACTGTCTGCCGTGCAGGTCATTTCCAGGGATTTGAACTCATTCATCATCATGGCCGAGAAGCTCAGTCCAAGGGGATTGATCCAGAAGATCCATCGGAGCCAAACCTGCTCTTGTTCATATTGGATGATATAGCCTGACGTGACAACGAACAATGTGATTACCTGGACATGGTTAGCAATTGAACGTCCCCTATCTCAGCGCACTAGCGCCCAACTCGTGAATAGCCTCGTGTAAGTGACAATAGATGGGAGATTCAGGATCAACTTACAACAACAGCAAACTTGATAGCCTGATCAAAACCCGGCGATATACAGCCGATAATTCTGAAGAATAGAGTCATGGCAATATTTCCCGATAGAATCATGAGCTACCGCGTCAAACGAGTCAGTTTATGTTTCAACATATCCAATACCGCTGCGGGAAGATACTAACATAGAATGTAAAGAAGGAACCAGCGTCTCGGACGAGATTGGTCATGAAATACACGATAATACTGAAGACCAAGATCTGTGAGGCAGCAAAAACCTGGTCGACGAAGATCTGAGCGATCCATAAAGCTGACGGTCGGTGGAATGCATATGCTTTGTGCTTGTTCACAATCGTTCTGCCGGTCATGGTACTAGCGAGCTCCGAAAAGGCCTGGAAAGCGTTGAACAGAAGGGCTACAAAGAGCAGACCTCCCTTACTGAAGGCACTAGCTGAAGTCTTTCCGAGATTGAGGTAGAGGGTTCCGAGGACAATGGCGATAACGATGCTGCGGAACCATCCAACAAAGAGGTTGAATCGATCCTGCAGCTTGAGAGTGAACTGACGCTTCATAAGAGCCCAAACCTGCAAATGAAAGCCAACTTGGTAGACTGAACGCTTGGATGTTCCACGCTTTCCCTCCTTCACAGCGAGCTGGAAGTTGTTATGAGTTTCCTCCTCGTGTGCAAGAGATGCCTTGTACTCAGCCATCTCGGCCTCCAAGGATTTGAAAGCATCGGATTTCTTGAAGGCCTGCTCAAGGGTCTCAGGGTCGTGAGGGGCGTTCTCCTCGGAGCGGCCCGGGGCGTATTCCCTCTCGAAGGCATCCGTGCAGCCGGTCAGGTAGTCGGCACTGGTCTGGCGGGGACGAGGGGCGAAGCCGAGGCTCTCAAAGTAGCTGCGGGCAGAGGCAGCAGGGCCAAAGTAGACCTCCTTTCCACCATCGATGACCATAACCTTGTCGAAGAGGTTGTAGATATTCTCGGAAGCCTGATACAGGGAGACGAAAGTGGTGGTCTTGTACAGGTTGGTCTGGATTCGCAGGGACTTTGCAAAGTCGAGAGCGGTACTGGCGTCGAGACCTCGAGTGGAGTTATCCCACGAGAAGACGGCACCACTGCAGATCATGGCCTCTGCGATACTGACTCGCTTCCTCTCGCCACCACTGACTCCGCGGACAAAGTGGTCACCGACGATGGTGTGGCGGGTATGCTCAATATTGAACATCTTCAGAAGCGTGGTGATGACGCTCTCCTTGAACTCCTGCTTGGACATGTTGCCAGGTCTCAACTTGGGCATCTTCGTATCGAGAGCAAAGCCCAGGGTCTGCTCAACAGTAAGGGTAGGGTGGTGAATATCGTCTTCGGCGGAGTAAACTGCTTCACCGCGGTACTGGTCGAATTCGGTATTCTTCCACTTTCCGTACAGGACCTCGCCCTCAACTGCAGTGTAGCCCCAGCGCTGGTTGGCGATCGTCTTGAGGAAAGTAGTACATCCTGAGCCGGGTTTGCCTAGAACAAGCACCATCTCGCCGGGCTTACAGACACCCTTGAATTTGTCGAGAAGCGCGACCTGCTCAGGCTTGGGTCCGAGACCGAGCATTCGAATAACAGGGGTGATGACATCGAAGAAGTTGACGAAAGCATCAGGGAAGGTAGGCACATAATTAGACATTCCACCATAGCCCTTGACGGTCAAGTCGTTCCAGTAGACACCAATGTGCTTGGACTTGATACCTACCTCCCTCTCGCGATCAAGACCGCCGCGAAGAGCAGCCTCAAGATCAAAGATGGACTCGACCTCATTGTCTTCAGTATGGGCGTTCTTCTCAGGATCGCCAACGCCAGCTCTGCTCTTCCTCCTGCTGGCTCTTGAAACGCCAGTGAACTCTCTCTGAAGCTCTGCGAACTCAGCCTCAGCTTGCTCGATAGATACGCCACCGTTGTTTTGCTCAGCAGGGCCGTGGCGTGTGGAGTCGGTGTCGATAGAGTTGCGATAAGCAGGATCAGCCTGCTCAGTGTGATGGTTGGCAGCGATGGCCTCCTCGGCCTTTCCAATGTCTTTTTCCGCCATGGTGACTTATATCGGTTGGGTCGTGCGTGTAAGTCGTTTTTACTGGGAGCCCAAAGTCACCCGTCGCGAAAAGGAGCAGTACACTGAGATGAATTCAGTTGAAATGGCGTATTAATTAGAATAATTATAGGAATAAAGAATGATTATTAGAATAAGTTATATGATACAGCAGCCAATGTGTTGATCACAGGCTCACTGTTAACAAACAAGAGAGAAGAGGGCGCATGGGAAAAAGATGCCGACATCCCGCACTATAAGTCAACAAAGCTGCAGCCAGAAAAGTTAAAATGGGTCTATATCTCCTTTGGAACAATTTGATCCGGCATTACCAATCAACAACACAATACGAAGCGTCCGTCAAAAATGTCCGCCGGTAGAGGCAGGGGTGGTCGACTCCACCAACTGGGAATTGCTTCAGACAAGGACAGGAACTTCCACCTGAGTCAAGTGGACGAGTAAGTCAGCGCCGTGGGGCAGATATGCAGGATTTGACTCATCTCGGCTAAGGACCTTCCCCAAGGCCGAGGTGGGAAAGAGTCTGATTGGTTTAGTGGAATAAGGTAAAGGATTGACTCTAACTCTGCTTACGACATTTAGGCGTGTATATCCGAAAATCTCGGGTTGTGGATGTCTTTGAATTCATGAAATGAGCCATCCTGTAACCTTTTTACTATATTGTCTTTGTATGTTCATCTTTGACAGACATGTTCTGTCAGATTCAAATGCCGTGTCAACGTTTTTGAGTTCATCGCTGCACGCGACATTGAAACCCAAAGCTCGGGTATCATATCCACCCAATCTCGCTCTGTGGATCGAAAACAGTGGAAACGTCAAATGCTAAAAAAGGGAGGACAACGGTTAAATCTCGTCGACTCGCCCGGTGCAGTCTCTTAAGTCCGAGAATACAAGTTCTGAGTGGCTGCTTTGATTAAGCACTTTACGATCATTTCGACTCATAACCAAAGACGGAATAGTATAGATGTCGGCCTGCCAAGAGGTTATAAGACATGCATCGGCGTGACACATCATTGATTCTTTGTTAATATTGCAATGCAATGCAATTTGAAGAGCTTTACAGTGATCGGATGAATCTCCCCGCGATGAGATCATCTTACCAAGATCGTTTGGAGATTCACGTTCACGATCACTCTCTTTTCATGATATGACATCTCAGCTTCACATGGCAGCGGATCCTTGTCATTCCTCTAATCAATCTTGAACAGGGATTGACCGGCAGGACCCACCTGTAAGCACCGTTTCAGGGGACAGTCTCTTAGAGGTCTTGTCCGGTTTCCTGCGATTTTCGACGATCTCCGCCTCTGTCCGGTTTCTAGTCCGTTCTTCGTCCGCCGCCATCGGCCGAGTGAAACTCCGCCTCCCTCGTCAAAAGAGGTTCTGCCGAATAATTTAGAAGATTCGTTGAGGTTGATAGAATTGTGATGATAATTTTAACTCTGATCTCGGCCTTTGTACTCTGTACATGATGGCAGGATCTTGATGATGAAATACCATTTTAGGTTAGTGTACTTTATGATAAGATCTTTAATTCTGACGATATACGAGGCTTCCATCATCGTACTCGGTTTCAAGCTTCAGCCCAGTGACTGTTGCCCTCCTCACTTGATCGTCGCTTTTCACCTGTAATTCTTCGACAAATCTTTGAACATATCCTGGAATCAGTTCAATCATCTCAATTGACGGTGATGATTTCGGGGAAATGCGCGGCAAGAGTCTGGTACGGGAACGGCTCAAGATGAGGATAAGGCCTGCACCCTGATCTCAGTTTACGGGACTTTATGATAATATCTTCTGAACTTGGCCCTCCTCATGAGGAATATTGAAGAGTCACTTTGCTGTTCATTTTTCTTAGGATATAATAAGGAGGATGTTGCTTCATCTCAGGTCGAAAAGCTTCCTACCTGGTGTGAAGCTGTGCTCTTTCCTAATATGGCAGGAGCTTGATCACTTGTCGTCATTCCACTCGATGGAAACTGCGAATGCTTCAACCTCAACTTCAACTTCACATCAACCTCGACAATTTGGAGTCCGCGCGTTGCCTACCTAAAGACTCTTGTCAATGAGATGATGCACAATGCGGTGTCTTTGTCCGCGTATGCAACGCGTAATTTTGGCTGTTCATGATGTTGGCTATCCCTCTCAATCGGCCAATCTTTTGCCGTCTGACAGGCCCAACAGGAACTTTTGACATGAGCGACATGCATTAAAAGGCAACGACTTCGCTTTTTATCTGCCCCCTCAAGGTCACACAAAATGAGTTCGACTTGTCTGAATGATGGCTCCTTGGGACCCGGCGTTCGGGGATGTCGAGGCGATTTCGACTTCACCCAAAAATTCGAGCGCATCTTTCTCTCAATTATACCAACTGCGGTGTTCGTCGCCGCAGCAGTCGCCCGAATAGCCATTTTATTGCAGCGCGAAAGGATAGTTGGCGGTATCATTCTCCAGTCGATCAAGATTGTGAGTCTTGACAAGCAACTTTCGACTTCATACTGACTAAAAAGGCATTTCTGGCCGTTTATGCTATTGTCCAACTGGCGGTTCTCATTCTCATCGCTACTGGGGCCCCAGGCGTGGTCCACGGCCTCTCCCTCACCGGATCATCCCTTGTAACCGCTGCCTCCTTCTTAGCGGTCATTTTATCTTCATTCGAGCACTCCTGTGCCCGAAGACCGTCGACTTTGCTCAATGTCTACATTTTGCTTACGCTTCTGTTTGACATTGTGCAAACAAGAACGGCTTGGCTTGCGTCTCAACATGACATCCAGCCCCGCCTGTTCACTGCATCTGTCGTCGTCAAAGCCATTGTTCTCTGTCTCGAGACCATTCCTAAAACAAAATGGATTCACTGGAATGCTGATGAGCATAGCCCAGAAGAGTCGAGTGGCATATTCAGTATTGGTGCTTTCGCCTGGTTGAACCAGCTTTTCATGAGAGGATATCGAGGGGTTTTGGCCATAGACGACCTTTACCCCTTAGATGAGAACATGGCCTCCAGCAAACTATACAGCCAATTTGCCAAAAGGCTTCGAGTGCATAGATACACCCGAGAGCTTAAGTCTGGACTTCTGAAGGACCTGGCTAGAACACTCATCAGCCCGTTCCTCCTCCCAATTGCCCCTCGCGTTGCCCTCATTGCCTTCAAATTCTGCCAGCCTGTCTTCATCAATGCTACTCTCGAGTATCTCCAGATGCCCGAGACTCCGACGACCAAAAACATGGGCTACGGCTTGATCGGAGCAGCACTCCTCATTTACGCAGGCATTGGACTTTCTTCGGCCTTCTATGGTTACTATCAGGAAAAGGCCGTCTATATGATTCGAGGCTGCTTAGTCGCTGCGATTTACCAAAAGACAACAAAGATGAAGATCACAGCCGCTGATGATTCTGCTGCTTTGACGCTTATGAGCGCTGATGTCGAACGTATCATCAGGGGTGCTGGGACAGCTCATGATATCTGGGCAAACACCATAGAAGTAGCCATTGGTTGCTGGCTTCTGCATGGGAAGATCGGTCTGGCGTTCCTGTCTCCGCTTGTAGTGATAGGAGTTTGCGCTCTTTTGCTCTCCTGGCTCGTCACATTCGTTGGCAAGAGGCAGAGCGAGTGGATGGCAAAGATCCAGAACAGAGTGGGATTGACTGCCAACGCCATCTCCCAGATGAAGCTCTATAAAATCTCAGGCATTGCTGGACCTGTTGCAGATCTCATACAGACGCTCCGCGTTGGAGAGATCAAGGTGGGGAATAGCTTCCGCTGGCTTTTGATAAGCGCTGCCGTACTGGGCTTTTTCCCGATTTGCATCTCCCCGGTCGTCACCTTTGCTTTCGCGTCCACAGAGTTGACTGTGAATACACTCTTCACCTCGCTATCATACATACTCCTCTTCACTACTCCCGTCATCGGTCTCTTCCAGAGCCTTCCGGGTATTTTTGCTGCCCTGACATGCATGGCTCGAGTGCAACGATTTCTTGCCGCAGATCCGCGCCATGACTTTAGAGTCCATGAAACTGCTTCTGTTTCCGAGAAAGGCTCATCGAGCCCTTCAAGTGAGGTAGCATTTTCTATCGAGAACGGCTGCTTCGGGTGGGGAGGTGAGAAATTGACACTTAGTCAAATACACGCTTCTGTTCCTGCTTACAAGCTCACCATAGTGGTGGGCGAAGTGGCATCTGGCAAGACCACCTTCTGTAAGGCTTTACTTGGGGAACTACCTGTCGCTTCAGGGACCACCAGAATGTACATTCCATCGCATCGCATCGGCTACTGTGAACAAACCCCTTTTCTTTACAACGCGAGCTTCCGAGAAAACATTGTTGGCCATTGTGCTTTCCATCAGGCTAAGTACGATGAAATTGTGGAAGCTACTATGCTTGTACCAGACGTTACACTTTTACCACAAGGTCACGATACAAAAATTGGCAGTAATGGGATCATGTTGAGTGGTGGTCAAAAGCAACGTCTCTCTGTTGCCCGCGCGCTATACTCTGAAGCAGATTTGATGATCTTCGATGATATCCTAAGTGGTCTAGACCTGGATACTGAATCAGAGCTCTTCAGACGCGTATTTGGACCAGGGGGTATCACTCGTCGGCGCAACGTTACTGTGGTTATCTGCACACATTCAGTCAGAAACCTACCTCTGGCAGACCATATCATCGCTCTTGGAAACGGTACGGTCATCGAAGAGGGGAATTTCTCAGACTTGATAAAGAACAAAAAGTATGTCCACAGCCTCGGCGTTAAGCACAGGGATACGGATTCTGCGTCAGAGGATGAAAAGCCCATGACAAGAGCCACTGTCGCCACTGCCCCTGCAATTCTTCCTCAGGACGCGCCCGCGGCTGATGATAAGGCACGACTGCAAGGTGACTTTTCTATCTACAAGCACTACTTTAAGAGCGTTGGCTTCTGGCCAGTTGTCATCGTCGCCGTGGCAGGCATGTTAACCGGTGTTTGCAACAGTCTTTCAAGCGTCTGGATCAAGTTCTGGGCTGAGGACGCTTTTAACAGATCTTTTGCCTTCTACGTAGGTATCTATGGTATGCTACGAGCTGGCTATATGGTTTTCTTGTTCTGCGATGGAGTTACAACATTGATCAAGATGACTGCATCGGCGGGCACTGAACTGCACGAACGCGCTATTATGACTGTTATCTCTGCGCCACTGAGGTTTTTCTCAAAGACTGACACCGGTATCGTCACGAACCTGTTCTCACAGGATATGACTCTTCTGGATAGCGAACTACCACTGGCCCTTACCAACTTTTCCCTGGACGTCTCTAACGCATTTGGCACTGCATTCGTTGTAGCTTCAGCATCGCCATATCTCGCAGTCGGGTACCCATTTTTGATGGGGATTCTATACGTCCTTCAATTGTTTTACCTTTCAACTTCGAGGCAGATTCGACTCCTCGACCTTGAGGCTAAAAGCCCATTGTAGTAGGTGTTACTTTGCTACGAACCGAGATCGAAATTCTAACTCTTCATTTAGTACGCATTTCACGGACACAATCAAAGGTGTTGCAACTATTCGGGCCTTTGGGTGGCAACAATTTGACATTGCCCATAGCAACAAACTTCTCGACACATCCCAGCGCCCAGCGTACCTCCTGGCAATGATTCAACAATGGCTCGCAACGTTGCTTCACTTCATCGTTACAGGCACTGCCGTTCTTCTTATTGCTCTCGCAACCCAGCTTCGAACCAATGCAGGTTTGACTGGCGCCAGTCTGATCTCTCTTCTGACGTTTAGCGAAGCCTTGTCAAACCTCATCACTAGCTACACTTCCCTAGAGACGTCGCTAGGTGCTGTGAGCCGGTTAAGGTCTTTCAGTGAAACTGTCGAAACGGAGAATAAACCTGGCGAAGTTATCGAGCCCCCTGAGACCTGGCCTCATAGCGGCAGCATACAAGTCCACAAGGTCTCCGCCTCTTATGATTCTCCTAGCAACGAGCAAGACGAAGCCACTCCAAGTTTAGCGCTACGTGAACTCGACTTGGATATCTTGCCAGGCCAGAAAGTGGCCATTTGTGGCCGTACAGGAAGTGGGAAATCCACCCTGATCCTCCTCCTTCTACGCCTCATCGATCCTCTGCCATCTTGTGATGCGAATATGAAGATCGATGACGTTTGCCTTCACCAAATAGACCGCGCTACCCTGCGCAAGCGTGTCATTTGTATCCCCCAGGACGCAGTGTTTCTCCCTGATGGCAGCTCTGTGAAAAATAACATCGACCCTTACAAAGCAGCCACAGACGCAGAATGCTTCAACGTTCTCAACACGGTGCGCTTGTCCGGCTTTGTCCAAGTCAAGGGTAGTCTTAATGCCGGTATGAGCGCCGATGATCTCAGTGCTGGACAAAAGCAGCTTTTCAGCCTCGGCAGGGCGATCCTACGCCGTAGAGTGCGCGATCGTCTCGCTAGGGGTGAGAAGCGAGGTGGATTGCTGTTGCTCGACGAAGTGAGCAGCAGTGTCGACAAAGTCACAGATAGGGCTATGCAAGAGATTATTCGCGAGGAGTTTGAGAATTATACAATTGTCATGGTGTCTCATCGACTTGAGATGGTTATGGACTTCTTTGATAGAGTTATTGTTCTAGATAGGGGTACTGTTGTGGAATCTGGTGGACCAAGGGAGCTTGTTGAGACACCGGGAAGTCGATTTGGCGATCTTTGGGCTGTTGAGCATGACGGCAGGGCAGAATAGTATCTGTTCTTATGGTCACTTAAGGATTCCATATGGATGGATCAAGTAACGATAACATGATCTAAAATTTTATGAGTGTAGAACTATTGCAGACTGTCACATATGAGTTTGGATGATGTTGCCTGAAATGAAGAGCTCATGACTCATGATGGTCTATCGCCGGCTATTTGTTGTGTTGGCTAAGTATGGGAAAAAGAGAAATCGCTCAATGACGCCTTGTAAGTGATGGTTTGTCACCGGCTCAAATTAGCCTTCTTATGCAATCCGTCAAACGCCAGGCCATGCTCCCAAGTTTGTTGATGCTTTGTTATGCTGATGTAGTGATTACGTCCAATCATTATGAAATATGCAATGTCGTGTGTGCTATGCGTGGTGCTGTCTCCAATAACACCTGTCTTTTACGCGTCTTCCCTGATCGGCCTTTGCGAGTTCAGGGGCTTCCGGGCGTGAATGTTGTAGTAAGGGAAATAAGTATGAAACTTTGGTAAGCCATTAACTTCCAGAGTCAATGACTTTCGAACTTCGATGAGAAACATCTCGATCTGGAGCAATGTCCATCCGAGGCCATCACGAAGCGGTTTTCGAGATAGTCCATGGAGAGACAGCATAACGACGTCTCTTAAAACATGGCCACACTCTCGAAGTCGTTTCTTCTTGGCCCATGGACCAATTGGGCACTTGTAAGCTTTGGTTGTGATGTTTTCGAAGCCTGTTGCCTGAAGCTCGTGCTCCACGTGAGTGATGCCGTGGAGGTCTGTCCCAAGTGCCAGCATGCCTTGGTGTAGATAGTTGCAATAGTCCCTCCAAGCGTAGGGACCGTCGCATGAGTCGTCGTCGCAAGCTGCGATGTAGTTAAATTCCTGGATTTCTACGTAGCCCCCTGGCTTTAAGTGTCTGCGTGAGAGTCAGCTTGCGATCGGATAAAGACGAACAAATGTCATACTTCCAGATTCGTTCCCACAGTAATTCTCGGTCTTTGATGGAATGAACTGTGTGGCGTATATGTATGTAGTCAAAAGACTCGTCTCCATAGGTCCAGCCAGCTTCGTGCTCTATGTCGTCGACCACAAAAATGGCATTCTCTGGGACCCAGTCGGGCTGTATAGGGGAAAGGTCCATGCCATGGAATTGTGAGTTGGGGTACATATCGGCAACTATCAGGGTCAGCATTTAGACTCCAGCTTAATATGGAGGTATGATTGAGTCTCACGGTCAATGCACCATTTCCCGATCCCTGTGCCCAAGTCGAGTACTTCAGCAGGTCCCTTTTCCAATAGTTGCTCAATTGGCGCAAAGAAGAGTCTGTCATCGCAGAGGTACACAGTCAAATTATGCTTGAGCTCCTCTCGATCCTGCTCCGCCTCGTCGTTGGGGAAAAGGTATTTCCCTGCATGGTAGCTGTGATCTGCTGTCAGCCATTGATCAAGGATGGTTCGTATTCACCCGTACCTATGATAACGCAAACCACCCTCTACAATGTGTTGTCGTATACTGTCGGTCAGGCTCCGTGTTTCGTCGTCGTCGGTCGCGTAATCGCCTCGCTCGATGCTTTGTATAAGAGCCGCTTCGTGGGCCGAGCCTACAGCCAATGGAGATGTCGTCGAAGACGCCGGAGACGGGGGCACCATCTGGCGGGACACAAGATGTTTGTCTTTTCCGGCGCTGTTTCCGGGTTTGGAGGATGGAGAATCGTCGGATTGACGAGAGAATGAGTTCGGCGGCGAGTTCATTATCGTGAGCGCAGTTACATGGGTATGCGCATACCGCGGGTGATGAACGAGGATGGACACAACAGAGTTTTTATGGTGTTAAAGTCAAAAACAAGCATTAAACAGAGAGAAAGAGTTTGAACCGTTGAAGTAGAACAGGAGATAGTCAGGGAGTAGAAGGCGCTAAAGTGAGATTGAGCGGGATGGCGCTCTCCTCCGTAGATCGACCTGACGTCAGTAACCTTGTAGCGGACAAGGCGCTATAAGCTTAGGGCCGTGTAAGTCAATGGAAGACGAAGCTACTAAAGCTAAGGCAAAGCGTGGTGATATCTCGGCTTTGGTGTTGATGGATGTCAGTGAGACTCAGTCAGCATCGATATGTAAAGAGCCAAGTTGAAGAGAAAGACTGATCAAGGGTCCAGGGCAAATAAAGTAGAACAAGGCCCATAGAGTTGCTTTGAAGAAAAGAGACGGTAAGCGTTAGGACCAGGCCAAGTTGGGTTAGAGAGAATCCATTCCGAAGAGACTAAAAAGTTAGTCCATGTTGAAAACGATAGCGAAGGGGAAGCTATCAAGAAAAAAAGAGGAGAAATATGCACGTCTATTAATGATGCTGGGAAAGGATTGTCGCATTTTACAGGTTGTTAGTGTGCTCATGACTAGCATATAAACCTCATCATATCATAGCATAGCATATCATATCATATCATCACTTCTGTATATCACTGTGATTGTGACTGTGATGATGACATCGCTACCGAGTATCTGGAAAAAGTCGTCTCCAAAAATACAAACAAAATAGATTGTGGCTGTCCCCGGATGACCTAAAGAAGGGGGGCCAGTTCCAGTCTGTTGGTACCGCTCAGAAGCGTCCAGGCAAATCATAACGCCTCAATCAAGAGCAAGGATTTTCATGCACTCTCGTCTGGCGGTCACAGTCAGTCAGTCAGTCAGTCACACACAGATTTTCCTTTCTGGCTCCGCATCAAGGGTTACACTGACATGAGGGGTCTTGGGCATGAATTATTCTTCAACAGAACCTCTGTTGTTGTATTTGGTCAATTAACGATAATATATTAACGTAATTCGTAAACAGGTGTTGTTAAGACCACCTGTCATCAAGATCCATGTATACATCCGAAGCCAAGACTCTGTGTATTCCAAGCTTGGGTACTGTAGCCAGGCCTTGTCTGGTCCTTGTCAGGCATCTTGCATCATCCAACGACAATAAACCGAACCAATCAAGGATCTCGGACCCTGTCACTTTGCTCCAAAAATGAATCTTGCCGTTTCCGGACACGAGATAAACAAAAATTATTTCGTGGTTGCTGTATCTCCCTCCATCAAAGTTGTTGGTCTCATTCATATAGCCAACTCTGTAGCCCTCTATCGGCTTCAAGAGAGTAGTATAGTTGAAACGAGCATCAATATAACAAATGAACAAGCTCAGACCGTAATTACGTATCCATCCTTGTCGTACCGACACAAAGGACAAGGCCCGCTGTTGTACAGCATCATGTTCCATTTCTCTGCACGCAGCCATTTAGCATAAGGTCACCTTCACCAGAAACAGGCTTTACTCCGCTCTTGCGACAACTCTGAGCCCGATACTCCCCGTGTGATATCACGACATTCTTGTTGTTCCAAGCTTTTACTACATACATATATACTATCATATTTCAGAGGCCAATCGTCCGACATTAGGAACAACAACGTACTCCCTTGACGATAAGAGCTTTCAACTGCCCTAAACGGCCTTGCATTAATGCTCACCGTGCACGATGCGGGACGGGTGCCCTTGAACCCTGGATCGAAGGTGATGTGATGGATATTAACCGAGCGAGTTGCGAGATGCTATCACCTAGCAGGGGTGCATACCCATCGGTTCGCATCTTTTGCCTCATAGCCCTAAGTAAGCTTTATCGATTACCGTCATTTCACCGCTGCTATTGGACACTGCTACGAGTGTCATTCTTCCAGCAATCAGGATACTATCGTGAAATATGGCTGCCTAGAGACAAGGTATTTATCCAGACTAAACTTTCTAGACCGCAACAACAACAACGGACTAGATATGCTTTGTAAGAAGAATTGACATGCTTGCAACATCAAGTGTAAAAAGCATTGCGGGCGCTGGCAAGTCTGTTGGTCACGTTGCTATCAGCATCACATCGCCAAGCCAACATGTCACAAAAGCAGAGCATGGGAACTTTTACTCAATGCAACCCAAGGATTGACCTCTGACCGTTTAGAGGCTGTTTATGGGCACGAGGTGATTGATGGTATAATGTCGCGGCTAATTACCAAAAATCGTCTACTGTCGTCCTCTCTCTCCAAGATCCACTACATATAGTTCCAGACACAAAAAGAAATTATGCTGCATGTGAGAGTCCACTTCATGGCCATCCAATTGCGTTGTTCTGCGATAAGCTGTCGAATGGCTTCTCCTAAGGCTGACTTACACGACAGTTCCTTGCATATTTCTCCTGCAAGGAACCATCTCCAAAGATAGTCCCCCCTTACTTGCCAGATGACTTTCACATAAGTCTCAAGTTGAACCTAGACCAATCATTTCCAATTCAAGTCACCTACAGTCACAAAGTCACAATGGTCAGGGAAGAGAAAGAGTAGAGAGAATCACTGTCACATTAGAATCCTCTAAAGTAAGAATAAAGTCATGAAACCGTATTAAAGCCGAAATACTACTGATTTCTAATCGCCAAAAAGGTACCACCATCGTAATGGACAGTCGAGACCCCAATCTATCGAACAAGATATCCCAGAGCCAGATCTCCCCAAATTATACCGACTGGTGTAAGAATAAACCAAGAACGTTAAACGTTACACGTATGCGTGTTTTGTTGCTATCAAGAGCAAAAGACGTGAATGCTGAGCTTGCCGGGCAGAGACTCCGGCATCTATGAGAAAAGCCCCAATCCGGGCAGAAGAAGAAGAAGATTTCTTGTCAAATCCTTTACAGGAAGAAAGCAAGACCGGCGATGGCAGCGGCCACACCGGCGAAGGTCTTCTGGGCAGCACCGGCGGTCACAACGGGGACTTCAGGCTTGGAGCCAGTGCCAGTGGTCTCAGGAGTCTCGGGCTTGGAAGGAGTCTCGGGCTTAGCAGGAGTCTCGGGAGTCTCTGGCTTAGCGGGAGTCTCGGGCTTGCCAGGAGTCTCAGGCTTGCCGGGGGTGACGGGCTTGGAGGGAGTCTCGGGCTCGGGAACGACGACAACAGGGGGCTTGCCGGGGGTAACGGGCTTGGGAGGGGCGACAGGTGTAGTGGGCTTGACGGGAGGCTGGGCGGGCTTGCACTCGCCGTTGGAGCACTTCTCGTAGGTGTAGCAGTCATCCTTGCACTCATCGAAGTACCATCGGTTCTCATCGACATCGCAGACAAACTTGCGAGCGTAGTCGGCAGAGTAGTGCTGGTCACGCTGGCACTCGTTGCCGTAGCAGACGACGCGCTGGTTGCACTCCTCACCAGTGTAGTCGGCGTAGTGGCACTTTCCGCTGTTGCAGATCTTGAGCTGGCTCCAGGTGTCGTCGTGGCATTCACGAGGAGCGCAGAGGCCATCCTCGCAGACGACTTGCCACTTGGTGCAGGTAGGGCAGTGGACTTGAGGAGCACAGTAGTTACCGTAGCAGATGATGATAACATCGGTGGGGATGGCAGGGAGAACAGTGGTGACGGTCTGGGTGACGGTGGTGCCGTCCTCAGTGAAGGTGACTGTGGCAGTGGTGGTGACAGGAGGGAGGGTCTCGGTGACGAAGTCGGTGTTGATGACAGTGTCAGTCTCACCGGGGTTCACACCGACGGCGACGTAGACGGAGAGGAGAACGTTGACAGCGACCTGTCGGCGCATGAGGCGGTCACCAGATGCGAGACCACCACAGTTCTCAGCATCGTTGCCAGGGCAAGTGATGTCACACTGGTCAGTGTTGACAGAAGGAGAGGTGGAGAGATCAAGCTCGCTACCACAGTAGCAGCTGTTGTCATAGAGACCGAAGAAGTTGGAGCCCAAGCAGGCATCGGCACAACGCTCAGAGTCGTTCTCCTCAGAGGAGTAGGCCTGAGTGAAGCCAGGGAAGCCGTTCTCGGAAGAGAAGCATCCGAGGAAGTTGAAGCCGTCAGGGTTGCCAATGCCGCCAGCAGATGTGCTAGTAGCAGCACCGGAGGTCTCAGTGCCGGTCATCTCAGTGCCAGTGGTGGCAGTGCCAGTCTCAATGGCTCCGGTTGTGGTGTTGGAGAAGCGGCCAGTAGTGAACTGGGCAGCGGCCAAGTTGCCCATGGCCAAGGCGAGGAGCTCGGTGTAACGCATGTTTGATGGTTGTTCTTTAGAGCGAATGACTGGGTTGTGTAACGACTGGAAAACAGCTCTCGGAAGAGAAGCGAGGGGATCGAGGGTGTTTGAGTTGCTTGATGATGAGAGAAGGAAGAAGTTGAGCTTTGAACGGAATCAAGCCCTCTCTTTATACATGATCTGGGTCCCCTTGCCTTGGGGCTGAGATTGTATGGGATCCTCCTAGGACCACAGACTAAGCCTCGCGCCGATAGCCTGTCTGGACCTCGACGAATGCATCGAGCCCCTAATGCAAACAAGTGCAGAGTTCTGTGCAGTGACTGTTGAGACATGGCGTTCCCGTCCAACAAGCAAAGAATGCAGTGCCCCTGACTTGACATGTCTCACTCCCGCTCCACACTCTTGGGAGCTTGTTTGGGCCCCAAAATCCCCCCGCTCGAGAATTTGGCTTTGCAACACCTCGGGTTGTAAGATTACTCTAAATTCCAGATGCTCATACTGATAGCCTCTATCTCACTTGTTGATACGTGAGGCTGCTGATACGGTATTCTGCTGAGACACTCATCCCAATGCCGTAGCCTACCCTCCCTCAAAGGAGTGATTCCACAATTCACATGTATCGAAGCACTCTGGATTTCTCCATGTTCTGCCGCTTCTTGGATACCGACGGGCCATCGGCATCACACTGATAGCCAAGAAATAAATTTCTCCGCATGCGCGCGACAAAAAAAAAAAAAAAAAAAAAAAAAAAGAGCACTCGCTATCAGAACACACTTTCTCAAAGGTTCTCCTCATTTGGGGTCTGGCAGATATGTGACAAGCGTCTAATCTCCATCATCCAAGAATGTACGTCATTGGTCACCAGAAATAGCCAGAGCAATATCTGGTGTGTTTTGTGGCTCCTTCAAAGGCGACTATACTCGCTTGAGCATCACTCACATAACGTTTTCAGCGGTTGGAACTTGAGATCGGACTGGGCAAAAGATCAACTCTGTTTCGAAACCGTTTATCAGACCCCTCCCTCCCTTTGGCCGGATGCGAGCATTCTTTAGCACAATCCGGGGAAACAGGTTCCTCCATATCTCGAGGGCATTTGGCTATGAGTGTTTTGTTTTGTTTTGGGTTTCTTGTTCATGTCCACAAGATCGAGACATTAGATTATCCATCCCGGAAGCTAATAGATGATCCACAAGGAGGAGATTGCGTTCGTGAGAAGTGGAAGAAAGGTTGGTCTTACCAAGGGAGAGCTGAAAGCTGGTATGAGACATGAATCAAGTCTGAGTGGTTGAGTTATGCGGGCCGATGGTTTTTGCGGAGGCCGCCGAGCCGGCCATGCTCCGGAAATGGGTATAGGGTAGTTTTCGACAGTCCAACTACAAATTCATGACACTTCAACAACGGGAAATGATCAGGAAATGCCTCAAAACAATGGGTATTTTTACTAATGCTAATATTTATTTTGACGTTTTTGGTATCGCCAAGCCTAATCTAAGTTTATCACTGCGGGAAGAGCCATGGCCAAAGCTTGAAGGTCTCGTATAACCTTGCAAGAAAATATCACTGGAATTCACGGCTCGTATCAAAAGTCAAACCTCAAATACTGATTGGCTACAGCTCAATACAGTTTCTAGGAACTTTCATCTAATCCACTTGTTTCTTAGCGACAACTGACTTACATCTACTAAGACTTGACAACTCCACAGTAGATCCCTTGGAAGTTGGATGCAACTCATCCAAGGAAGCTATTAAGCTTGAGTTGACATGGATCACTCTATGACCAAAACAAACCGCCTTCGGTGGTCTCGGAAGCTCGCCAGAGCCCTACGATGGTAGCCTTGTCTGTTTCCGGAGCTTACAGACTCATACTAACCAGTTGAGTCATACAATCACTTGATAGCTCTTGATTGATAACCTGGTTATGATGAGCTTTCTATGACGTGAGGCGAAGCTTTAGCTATCGCATCCGTTCTAAAGTCAATTGATGCTTGAGATAACATCAGGGAACTCCATTTCCAGTATCGTCTCTCTCCGGATCAGAAGATGCCGCGCCAAGTCCTTGATATTGCAATCATGTACTACAAGATTTCATGCAAGGTACGAAGCACCCTTGTTTGCGCCTCTGTTAGACTGTTGCACAGCAGCATTGGACAGTACATACATAGTATACACAACATGTTCAAAGCTTCTTGTTCCTGACGATCAAATTAACGTGCGGGAACGCTGCGCCTCGCATGTTTGATCACCAACTGCAATGCTAAAATTGGAAAGCCAAGTAAAAGTTGCGACAATAACACTTGACAGTGAGGAATGTTGGCAGCGTGTGCCGTTGGAGCCATTCCGCTTCTGATCGGAGCTTATGTTAGTTCGTTATCGTGGGCAAAAGAAGAGGAACAAGAAAAAACGCCCACGAGTCACTAATCTCCTCTGTCTTCGCTTCTGATGCCAGGGAGGGCTTTTATTTGTCGCCTTATGCAAGCCGCCTAACTTAATGGCTTGCAGAAAATTACATATTAAGCTTTCTTATTTGACGTGCAGCTTAAATCGTCTCATTGTGCCAAGGTTCAGTAAGGGAGAGATGCATTGTTTTGTGTTTTGAGTTGGTCAAATCTTGCTCCCTTGCTTGTTTAGTCTCACATCTTGAGCGTTAGTAAGTTCTTTTGTTTTTCTTCAGTACGATCTAGCAATTTTGGGGCCGATCTCGCTGAAATGCACAAGAGACATGCGTGAAATGTTGCAGGGCTTGGTTCTGCGGTATGCTTCAAGTGAGACACGAGACTTTGCCCCTCGGTCAGTTGCTTGGACATTGTCGTTCCTGGACTTTGAAAAGGATTGTTGCCCCTGCTCCCTTTGGAACATAACAATTCTTATCAATAACATCAACATTGATAGTGGTAATGTAAGCATCCTCGCTTTTCTTGCCTTTGAGCAATTGACCTCACGAACTGGTCTCTCTCCTTTTGATCATGACTGACAGAGGCGGCCAGGCTTCAGGCATATCATCCAAACATACGAGCCGAGATGTCATGAGCAGTTGCTTCGAAGGCCATTCATTTGCACCTTGCCTATCGTTACAATTCCTCGACACTCCTTGGTGACATGCCAGTATCGGCCACCTACTGAGATGCCAGCCATATTGATCCATGCTCGACCATATGCCTTTCTTGCCTTGCGCTGTCAGGTATAGACAGTATTTGTTAGGCAATTCATTTGTCCTACCGCTTCTGTTCTGTTCTGTTCATGATCATCATCATGACATGAACTCCAAGCATCGTAACCCTAACCCTCCCCTCATCTCAACAGCCGTGTCCATCAACCGAAGATCTGCGGAGGGGGAGGGGTCATATGGAGACATGCTACTCTCAACGCAGCCATCATTGGACCATTGATTGGCCCGGCTTTGCTTGGAGAAATACCCCATGTCATCATGCCCATGATAAAAAGAGCCATGATGGCGACTCCCGGAGCCATGAAAACGCTCAATTGACCCTCCTCGCGCTCAAAAAATGACTGTCACAAAGCTCCCCTTCCACGCCGACCACATCGGCTCTCTCATCCGCCCTGAGGCGCTGTCTCGCACCCAGGAGCAAGCCGATGCCGGCCAGGTCACTGCTGAGCAGCTTGCTGCGACTCAAAAGGCTGCCATTGCCGATATCGTGAAGAAGCAGCAGGAGCATGGAGTCCGCGCTATTTCCTCCGGCGAGTTTGATCGCAAGTACTACTTCTCTGGCTTCTTTGAGCGTCTAGGGGGGTTCCGCGAGGTTGAGCCTGTTCCTTGGGACCTCGTCCGTCTCTCTGCGCCTCCCATTGCTGCGCTGAAGAAGGCTGGTAAGCAGTATCCCATGGCTGCTCTCTGCGAGTCCAAGATCGAGTATAAGAAGAGCCCTTACCTCGAGAACTGGAAGATGCTCCGCGAGTGTGTTCCTCGTGAGCAGTGGGCTGAGTGCAAGTTCACCATGCCTCCTCCTTGCTATTTCCACCTGCGACTCGCCTCTGGAAAGTGCTACAGCCCTGAGGCCTACTCTAACGATGAGGACTTCTTTGCCGATCTGGCCAAGGCTTACCAGCAGGAGTTCAAGACTTTGTACGATGAGGGCGTGCGAAACATCCAGATTGATGATCCCACCCTTGCCTACTTCTGCTCCGATGAGATGCTTCAGTCTCTGAGAGATGAAGGTGTCGATCCTGACAAGCTGTTCGACACTTACCTCAAGGCTCACAATGATGCTATTGCCGACCGACCTGAGGCTCTCCATGTTGGACTTCACGTCTGTAGAGGTTTGTTTCTCACTGAAAGACATCGCATCCACTCACTTACACGCCACAGGAAACTTCTCCAAGTCCATGCACTTCAGCGAGGGCTCATACGAGAAGATCGCCGAGAAGTTCTTCACGGTCCTCAACTACGATACCTTCTTCCTCGAGTACGACAACCCTCGTTCCGGCGGTTTCGAGCCCCTCCGCTTCCTCCCCAAGCACAAGAATGTCGTTCTCGGAGTCATCACCACCAAGGAGCCTGAGCTCGAGGATGCCCAGGTCATCAAGCACCGCGTTCTCGACGCCGCCAAGATCATCGCTGATGGTCAGGGCCGCAGCCTCGAGGAGGCTCTTGAGCAGGTTGGCATCAGCCCACAGTGCGGTTTCGCTAGTGTCGCCGTCGGCGCTGAGGGTATGACTGAGGAGAAGATGTTTGCCAAGCTCAAACTTGTCAACGATGTTGCCAAGGAGATCTGGCCTGGCAAGGCTTAAAAGTTGATGTTTTCAAAAGTTGTAAAAGAAAAGAAAAGTTGTACACAGGCTTGAGGACTTGGGAGTGACTGTTGCATAGCGCGGTGTCGATCGTGGTGTTGAAATGAAAGATGAATGAAGGCCCATAGCGCTTTGGGTGCTATTGGACTTATGTGCTCCTATGAAGTTGTGCCTGTGCGAAAGGTGAAGAATTGGTGATGCTACACGAGAAATCTCTACCTACACAATCCTCAACTCATTCTCTCCTGTCGTTGCCACACTCGACGCCTCCGACACTGCAACAACTCATACTGACTTGAGTCCTTCCCCTTCTTCTGAGGGCACCCTGAAGGACTGTGACTCATATCTCGCGACATAAACTTTAATCAACCATGCTCTGCATTCTTTTCCGAGAAGCACTTATGAGCCCATAGGAAAATCATGAGCAAAACGGTTTAGACCAAGAATTACAACCAACAACCAACAGCAGTCTGATGACCACACCCGGGGTTCTAAAAGTCTGCTCGGATACCGGTGATTGTTCAATAAAGTCAATTGCAACTTTTACTGGATTCTTTAGCAGCTTGTCCCCAAGTCCTTCGTTGTTCAAGATGCATATGTCTCAAGTTATCAGTATTGCCTGTTTGCTTCCTCTCACGGCTGCCACTATTGGTAATAACAAAAGACCCTTTTGCGGACTGGTTGCTCACTATCATAGTTGCGACTATTACATCTGATTGGAAGTACGACTTCGAAGACGACGGCGAAAACGAAGACCCAATGTCTGTCAAAGACTTGGCTTGCTGGAATGAAGATGAGGCCAACATGATCAATTATATGGGTTGGGAGTATGTGAAGGACATACCACTCACGATCGCGGGCTATGAGGGCGTCAACGGGCCACATTCTCCCTTATGCTATACGTGCTGGATACTTGAATATCAGGGCCGCCGCCAGGCAATGCTCGTCCTCGACTTCGCACTATCGGGGTTCGCAACTGACTCTGAGACTTTTGGATCACTCGCCGATGGACAGGCTTGGATGACTGGGAAGACAAATGTTACTGCATTTCACTCTTCTGATCTCCGTGATTGTGGCATTGGGTCTGAGCCGGCGGAGCAAGATCGCAAGAATATTTTTGGTGACTATGAACCGTTTGAGGAATCTAGCTCCAAGGGCAACTTGGGTTTGGTTGGTATGAAGGCGCAGTAGTTCTTCAGACCTGGAGTGGAAGACAAGCTTGCAGCTGAGATGTCAGGAGCCTTGTTTTCATCCTACTCAACTTGATAGCAAGGATCGCGCGCTTGGGTAAGGAACAACATATAGATATCACAGCTTGATCAAGGAAGCCAAAGGTTTTTAACAAGATTTCATTGAAAGGGGTATGGGTATTCTTCCTCCATCCCACATCTGTGTTCATCATATTACAGTGTCTAGTAAAACTCATATGTACATGTTCGGCAGTGCCATGCCGTCTATATGCGAAGGCTCAACACCCTCAAAAACTCTAGTAAATAACAAAAACCCTCCAGTCTCATACCCAGTACAAGATATTCGTTTTTTTTTTTTCCAATTTTTTCTCTTTATTTTACTCCTTCTTGGTGGTCTTCTTCTTGAAGCTCTTCTTGGGCATACGCGCAAGCCAGTAGATGAACAGCGCAGCACCCATGTTGAAGATGATATACACCCACAGAAGACCAAAGTTGCGCCATCGGTCGGCGTAGTCAATATTGACGCCGGCGAGGTACGTGTTGGTGTACTGCACAGTACAGAACTCGCAGTTGGAGGTGGCATCCGGGTCAACGAAGTAACCGCCGACAGCCTTGATGTAGTCACCCATGTACTCAGTACAAGTTGAACCGTTGGGTGGTGTGATGGGCACGAGTTCGTTGCTGGCGCAGGTGACTTCCGTATTGGCGACACCTGTTGCTAACATGCCTCCGACTAAATATGTGAACGGCGACACGTAGTACATGAACTTCCAGAAGCCGGGTAGAGTTCCCTTGGGAGCGAGGACACCACAGAAAATCAAGCAGAGCATGAACAGCAAGTTAGCAACGTTGGCACCGCCCTCAGCTGTTTCGAATCCAGCGATGATCATAGTCGAAAAGGTAGCGGTAAAGATGAGGAAAGCCAACAGTAACAAGAACATAAGGGCACCGCGCTCAGTAGTTTGACCGGCGTCAGCAGCGTTATTATAAAGACCGACAGGGTAGTACCAGCCAAAGAACATGATAACAGCCATCAAACTATTCCAAGGCAATTCGACGATAATCTGCGCCAGCATAAAGATCTTCCATGAGTAGACCTTGGAAGGACGCTCACGGACCTCATAGAGGGAACGCTGAATGACGAATTGAGGCATAGACTGCTGTACCAGTTGACCGAAGATTGTAAGCAAGTTGAAGATGGCGAACATCTGGTTCTGAAGACCCTGGATACTGTTGGGGGCTCGGAAGAAGACGAAACCGATGAAGAGAGCGACGAGAGAGCAGAGAGCAGCCTTGGAGTAGATATAAACGGGAGTGCGCCAGTACTGTTGGAAAACACGGAAGAGGACCTCCTTGAGTTGGACCATGAAGGGAGCGGCGAACTCGCGGTAGCTACCGTCATCGACGTCGGTATCCTCGACACCCTGCTTCTCACGCTTGATACGCTCGAGTTCGGCCTGGACATCCTGATATTCAGGGCTGTCGCGCCAAGTCTGGAACCAGTCGAGTTCAGTGTGAGATCCGGGAGCAGCACCAATAACTTCCAACATCCATTCAGCAGGGTTGGCCTCAGGAGGGCAGGCGTGTCCACCGTAACGCTCAAAGTAGCTGGTCATGGTCTTAGAGTTCTCGCCGATATCACCAAAGTAGACAGTCTTGCCACCCTTGGCCAGGAAAAGAAGTCGATCAAAGCGTTGGAACAACATGGCAGAGGGCTGATGAATAGTGCAGAGAATAGCTTGACCGGCGTTGGTCAACTTCTCAAGAAGATCCAAGATAGCCCAAGAGGTTTGAGAATCGAGACCGGATGTAGGCTCGTCAACGAAGAGCAGCAGAGGAGGCTTAGCAGCAAGTTCGACACCGATAGTAAGACGCTTACGTTGCTCGACGTTGAGACCTTCACCAGGAACACCAACCACAGCATCGGCATATTCTTCCATATCAAGGAGCTTGATAACCTGTTCCACATAGTCGAGCTTCTCCTGCTTAGGGACGTGAGCGGGCTGGCGTAGGAGGGCACTGAAGTTCAGGGCCTCTCGGACTGTCGAGGTCTGAAGATGGAGATCCTGTTGCTGAACATAACCGGTCTTGCGCTGGAAGGACATATCTCGAGGGTTACCATCGACCAACATCTCGCCTGTGATAACACCCATAGAAGTACGGTCGGCCAAACAATCAAGCAGAGTGGTTTTACCAGCGCCAGAAACACCCATAAGGGCTGTCAGGGTACCGGGCTTGACCCAACCATCGACGTGATCCAGAATCTTACGGGTTTCGTCCTTGATCTTGACTTCATAACAGACATCATGCCACTGGAAAACCGAGGTCTGTTCCTGGAGCATACCGCCATCCTTGTTGGTTCGGCTTCGAGTGCGTTCAGCAGTGACAACGGGGCCAATGTGAGCCATGGCAGCCTCAGGATCGCTATGCTTCTTTTCAGCATTGGCAACGGCAGCAGGCTTGTGACCGCGTCGGTAGACCAGGACTTCGCCCTTGGACTTCTTCTCAGAAACAAGTTCGGCGGCAACCATGTAGGTGATGGTGAAAAGAATGATCCATGCGATAACGATACCAAAGTTGCGCCAGCGGTTCTCCCATTTGTATCCAAACTGCATCTCAGCGTATCTGTCACCGTTTACAGCAGCTCTTCCAGGTTCGGCTCCAACAGCACTGCACACACGGTTCTCTGATGCAACATCTCCGTATCCAGCAACCGCAGGGCTAGGAACGAACTCGTTGCAAGTGTAGTCGCGGTTGTGGAATTCGTTGACGACGACAGCCTCGAAGGCGTAGGCAATGGGATCGATCCAGTATAGCCATTTGCACCATCCAAGCATGTAACGCTTTGGAATGACGAAACCGGTGAAGATGACAAGATCGAGAATGAGAATGGCGGCGGGGACAAGAGCCTGGAACAAACTGCGAGTAGCGGACGCAATGGTACGGAAGATCATGGACATGACCAAAACCACAACGAAAGACATGAGGATGAAGAAGAAGAAGGCTCCTGGCTCGCGTTTGAGGTTTGTCATGAAATAAAGCGTAATGTTGAAGACGATCGTATTGGCGATTTTGTACGGCATATCGCACAGCATCGAAGATATAGCTTCTGCAGACGGATGATATAATGCATAACGACTATGTTTTTCAACAATTGGACGTTGCGCATAGAGGGCCAGAATCTATGGCTGTTAGTGTTGATCAAAAATGAGATGCGAATTAGGCTTACCTCGAGAGCACTTGCGAAAGCGTTCATCAAAACAGCAAAGAACAGGAGAGCACCACGCTGGAAGAAACTGCTTGAAGTTTCATCCAGGTTGAAGAAGACGGAGCCAATAATAAGAGCCATAACGAAGTTACCAATAAGAGAGCCAACAGTGATACCAGGGTCACCCTTAAGTCGCAGCCATCCACGCCACAAACAAAGCTGAATCTGCTGGGAGTAGGAGAGGGTATAGGGAGACTTGACGCGCTGTCGCTTAGCCTGCTGAGCTTGCTTGGAAGCGCGGAAAGCCTCAGCGTCTGGGCCGTTGATGGGGTGAGCGACCTTGTAGTCCTCAATCTCGGCTTGCAGAGCCTTGTACTCGGCGCTGTTTCTCCAAGCGGTGGCAAACTCATCAGGAGTTCGAGGAACCTTGCCCTTGAAACCATCACGAACAATTCGCTCGTTAGGAGCAGTCATGGAAGTGAGGAAATCAGGGGTGGTCTGGCGAGCAGGGCACTCGAAACCCAGGTTGATAAAGTACTGCTTGGCGGCATCAGCGCGGCCAAAGAAGATTTGTCGACCCTCGTAGATGACAGTGGCCTTGTCAAACAGGTCATAAGCGCTTTGAGGCGATTGGTAGATGGACACAACGGCGGTGTTGTTGAAAAGCTCGGTTTGAAGACGGAGGGTCTTGCAGAATTCGATGGCGTTGGCGGAGTCGAGACCTCGAGTTGAGTTATCCCAGCACTGTAGAGGAGCACCAGACAAGGCAGCTTCAGAAATGGTAACACGCTTGCGCTCACCACCCGAGACACCACGGATGTACTCGTTACCGACGCGGGTATTGACGGTGTGAGAAATGCCGAACATAGCCATGACAACATCTCTGAGATGATCGGCAAAGTCGTTTCTATTCAAGCCCTGGGGAAGCTGACGGGGCTGTCGAGCCCGGGCAGCGAATGTGAGGGTGTCGCCAACAGACAGCATAGGGAAATGGACATCAATCTCGGCGGTGTAGATAGCCTCACCGCGGTGGTGGGAGTGCATCTCCTTGGCGGTCATACCTGTGGCACATCATGTTAGAGATACTGGTTACTTGGGCGCAGGTAGGTACGAGTTGTGTTGCACGCGACAAGCCCATTGCCGATCGCAACAGAAGATCAAGTCCGTGAAACCAAACACACCCCTTTTGTGCGAGATTTGCAATTCGACTCACCTTGGTAGTTGAAGTAAGACCCCTCATCGACGTAGATACCATTGAGTTCACCAGCGATGGTTTTAAGCGTGGTGGAGCAACCAGCACCAGGAGGTCCAAGAACGACAAGCATTTCGCCCTTGTGCACAACACCATCAAAGTTGCGCAGAATATCAATGCGCTGTCGCTTGCGACCAGTGACTCTTCCAACGAGGTCGCTCAGAGAGAGCCACACATTTGCGACATCGCCCTGGTAATCGCTAGCACCACCATAACCGTAAACGTTAAGGTTCTGGTAGCAAACACCAGCAGATCGGAAGTTGGCGCCGTCCTGGTGAACCAACTCCACGACAGACTTTGCCCATTCGCGAGCGTTAAAGTTGGGAGAGTTGGGGTTCAGAGGTGAATCCTCGCCAGCCTGGAAAGGATTCTGTCCATTAGGGTGAGTGCCAGAGGCATGCGAATACGAGCGAGCAAGGGCCTGAACAATAGAGGTTCTTCGCTCCATCTCTGAATCTTCGTCTTCCTCATCTTTACCTAGAGTGTCGGCAGGTGATGATGAGGGCTTCTCGTTGATCGCTTCGTCGTCGGTGTGCTTGTCAGCAACAGGCACATTGTCGCCAGTTGAGCCTGGGCCAGGAGCACCCTGCCTTGCAGCAGTGGCGTCATTGTTGGCGTTGATCCCGTAGAGCGCCGACATGATGAATTGTGACGGCTGAATCTACTTGGGATTCTCGCAATTGAGTGTCGAGGTTGGTGAGTGGTACCCCAGTGACTGCAGAATTTCGTATCTCGTATCGGAGTTGTGAGATGAGTGTAGAGTGTTGTTCAATATGCGAATTGGTAGTCAAGTAGGTATTGTAGAAGACCAGCCAATTCAAACAAAACAACAAGAAAGAAAAGGTATGTATTAATAAAAGGTAGGTATTAAGGATCGACAATGAATAGACAGCCGATCACAAGGAAGTAAGCAGTCCCTAAACAGAGGCGTGTAAGAAAGAGGACCCTAGACAAGGCAAGGCAAAACAAAACAGGAGGGAGGTCAGGAGAATATGTAAAATATGAATGAGCTCTCACTCTCTCAGTTCGTCATGTCCTCCGTCGGTAAGCTAGGTACCTACCTAGGGATGGAGATAAACTCGCGTGGATCGTCCAAGCAAAGGTCCACCTGTCGACTAGGCCCGAAACTGAAGGGTAGACGACAAGGGGTGTGCACTCAGGTAGGTAATTCTAGCGCAGCTTTTAGAAGTGCAAGCGGGTGCGGCTGCAAGCCTCTTAGTTTCTCACTGCCCGGGTTGTCAGGTTGATTACTGGCTGTCAACGATTTACTGGCGGCCGCTCCAAGTACTACCTTCCTCACTCTCTAGTGATTGCTGTATTTATTATCCTCTTTTCTTCGCTTTCAAACTCAAACTGACTCAAGATATCGCCATGATATTCCCAGTTTTCAGTCAGTCCGTAACAGTTGATCATACTCGTCAACGTGTTAACGCTGTAACAAAGTCCGCAGCTTTATCCACTGAGCCTCTTCATCTCTCCGGCATTAAGAAACAATTTGCCCTTTCGCACACTACCAACAACCCGACCCGATACGCAGTGACAGTTTAGGCAACCCATAGAGGGGTGCGCTGTTGAGTCAAAGCATTACATACAGAGCCTGCTTACTCGGTACAGCGCCTGAAAGTGAGGGTGAGAGAGACAATTCTTGGCGGATAGCGGGTGCGCTCAAACTCCGACACTACAGGCCATTTAAGCGAGAGAGGATCCCGGGAATTGGAGCGAATTGCATACATGCCCCACTACTAACTCCGCGCTCTTTGGTGCTCGTACCCCTGGATGCCATGTTATTCGTCGTATTGCACTCGCATAGAAATGATTCTGACTGGTAGCGCATTTGCATTTAACATTGCGTTAGAGGCTCACCTAAGCCACAACAATGAGAATTCCACTCTCTGGTGATCATCAAACGGTCAGTATTGGTTCTTGAATATTCGCATCCGACCCTTTCTTGAAACATGACGCCGAAGAACTCTATCTCGACTGACACAGCTAATCTCATCTTCTACCACGCTGCATCAAACCCTATTTGTCGCGCTTATTTATCCACCAAGAGCCCTACAGGATCTACGGATAACAGATAATAATATCGTCTCAGAAGCTGTGTTATTTCCAACAAGCACAGATCTCTCCGATCTTCTCCGCAAAAATAAAAAACTTTGTTTTCCATATCCCAACTTCAAACAGGTTGCGAAACCGCGTATACATCACTCGGGTCGTTGCAAAAACCCGTCGGCCGATAGCCAATTACTCACGTTACAACGGATGGAAGATCCCCCGGTAAGACGCCTCTGATTGGGCAATGCGCAATATGTTGGTGGTGACACTCTCACGTATTTGAGTTCTGTATCGAAAAATATACTCCCTTTTATCTAAGCCTGTTTTTTTTTTTTCTTCTCGCCAAACAATCCGACAGGTTTGTTAATTCTCACAAAGCTTGGCCGTCAGCGCCAGGATTCTTGTTGTTGATTTAGATCCGTCGAGAAACACCAACGCACGGCTAATTGTTGTTAGTGGTAGCGTGAGCTTACTCCGTATTTTCTATCGGGGTCTTCCAAGGACCCGACAACCCGTCCGCACCCCCGTCCACACGGCCCGCTAGTCAGCTTGAAATGTTTTCAGTTACTGAGTCAATTTTGACCCCTTTGTTACCATTGTGGCATTGTGGGGTGACTGCGATCCTGCAACAGTGATGACTGCGTCTTCTGTTGCAATCGAACCTTCGCGTATAGCAAGCAGGGTTTTCTAAGTTGATTGCTTCCTAGTGCATGCTAAAAATTGATGGTTTTTTGCTTCTTATGGCTAGTGGCAGAGGAGCATGCGCAAACAAGTCGATTTAATCTGATATTCATGCTGTTGGCATGTCCAACTTGAACAAACATGACATGAAAAGGCATGGGTAGGTAGCTAGATGCCCTGATGCATGTTCAAGTCGTAATAGAATTCATTTGTAGGTGATTCTATTCCGATCGGTACAATCGAGATCCGATCACGCTTGACGATCATGTCTCATTGCCAGCCCATTGCTACCTTGGCATATCAACATCTGCCCGCAAACTCTCTCTGCATGCTACACTGGGGTTTATATCCGATCTTACTCGGCTCTACAAAGCAAATACAACCTCGAATCTTTATCTGAAACTTCAAACCCGTTCTGCCATCTCATCAACCTCCCTCTCTGACTGAACCCATGTTGCCACGGAATGTCAAGACCCATACGTCTAATTACAGTATTACACCTCACACCATGCGCCACGAATCCGAAAGCGAGTTTTGCGACCGTAAGATGAAAAAGACCCTCAAATCTTACACCAGTAAACGGACCCTGCAGGCCCAACGTTCCTCAAGCAAGGGCTTGGTCGATCATTAATGAGCGAGGTCCACTACGAAGTCCGCTCCGCATCGTGAATATGCTCCAATGTGCTCAACACGCAAGCTGAGCATACTAGTGTCAAGCCATAAGATTTTAAACATTGCGATACGTCTTTGTCTTACGCTGTGATTGATATGCAGGCGGACAATGCAGGGGTAAGAATCTGACCGGATAATGTTCGTCCGTAAGCCATTGGCCGTGTGTGCTGGTGTGCTTACTGCAGGATGTGTTCAGTGTGAATGCGTGTGCTGTCACGGTATTTTAGCTGTTTTTTCAAAGTATCCGCGTTGAATCCTTCGGAGACTTATATGGACATTTTGTGTTGTCCGTGGTAAATTGGCGAAGTCCTAACATATCGCGTTGCAGTGTGCAGAAAGATAAACACCTGACTGATGGAAATATAAGGGCCAACCCAAAGGTTATCTGAGAAATAAGTGAAAGACTTTCAGTCGAGATCTTGTGGTCAGGGAGCAAGAAACATCAGACCTAGATATAAGGTGTCAAGATAAATTCAGCAAAAGGTACTCTAAACTTGAGTTAAATCTATACTAAGTTATTTAAGTCTTTTTGTCATTAAGGATCGAAGTGACGAGTTTTCTTTCTTTCCCTCGCAGGCCTAATGACAGTTTGGTAGTAGTTTGTAAAGTAAGGCATGGGATAGTAAATCGTTCAAAATCGTAGCAATTGACAAGCTTCCTCGTCAAAATTCTAGCTTCCTATAATTTTCTGACTCGTGTAAATGAACCGGGAGAACGGTAGTCATATCTGATGCTGACCATGTTTTAACATCTTGCTGCAGACCTACCTACACGTTGCTCATTATCTCGATGTTTCCACGGGATCATAACAAACCACAAAGAAACACCAAACTTACGAGACCTCATACTAATAAGATATTTGATATAACTATAGAAACAGCAAGTACATATGCATACATACATATAAGTGAAACTTCTAAGAACGTGTTTCGGTTCTCATCATAAAACATTTAGCTAACCTAGAGCTGCTCAACGCCAAATCTGCCAATAACAGCATTATTCCTGGCCAGAAGAATGCCATCCACTTAAACTTCCGTTCTTAATTCTCCATAGTTCACTCAAGCGAAACAAACCCTTGATCAAGGTGCATCAAGGACCGCGACTGAACAAGACTTCGAGTATTCACTGTGAAACCACCCAACACTTCACCTCGTAGCTGTGGAAACTCCATCTGAAGATATTACGAATAATACCAAAGTTTAGCAATTAATACCGGGGCATTTTTAAAAGCCGAAGGACTGATAGCCGGTAAGGTTTGTGTGAGTTCTGACTTACACCAGCTTATCTGTGTTAGATCTGAGACTTTTCTATGCACGGAGATGTTCTGAAATATATAGAGGGGTGACTGTAAGCTTTACCGAAACACCACAATGGAACAAAAGAACGATTCATTATCAGTCCTTAGAAACAGCAATAGTTTGGCATTTGAAATGCAAATTTGAAACGCATGAGTGGTATTTCAGTCATAAGGATATCTATATTTTTACAAAAAGTTGATTCCCACGCCGACCTGCAGCCCCTTCGTTGAAGCCTCTCCTTTCCTCAGAGCCAAAGGCAGACTGAAGTTGAGCTCGAAACGAGCAACAGGATGAGCATAAACAAGACCAACACCAGCAGCAACACTGGGGACACCGTTGAGAAGCTCCCCAACCGCGTTCACCATGCCATTTCGGACAGCTGTCCCGGACAGCTCCTGCGTGGAACCACTGGAGGACTTCTTGCTGTCCTTGAGAGCAACGAGGCGACCACCATTAGCAAAGAGCTGGAATCGTAGACCGGAATCGGGTCCCTTGTAGGGAACTGGAAGAAGCATGTTGACACTGCCAGCAGCAAAGACATCGCCTCCAACAGAGTCAGAACCATCGTGGGGGCCAAGACCTCCGAGCTTGAAACCTCGAACATCTGTTGGTCCTCCAAGTTGGAAGCGATCGTTGATTCGAGTAGGGCGAAGTTTGCCAGCAAACTCATAACCAAGAGGCAACGGGCAAATCAAGCCGAATCTCAATCCGCCACCAATGGAGATTCCTGTTCGCTCACGAATACCTGGTAAAGGAATTGGCACGGCACCACCAACTTCGACCTCACCCTTGGAAAAGGCAACATCACCAGCAAGAGGACCGAGACCAGCTACCTCAAGCCCAGACCGGAGCATGTATCCGCTATGAGGAAGTTGAGGGTTATCACGCCTTTCCCTGTAGAATGTGTGCTTGACAGAGCTCTTGATAGAGTCACCAGCATCTGCACGGACTGTTGGGCTGGCGTTTTCGGCCAAACCAGTAACCTGCCTCCAGATACCTGAATACTCAACGGACTGTGTATCACGCTGTTGGTTCAACCACGAGAATCGCAGTGTACCCCCCTTAAGGACCTCCTCATGAGACGCCCACGGCTTTTCGGCGGCTGAAGCCACACCCTCGAGCGATAACCTCATGTCGGGGTTACTCTTGACAGGTGCGGTAAGGGTGGCGCTATATGCTGAGCGTGTACGTGTACCAGCCTTTGCATTAAGCGTCAACATCTCAGCGCCACCAAACATGTTTCGCCATAATAGCGAACCATAAGCAGATCCCTCTCCATTGCCAACGTCGGTACCAGTTTGAAGCTTGAACCGAGACAGTTCCTTGACTCGGATATCGACGTTCACATCGGTGGGGGAGGTAGAGGGATCGGTCTGTTGAGCAGAGGTCAGGTAGACTTCGGGCTGAGGTTGAAATATTTCTATAGATCGGTTAATTTGGTGTTGCGGTGAGGGCTATTGGAAGTCATACGTAGGCCATCGAGCTTGTTGCTTGCGATACGGAGACTGTTGATGACATCACCAACAGTCGAGCTTGCGTTTGAGGCATCGGCAATGAGGGGTTGGAAAATAGGATCGAGGAAATTCGTTCGTGTGTTGACCGCACCGTGGATTCGAAGCTCGTTGATCGTCATGGGCGCCAGTTGCTGGTCACCAATCTGCACAACATTAACAAATGATCTGAAGCACGGATCTATGAGAGAACATACCACCTGGGCCAGACGCCGTTGCTTGGCTTCTTCTTGCTCCTTTTGGAATTCGGGCTTCGATTCTGCTTCATGCAACAAAGAACCGGTGTCGGAATGAAGCTTGTTAAAGGGGTCCATGGACTGATTCAAGTTAGATAATCGCTCTTAGTGTTTCAACGGTGGGATAGAATTACCGGACCCCCGGTTGACCCAGGAATTGCAGCCATTTTTGGTAGCTCGAGAGCCGAGTTTTTGCTTGCAATAGCCTCACGATGTCGATTTCAAGAGTATCGGACCACCAACTGGACCCTGACAGCCCAGCTCCCAATTAATCGCCGGTACGTACTTCCCGAGCTCCCGTCCATGGTGTGGACCCGAGACCTGTGGCTCAAAGTCGTGGCGCCTCAACTTCGTCATAGGATGGCATGTGATACACAGCCACAAACCATCCGGACCTAGCGGGACCACTGTGCCTGGCAACTCCTCCTGCGTTCCTCTCCATTCATCTCAACTTATACACTCTTCACTTGCGCTCAAGCATAAGATATCGCTGCTTTTGTGTTTTTAGAGACGCCTTTCTCTTTCACTTTACCCGAGTTTCGTAAATACTCGTTACTTTCCTTTAATTCGCTAATTAATTCGGCCTCGATTATACTCACGCGACCCGCAATCTGTCCCGTTCTCTTTGCCAACTTCTGACCAACGTCAGTCAGCATGGCTAGCAAAGGCGCCACCAAGCGTGTATGCACTTCTACTCCCACCACTTGAATGTGCAATACTAATTATTGGATAGTTGACACGCGAATACAAAACCATCTCAGAGAACCCTCCTCCTTACATTGTCGCTCATCCATCCGAGTCTAACATCCTGGAGTACGTTACGTCACGCCCAACAATTGGTCGCGAGTCGACTTTGCTAACACAACTTAGATGGCACTACATCATTACCGGTCCTGAGGACACTCCTTATCATGGCGGCCAGTATTGGGGCACTCTCATGTTCCCCCCAAACTATCCTTTTGCCCCTCCCGCCATTCGCATGCACACTCCGTCCGGCCGATTCCAGCCTTCGTCGCGACTATGTCTGTCCATCTCCGATTTCCACCCCAAGTCATTCAACCCCGCATGGGAAGTCTCAACTATCCTAATCGGCCTCCTATCATTCATGACAAGCGAAGAGATGACGACCGGTTCCGTTTCCAGCACCGCCGCCGAACGACGCTCCCTCGCCGCTCGATCACGCTGGTGGAACTCGACTGGTAATGGCACACACAGTAAGACAGGTCCAGTCCAGAGGGGCAACATCAAGGCTGGTGACGGTGGCGCCAAGTTTCGAACAGAGTGGCCAGAGGTGGATGCTGAGAATTGGGAGTGGATGACCAATAACAAGGTTGACCCTGTCAGTGGTACACGATTAGATGCTGATAACAGCGGATCCTGTCGACCTCAGCTTGGTATTTCGGGGACTAGCGGTCATCAGACACAAGCCGTTGTTGATGTGGTCAACCAACAAAGAGATGCAAGCACAGGATGGATCTATCGTAACAAACTTCTTGTCGCTGGTGCGGCTTTCTTCTTCTACGTCCTTGTCGCTAGACTCGTAAGTGGAGAAGAATGATTGGGGAGAGTTGTATTCGGGAAGCGCCTCATGTTCTTCTAATTCTAGTTTTTGTTTTATTACAGGCGGACTGGCGGGCGCAATAGGTTTACAAGCCAGATATCAGGACTCGCGTCTCGATCTGGCGTTTCAGGGCATTCAATGAGCGTTTACTTGATGGATTCACTTTGATAACATCAGCTCATTTGCCTGCAGCGGTTGTGATTTATCGGGTAGAGACTATAATACATCAAACAGTGTAGACCAACATGCAACAATGCTCCTTGCATCAAGTGCATACCCGTCCGCGAGACTCAGTTGAAGCACCTAAAGTCAAACGGAAACAAGCAGGCAGCCGTGCTTTTGATAGGCAACTGGCATAAGCTTCCGTAGACAAACAAGAAGTCCGGCCTATTGTAACCCTCAAACAAGGTTCCATGCAATCAGAGTTGAATGTCAGAAGCCGGCTGATGACTGTTCACCGTAAAGCTCAACCTTTATTTGTTGGTTACTATCCGACGGGCGGGAGTAGTGTTGACTTGCGCTAACCCACTCGACGCCCCCTGAAGTTTAGCGCAAGTCTTAACGCGGGCACCTACCGCACGGCGGGGAGGTCTGAGGTCTGGTCCTCAGGGAGCAAGAAAACTCAAGACTTGTACAGAGGGTGCTAAAATAAACCCAGTCAAGAGTCCCCTAAACTTAGGCTAGATCGCCTAAATACTTTTATCACTTAGGGTCAAGGTCCTCTGCTTTCTTTCATCCCCTAGCTGGTCTACCTACAAGAAAAATTGTGACGAAAGCCCCAATTTTTGTTAACTTGCGACTCGTCTCCATCGCTTGGAAGCCGTTGGAAGCACCTCCTCGACATCATCATCATCCGGGTTTCCAGGTTGGTGAAATTCTCACAGCGTAATTCTCCCTATTCATCACTTCCTACAGAAACTTATCTCCTCTAAGCCCTGTGGTTTGCTGCCTTTCATTCCTTAATTCACCCTCCCTACGATACACATCCGTCATCGAAACCCGCTCCTACTTGAGCTCATCCTCTCCGCACAAACAGCTGCACCTGGACCCTCATTTCTAGTGCATCGCCAGTTCGCCTCCGATCCACGGCCAACTACCTTACCCTTCAGCCCAGAATCGACACAAGGGCACTCCAGTCATAACGAAGACTTCTGCTCTCCATGCCTCTTCCTCTAGATCCGTAGAGCCCCCCTCCCTCCGAATCCTCTGTTGAGGCCTGGCGCTGGCTAGCTGATCGCCCGCCGATACCTTCCCCGCCGAACCGTCAACGATCTCGTCCATGAAATGGCGCCCCAAAACGGCAATATGAAGACTCGCCGAAATGGCGGGAGCAAGCTCTCTCAGTCCTCCAAGCCTGTCATGCCTGCTATCCCACTGCCTTATGTGAAGCGTCAGGCCGCTTCTGCTGCTGCTCGTGCCAATGCTGTCCCCGTTACTTCGACTGCTGCCTCCACCACGATCCAGGAACCGGATGTGCGCTCACCCATTGAGGTGAAGTACATAAATGGTAACGTGTCTGCTGAGGCCAAGAAGGATGATTCTGCGGCTACGGCTCCAAGCACAATTGCTAGTCGAACTTCGACCTCGTCCTTCAAAGCCGAGGAGGTGGCCGAAACAAAGGCAGACGCTCACAAAGAAACAAAGAACGGCGCTTCTGACCCGACCAGCACTAAAGCTTCTTCCTGTAAGTACTCCAGACGTACCCATTCTCAAGATGCACCCCAAGACGCTTTACTTACACATAATTCTTTCATTGCAGCCGCATCTGGCCCTGAACATCCTGCCACCATTAACGAAAGCGAAAACATCCACAAAAACGCCGTAGTCTCAGGCCATTCTGATCAGCCCACCCCCAAGAACCAGGTCGATGTTGAGGCTCAATCAGTCGACAAGGTTTCAGCCGGAGTGAACGAGAAGCCCAATGGTGTTTCAAGCAAGGCCGACATCAAAACTCTGTCTGGTAGGCAACCACACTTTTTTCAAACCCTTCCAAATACTCATAACTTGGACTTAGACAACCTTCCACCTTCAAAGCCCAACAAAGGCCGACCTCCTTCTGCTGTCCCACCGGGCCGATACCAGATGCCCCCTTCCTTTCAGCCTGCTGCTCGACCTATGGGACCAAACGTGAACGGCGATATGCGTGGTCATCGCGCTCCTCTGCCTAACGGTCCGCCTATGCACCAGCCTCATCACAGCAACGGCAGCATCCATTTTGGCGCTTTCCACGGTTCGACGAGCTCCTCTCCTGCTCCTCCATCCGGTGGTATTGCCCCTCCTCCGGGCATGACAGGTCCTGATGGTCGACCCTACATGGCCCCTGGTGCCAACGGCTTCCCCCCTATGATGCCGTACGGCGCAGAACAGGTTCCAGTCACTACTTTCGATAACTACGGAAGACCTACTATGGCTTACGGACCGATGGACTCTTTCTATCCCTTCCCTAACAATTTTGGCCCCCCAACCCCACACAGCTATCACGATTCACAGGCATCAGGCCCTCCCGACGATGGTAGTGTCTATAATCAGTTCTCTTCAGCTCCAGCACGAAATGGCGTACCTGCTCCTGAGGAGACCCAGTCTCCCAACCAGCCAGGTAGACTGTTTGGTGGTCCCGAGTATCCGCGAATGATGCCGAATGCCGGACCTCCCCCGCACATGATGTCTACAATGGAGGGTGCTGAAGGTCTAATTGGTCATTTGGTGCAACAGTTCTCATCTACCGAATTTGCTGATTGCGTGTTGGAGCTTCGATACGCGGATGAAAGAGCTCCTCCAGTTCGCATTCCAGGTCACCGGGTCATCTTCTCTCGCAGTACAGAGCTCGCAAACGCCATCGCAAAGCAGTATCGACCTAACCCCAATGTTCCATCTCTTCCCACCATCCTTCTCGAGACCAAGAGCAAGTGGATTCGTTCCGACTCGTTCTATATGGCCGCTCACTGTCTTTACGGATGGCCACTCTTGGACCCTACTGCTGAGGGCATGAAGCAGGCCGCAGCTGATTACAACCAGTTGATTGACCGCTTCGAATTTGCTCTTTCGTATGCTGCAGCTGGCCATCTCCTCCGTTGGGATCCGGTCATGCGACGCGGCTGTGAGGTTGCTGTGCAACTCCTGAACTGGCAGACAGTAGAGAAGGCGTTGGAGTTTGCCTTGGAGGATCACCGAGATGAGGGGTCTTATGATGTGTTCAAGTATGGCGATGGATCTCGAGCTATTCTCAACGAGATTGTCTCTTTCATTGCAAGCAACACCAGCCCTACTTTTAAGATTGACACTTCAGTGACCGACACGCCGAGCTATGCTCGTCTTCCACAAACTGCCCTGACTAGCAATGCCAGTTCTCGCAAGCTCTCACCCCCACCCATTGCTCGAGGTACATCCGTGCATCTCGGTAAGGGCAAGGGACGCCTCTCTCAGCAAATTTCTGGTATTCAGTTCGGCGACCTTTCTTTGACTGACGGCAAGGTTTCGCCAGCTTCGGATGCTTCAGGTGGTTCACAGCAACGAACTCCTTTCAACGCAGTGCTTTCTCGAATTCTCCTTAACCTTCCATTCGAGACTCTCAAAGCACTGCTCGAGGCTGCGACCAACAAGGCCAACGGATGGCCAAATGCAGAGGCAATCTACCGCGTCGTCAAAGACACTGTAACTGAGAGAGAACGACGCCGGCTTCAGATCGTTGAACTGGTCAAGACCCACCAGGTCGCAGGCTGGGCCGTCATCACCCAACAGCTTTCCAGTCCTGAGCCGAGATACGTCGGTCTCTGGAGCGCGCTGGGCTGGCGAGAGGAGATTCTACCTTTTGGGCCATCAGAGAGCCCGGCCCTTGGCCGCACTTGGGTTCCCCTCGTGGGCCCTCAAGCAAACACTCAAGCAGCTTATCCCTAAGCAACTTGGTTTACGCTACAGATTTTTCAATTTGATGGATGATATGGTGGGATATGTTGATGCTGGATAATCGGGAGGGGATATGCAGAAACATGGCAAACGAAGCCGAGGCTGACTTCTCAACCTCACGACAAAAGCTAGCACTTTTGATTTCGGGATGAAAAGGTGGCGTCCGTGATCCTTCTTACTAGGGAGAGGATATGATGCTCTTTGGAGAGTTTTGGTTGATGAACGGCGTTGGGGGGCATGTCAACATTGGCTGCTTTAAAGCGAGGAATGTTTTTCACGAATGGAAACCTTGGTGGGAGGCACGGGAAGGAAAAAGAGAACAAAAAGTATTTAATGATTCCATATTGCTAGGACCGGTGGTTCAATCGCACTTATCCTGTGTCTGGCTGTTATCGATGGCCTGGAACTGGATCAGACTGGACCAGACTGGACCAGACTGGACTGATATGAAGGGGGTTATGATGAATGATAGTTAGTGACTTTGGAAGTTAAAAAAGGACGGTAGGTAGTTTCGGCATTAAATGGAGTATGCGTCGTTATGTCTCTCATTTGAGGGACAACATTAGGTAGCCTTTTTACGACTGGTTTGATACCCCAGGCTGACTTATGCTTTCTACGTGAAGTGCCTTATGACGATGTGACTTTTTTTTTCATGCGCATAGTGGACGTGTTATCGGGAGTCAAGCCTCTTTAGGTAGT